>NW_020868939.1:409298-420116 GCF_003789085.1 Penaeus vannamei
ACTTGTTGATCATTTTCGCCGCAAATGAGAAAATCGTTTCCTATTCCGATTAATATTCTTGTCATGGGTTCTATGTGGCTCTCCCGTGACAGCCGAGGAACTCATAAGTGACCCACATGCTGTCAAGGAGGCAGGGCTATGTGGCTCTCTCCTCTGTCTGTCTGTCTGTCTGTCTCTTTTTCGCATTTCTGTCTGTCTCTCTTTCTCTCTTTGTCTGTCTGTCTCTCTCTTTCTTTCTTTGTCTTTTTTCTGTCTGTCTTTCTCTCTCTGTCTGTCTGTCTCTCTCTTTCTTTCTTTGTCTGTCTGCCTGTCTGTCAATCTCTTTTTCGCCCGTCTCTCTGTTTTCTCTTTCTCTGTATGTCTATTTCCCCTTTTTGTCTATCTCTCTCTTTGTCTGTCTGTCTCTCTCTTTCTTTCTTTGCCTGTCTGTCAATCTCTTTTTCGCCCGTCTCTCTGTCTCTCTTTCTCTGTATGTCTATTTCCCCTTTTTGTCTATCTCTCTCTCTCCCTCTTTGTCTCTCTGTCTGTCTCTCTTCCCACTTTGTCTATCTATCTTTCTCTTTTTGTATTTCTGTCTGTCTGTTTGTCTTCTTTCTGTTTCTGTTTCTTTCTCTATCCTGTCTGTTTCTGTTTGTGTTTCTTTCTCTATCCGTGTCTTTCTGTTGTTTCTTTCTCTATCCGTGTTCTCTGTTCTGTTTGTGTCTTTCTCTATCCGTGTCTGTTTCTGTTTGTGTTTCTTTCTCTATCCGTGTCTGTTTCTGTTTCTTTGCCTTTGCCTGGTCTTTCGTTTTCTGTCCATCTATTTTTTTTTCTTATTATTATTTTGATTATGATTTATTTTCGATCTTTTTAATCTTGCCTTTCTCCTGTTCCTTCTTTGTGTGTCCCCTTCCCTTTCCTCCTCCCCTTCCCCTTCCTCCTCCTCCCTTCCCCTTCCCAACTCCCCCTTCCCCACCTCTCCCTCACCCCTTCCCTTCCCCCTTCCTTCCCTTCCCCTTCCCTCCCCTTCCCTCCCCCTCACCGCTCCCTTCCCAACCCTCCCCTTCCCCAACTCTCCCTCTCCCCCCCAACCTTCCTCTCCACACGTCACTCTAGACCGAACGTGACCGAAATATTTATCGCGCACCACTCTCTCGGGCGAGGGGAGTGCGCAGGCCAGGGGAAGAGAAGGAAAGAGGGAAAAAGGGAGAGAGAAGGGAAGAGGAGGAGAAAGGAGGGAAGGAAGAGGGGAAGACGGGGGAAAGGAGGGGAGAGAGGGGAAGAGGAGGGGAGAAAGGGGGGGAACAGGGAGAGAGGGGAAGAGGGATAAAAGGGGGAAGGGAAAGAGGGGAGTGAAAAGAGAGGTGAGATAGGAGGGGAGAGAGGGGAAGAGAAGGAGAGAGGGGAAGAGGGGGGAGAAAGGAGGGAGAGAGGGGAAAGAGGGGGAGAGGGGAAGAGGGGAGAGGAAGGAGAAAGGAGGGGAGAGAGGGGGAGGAAGGAGAAAGGAGGGAGAGAGAGAAAAGAGGGGGAGAAAGGAGGGGCAGAGAGGGGAAGAGGGGGGAGAGAAGGAGAGGGGGAAGAGAGGGGGAGAAGAGGAGGGGAAGGGGAGAGAGGGGAAGAGGGAGAAGAAAGGAGAGAGGGGAGAGAAGGAAGAAGGAAGAGGGGAGGAAGAGGGGAAGAGGGGAGGAACCGGGAGAGGGGAGAGAGGGGACAGAAAAGAGAAAGGAGGGGAGAGGGAAAGAGTGGGGGAGCAGGAGGGAAAGAATTGGAAAAGAGGGGAGAGGGGAAGAGGGGGAGAGAAAGAGAAAGGAAGAAGGGTAGGATGAAAAGAGGGGAGAGGGGGAGAGTGGGGGAGTAGGAGGGAAAGAATTGGAAAAGAGGTGGAGGAGGGAGAGGAGGGGAGGAGGGAAAGGGAGATGGAACGGACTCACTTCAAGGATACTTCATGTGTGTGCGTGTGCGTGTGCGTGTGCGTGTGCGTGTACGTGTGTGTGCGTGTGTGTGCGTGTGCGTGTGTTTCCGTGTTGTGCGTTTAGCGTAATTAAAAAAAAAAAAAAAAAAACTACACATGCAAATAAATGAATAAACAAATAAAGTTTTTGAGACTACAAAAAAAAACTTCCCAACTCAATAAATTCGACGGACAATTTCTTCTTAAGCTTTCAGCGTCAAAACAAATGCTTCAAGTTTTCCCATTCCGCCTTTTTTTTTTTCTTCCTTTTCTTCTTTCTTTTCGTTCTTCTAAATTTCGTTCCAGGAGATGGAGGTCGTGTCTTACGAACGACCTCTGCCTTTGTCTCATTTGGTTGTGGTTGTGGTTGTTGTTGTTTGTGTTGTTGTGTTGTTGTTGTTTGTTGTTGTTGTTGTGTTGTTGTTTGTTGTTGTGTTGTTGTTGTGTTGTTGTTGTTGTTGTTGTTGTTGTTGCTGTTGCTGTTGTTGTTGTCTTGCTGTTGTTGTTGTTGTTGTTCTTTCTTCCTTCCTTCTCTTTCTTCTTTCTTCTTCTTCTTCTTCTTCTTTCTTCTTCTTCTTCTTCTTCTTCCTCTTCTTCTTCTTCTTCTTCTTCTTCTTCTTCTTCTTCTTCCTTCTTCTTCTTCTTCTTCTTCTTCTTCTTCTTTTCTTCTTCTTCTTCTTCTTCTTCTTCTTCTTCTTCTTCTTCTTCTTCTTCTTCTTCTTCTTCTTCTTCTTCTTCTTCTTCTTCTTTCTTCTTCTTGGTGGTGGTGTTATTATCATTTATCATCATTACTATCATTACTATCATCATCATCATCATTATCATAATCAACAGTATTCGTAAGATAATAATGATGATAATAATAAAAATAATCATAACTATTACTACCGTTATTATCATCATTATCATCACTATTACTACTACTGCTGCTGCTATTATCACTATTGTCATCAACTTTATTTCCACTATCATTATCATCATTATCATTATCACCTCTACTTCTGCTGTCGTTGTTGTTCTCTCTTTCTTTTTCTTTTTTCCAGTTCTTCCTTTTTCCTTCTTGTAAGAAAAAAATATCCTTACATTTAAAAAAAAATAATAAAAACCTTATACAAGACATAATATAATATATATATAATATATATATTATATATATATATATATATATATATATATATATATATATATATATATATATATATATATATATATATATATATATATATATATATATATATATTATATATATTATTATATATATATATATATATATATGTATGTATGCATGTATGCATGTATGCATGTATGTATGTATGTATGTATGTATGTATGTATGTATGTATGTATGTATGTATGTATGTATGTACGTATGTATGTATGTATGTATGTACGTATGTATATTTGTTTGTGTGTTTGTTTATTTTTGACTAGTGGTTAGCAACTCGTGTCATGAAGATCCTGCATCGTAATCTATGACTCCGTGACAGCGTGGTTCTGTCATGAGGAGCTGATAGGATTAGAAACAGTGACAGAGCGAAAGAGGGAGGAGGAAAGAGAGAGAGTAAGGGAGCGAAAGAGGGAGGAAGAAAGAGAGAGAGTGAGGGAGCGAAAGAGGGAGGGAGGAAAGAGAGAGAGTGAGGGAGCGAAAGAGGGAGGGAGGGAAGAGAGAGAGTGAGGGAGCGAAAGAGGGAGGGAATGATAGGGAGGGAGGGAAGAGAGAGAATGAGGGAGCGAAAGAAGGAGGAAGAAGGAGAGAAGGATAGGAAGGGACGAAGAGAGGCAGATGGGAAAGGGGAGGAAAGGAAAGACGAGAAAGTGAAAGACCGACAGACAGACAAGGACAGAAACACACACACACACACACACACACACACACCACACACACACACACACACACACACACACACACACACACACACACACACACACAGAAAAAAAAATAAATAAATAAAATAAATAAATAAATTCCAGAGTCAAGACCAAGGTTCATAAGACATTACAGATAAAAAGGACTATTACCTTTGTCATTAAGTATTATTACTGCATCTTAGCAACAACAAAAACGCGAGCAGAAAACAAACAAATCATGATATGAACTATAAATAAATTTCATAAACTTTAGCGACCACAAATAACAACAAGAAAATAATGACAGAAAATGGAAAGGCAAAAATAATACTTGAAGAACACAAGTAGCAGAGATGAATAAATACAAATACATACACACAAGCAAGCACACACACACACACACACATACACACATATATATACATACACATATATACATACACATACCACACACACAAACACACACACACGCACACATGCACACATACACACACACAAAAACAAACAAACACGAACGCACACACAAAATAAATACAAATACATACACACAAGCACGCAAACACACACACCACACACACAATACACACACAAACTCACACACACACACACACATGCAACACACACAAACTCACACACACACGCACACATACACACACAAACACACCAAAACCAAACCAACACACATACAAACAAACACAAAACACACACCCAACAAAGACTGATTGCGTCACCATCTTTCAGTGACGCAAGAGTGACGTCACCATCTTTCGGTGACGCAAGAGTGACGTCATCGCCGAGCACAATCGGGCGGAGCGAAAGTGACGTTGAAATCGGCACACACAGATTTTAAAACTTTTTTTTGCATTGCGAATTGAGTGTGTCTAATTTATAACAAATTTTATAACAATTGTAATAATAATTAGTGACGACGGTAATAATGGGAATTTATAATGCAAATAAACAACAAAACAATAAGGATAACTATTATGATAAAGATTAGTATTTATTATCATTATAGCATATCCTCTTTATGTTTGCCATCGATTGGATTATCATTATCATTAATTATTAATTATTCACTCTATTATCACGATTGATCATGTACATTAATCATTGTATCGATTACATTAAAATATGTCTCCGAGGTGGTCTCATGTATCCCCTGCACTCTCGTAATNATGCAAACTAGAAGTAGAATAATGGCAATGATAAGTGGCGATTTGGATCTACAAAATAAAAACCTAATCCTGACGAAAATTTCGACTCGCAAATAAGCCGAAACTCTAAGGAAGCGCAACCCGGATTTGGATTACTTCAAAGAGGACTTGACTGTGTTGAGTCATTCTCAACAATCGAAAAGTTTTAGCATAAAGCACTACGACTGGTTTATGCAAGATGTGTTCATCTATGGTTCATATAAAACAAGAACAAAACAATGGTATTTTGACCGCAAGAATCAGGCTGGGATATAGAGTGTATTGATAGGTCAGTGCACAGTTTGTAATGTTGACGAGTCTAAGTGTAAATTGGGCAAATATAAGCGAGCACTTGTGTATTACATCTCAGTGTACTATGTAATGATACAGTACAGACTCGCAAAATTTCCGAAACTCTAAGGAAGCGCAACCCGGATTTGAATTACTTCAAAGAGGACTAATAATGTCAAACAAAATTTAGCAGAACATGCAAGATATTTTCACCCATACAAAATTAAGAACCAATGATATACCGCAAGAATTAGGCTGTGATATACATTGTAATGAAGAATATAAGCGAACACTTGTATATTATATCTCAGTGTGCTGTGTAATGATATAGTACAGATTATAATAATGTTATAGCCTAACTTTCCAATGTAATACTATTATATAATGCTAAGACCATGCATCAAATGTACCACAGCGTGCCCACGCCTACGCATTTAGCCAGTCCGGTAAATAAAGGACTAAAAAAGAAAAAGAAAAAACGTACCCTGCCTATAAGAGCCATATAGGAAAGGTCTTCACAAAACTTTTAGATGTATCTGACCGGTTTCGAATATACCCTCGTCAGAAATTCATGTATTTCTCAGATTCGAAACCGGTAAAATACACCCCTTGCATTGTGAATCTATTCATTCTCGTTCATACCTTTTCTACATCTGTCAACATGAACACTGGTCAGTTCCCGTCGACCTTTAAAAGAGAGCTGTTGAGTTGACTAGAAGCTATTCATGGAAGTCCTTTGAAAAATATATGAAATTATGAAAAAGTTGAATTTTTACGACAAAATATGGATCACATTTCAGTTGTGTAGTTCTATATCAAATAATTATTTTTCAGTGTGCTTTGTACTGACGGTGAACATTTCCGAGAAATTTGTACACGCAATAAATTTCATTATTGTACTGATACTGTACATGTATAGGCTTTCAGTGGCTTCCAATATGACTTCACAATAGTTGAATTAGATTCTATGAATGAAATTCAAGCTAAAATTGGCTAGAGAGAGAGAGAGAGAGAGAGAGAGAGAGAGAGAGAGAGAGAGAGAGAGAGAGAGAGAGAGAGAGAGAGAGAGAGAGAGAGAGAGACGGAGAGAGAGGGAGACAGATAAAGAAATAAATATATGAACGACATTTATTTCACTTTTAATTGGAATGAATAAAAGAAAATGATGTGTTGCATTTGTTAGTTACATATAAAGGATAACAATTTGTGTCTTTAATATAAAAAAAGAAGGAAAACATACAATGGGCGAAGGAGACAAGAGAGAGAGAGAGAGAGAGAGAGAGAGAGAGAGAGAGAGAGAGAGAGAGAGAGAGAGAGAGAGAGAGAGAGAGAGAGAGAGAGAGAAGAGATACTTTTAGATGTATTTGACCGGTTTCGAATATACCCTCGTCAGAAATTCATGTATTTCTGAGATTCGAAACCAGTCAAATACACCTCTTGCATTGTGAAGATGTTCATTCCCATTCATACCTTTCCAATATGTGTCAAAATGAATCCGGTTCAGTTGCTGTCAACCTTTAAAAGAGTGCTGTTGAATTGACTAGAAGCTATTCGTGGAAATCCTTTGAAACATATATGAAATTATGAAAAAAGTAAGTTGAATTTTTACGATAAAATATGGATCACATTTCAGTTGTAGTTCTATATCAAATAATTCTTTTTCAGTGTGCTTTGTACTGTCGGTGAACATTTCAGAGAAATTTGAACGCGCAATAATTTTCATTATTGTACTAACACTGTACATATATAGGCTTTCAGTGGCTTCCAATATGATTTCACAATAGTCGAATTAGCTTTTATGTGTGGAATTGAAGCTAAAATTAGCGAGAGAGAGAGAGAGAGAGAGAGAGAGAGAGAGAGAGAGAGAGAGAGAGAGAGAGAGAGAGAGAGAGAGAGAGAGAGAGAGAGAGAGAGAGAGAGAGAGAGAGAGAGAGAGAGGAGAGAGAGAGAGAGAGAGAGAGAGAGAGAGAGAGAGAGAGAGAGATGAAGAGAGAGAGAGAGATTGAGAGAGAGCGGGACAGGTAGAAGAAAGAGACGGAGAAAGAGAGAGATAGACATATAGATAAATAAAGATATAAAGGACATTTATTTCACTCTTAATGGAATAAAAAAAGAAAATGATGTGTGCCAGTTGGTTAGGTACATTAAAGTGATAACTATTTGTGTCTCGATTATAAAAGAGAAGGAAAACATACAATGAAAGGAGACAAGACGCAGAGGAAATAAAAGAGGAAGAACTAGGATAATGATAATTAGATGAGCAGAAATAATGAAGCATATTAAGAGCAATAGGTAATGTTATATTATGTGTAATTACAAGTGTCATTAAAATACTTGATTCTTTATAATATGTATTGGGGTTATTAAGGCACACACAGTAAACGAAATAAAATGTTGAAGTGAGAAGGAAAAGTGACTGTGTTTCTGTTTCTTAACTTCAAGTTTTATTTCAGGCAACTGGGAAGGAAAGATTCGCAAAGAGAATAAGACTGAAAGAAAGAGAAACTGGCCGATAAACATTATGTATCGAACTTGGGAAGAGAGAAAGAGAGGGAGGGAGGGAGAGAGAGAGAGAGAGAGAGAGAGAGATTTTAGAACAAGAATTTGAAACATTAGGATTTTTTTTTTTATCTTTCTCGATGAATTCCTGTTGATTCCTCAATGACAGCTTTAAATTGAGATCGGATTCTTTTTCCCAATAAATAGTTCCCAAGCAGTAATTTGACATATATATTAGGAGTATATAAGCCTAGGTAGCACAGTTGGGAGAGCGTTAGACTGAAGATCTAAAGGTCCCCGGTTCGATCCCGGGTCTGGCCACTTGATGAGTAGTTAGAATTCTTTATAATGGGATTATTAAGGCACACAATAAACGAATTAAAATGCTGAAGTGAGAAGGAAAAATGACTGTGATTCTGTTTACTAATTTCAAGTTTTATTTCAGGCCACTGGAAAGGAAAGATTCGCAAAAACAGTAAGACTGAAAGAAAGAGAAACTGGTTGACAAACATTATGTATCGAGAGAGAGAGAGAGGGAGGGACGGAGGGTGGAAGAGAGACAGAGAGAGAGATTTATAAAAAGAATTTGAAATATTCCTGTTTCCCGTTGATTCTTTATTGACAGCTTTAAATTGAGATTGGATTTTTTTCTGCAATAATTAATACGTAAGGAGTAATTTGTCAAATATATTAGGAGTATATAAGCCTAGGTAGCTCAGTTGGGAGAGCGTTAGACTGAAGATCTAAAGGTCCCCGGTTCGATCCCGGGTCTGGGCACTTGATGAACAGTTACAAATCTTTATAATGGGATTACACACGCAGTAAACGAAATTAAATGTTGAAGTGAGAAGGAAAGGTGACTGCGTTTCTGCTTCCTAATTTCAAGTTTTATTTCTGGCAACTGGGAAGGAAAGATTCGCATTATATATCGAACTATTTGCCTAATGCATATGCATATACATACATACGTACAGTATACGCTGTAAATCATCATCTACTTTAATTTCAAGACACCTAATAGATATGATGTAAAATTCGATCTTGTGCATTACTGTAGCACCTTAACACACACACACACACAGATGGGGAGGGGATGAAAGAGAGAGTTAAAGATAGAGAGTGAGAGTGGGAGGAAGGGAGAGAGAGAGGAAAAGAGGGAGAGAGAGAGGAAGAGAGGGAGAGAGAGACAGACAAGAGAGAGACAAATAGCCTTAACAATGGTATTAGCACTCACTTGTACAGTTGCGGAATTATATTTCAGTACACATGCTGGAACCCACTTCTATGAATGGGGCGAAAACCCTAGCTTGTTTGTAAGATTGAGCGCGATTGGTTGAATAGAAATAAACAATAAGTATAATAATATCTATTTTTAGAAACGAAGTAAGCCATTTCATATTGTCTTCTCTTCAAATAAGTGTTTGCAAAACATGCAGTATTAGTAGTCGTTGGCTTTGTAGTGGAATACTTTTCAAATGTGACTTTTTGGAATTGTTTATCGCAATAGCAACAGCTATGGAGGTAAGGCGGCATTTCCCCCTTATTTAAACAAAATAATTAACAATGATATTTGTATGATTTCTTGAACCTAGAAAACGCCTCATACTTCAAACAACTATGACAGCTAAAACAAACAGAAATATGCAAATTCGTTGAGACTTTATCAACTGCTTCTCGGAGCTACACCATCTAGTAGCAACTACACGAACTAATGAAATTAGATTTTTCTTTTCGCCGAAACCAGTGTTTCAATAAGTAGAAATCATGCTGCGTTATATTCAGTGGATGGCATAGATACACAGAACTAACTGTCAAAGGCGATAACCAATGATCGATAAGAGAAATTTGGCTAAAACGATTCCGATAAATCGATTTTTCGAAGACAGTAAGGATACCAATACATGTATCGCCGATACGCATCATCGATACATATTGTAAGAATAATGACCTGATATACAAATATTTGATTAGGATGACTGATGCACTGTAAAGTGTTTTAAAAATCATGCGTGGATAATTTTGATGAGTTCTACATCCACAGTAACAACAACTGCATTATTACAACCGGCAGGTTCGTAGAACTAAATGCGTTCAGTAAGAGAACCAAACCGCCGTTCCTTATAGGACATTCTTGGCCAAAAAAGGAGAGAGAGGAAAGAGAATCAGAGGAGAGGGCTAGTCAGAGAGCGAGAAAATTAGTTAGAAAACGAATATGAGAGTGAAGAGAGTGGAGTGAGGGGAGGGAGTGACAGGCAGAGAGGGAGGGAGGAAGGAAGGAAGAGAAAGAGAGAGAGGGAGAGAAAGAGAGGGGGGAGTGATAGCGAGGGAAAGGGAAGGTGGTGGGAAAGGCAGCGATTGAGAGAGGGAGCGAGAGGTCGAGGCGTGTAGGGATGAAAGTACACGAGCAAAAGGTAGAGAGAGAGAGAGAAGGATAGCAAAAGGGGAGGCAGAGACAGAGGTTGTGAGAGGGGAAAGAGATAGAGAAAGAAAGAGAAGGGAGGGGGAAGCAGAGATAGAGAGAGGTAGTGTGAGAGGGAGGATGAAAGAGAAAAAGAAAGAAGGGGAGCGGGTAGAGACAGAGAGAGGTAGTGAGACAGAGGGTAGAGAGAAAGAAAGAGTGAGGGAGGCAGGAATGGAGAGAATAGAGAAAGAGAATCGCAAAGAGAGAGAAAGAGAAAGAGCGAGAGAGAGAGAGAAGGGGGTGGGAGTGACAGAGAGTGAATGAAAGAAAGACGGAGAGAGTGAGAAAGAGAGAGGGTGGATAGATTGCGAATAAAAAAGAGGTGAGGGAGAGATAGTGAGAGGAAGTGAGTGAAATGGTGATGGAGAGAGAAAGAAAGGTGAAAGAGAGTGAAAGGAAGAAAAAAAGACAGAGAGATAGAAATAAAGAGAGATAGTCACAGAGAGAAAGAGAAAGAGAGAGTGGTGGAAGGAGTGATTGAGAGAGTGAGTGCAAAAATAAAGATAGAGAGAAAGAGAGATAGATAAAAGGATGAGTGAGAGATTGAAAGAAGGAGAGAGAGGGGGAAGGGATGAAAGAAGAGAAAGAGAGAG
>NW_020868939.1:425340-427840 GCF_003789085.1 Penaeus vannamei
GTTCTAACTGCTGTTAGTTAGCGAAATAATAACCACTATCGGATTCACTGACACATTCACACTAACCTTTAATTTATTATCTAGTTATCTGTTGACTATCATTTCATTCATTATTATTATATTGGCGCGGTTTCGTTGTACATTTTTTTCTGTACATCACGTTGAAAGAAGAGGCAACTTATTTAATACAGCTACACAAAGTGAACATTTATTTTTTATTCATTTATTCATTTATTTTTTTATTCAAGATAAAATCTGATATGAACTTTCTTTTTTTACGAATCACCAAGACCCGTCTGCGGCGGCTGCTTGGGAAGGGACACTGCGACTTAAACTTTTTCCAATGCCATTGACAAAACCGAGTTGCAAATTGCTTGCCTGCTGCGCCGATAGTGTAGACGCTGATATCATCACGTGCGGGGAACAGCTGCGTCACTCCAACACTTCAAAATGAAGGACGAGGTGTAACAGGGAAGGGATGCTCATGGTATTTTAAACACACATACGCACACACACACAACACACACACACACACACACACACACACACACACACACACAACACACACACACACATATATATATATATATATATATATATATAATATATATATATATATATACATATTTTTTTTCGTTTCCTCGAGCCAGCAGTCAGAGAGCAGGCATTTTGCAGTTGCTGTGGCGGGGATTTGAACTTCGGTATATACATAGGAGATAGATTGATATACCTATATGGATCTGCTTAGTTAGTGTCAGGAGTATATAAACAATGTCTGTTATATTTGCTTAAACAGTTGAACAAGGATGTTCGCTTACAGTCGACCTCACCGACCTGGATGCTTTCCATAATTAATTATATCAGGGGAAAATAAACCATAGATTCCCTCTCCCCTACCCCGACCACACACACAACCACACAAACACACACACACATACGCACATATGCACAAATACACACACATACACATACAGAGACACACAGACACACACGCACACGCACACACGCACAAACGCACACACACACACAGACACACACACGTACAAACAAAAACATACACACACAAACAAACACACATACACACAACCACGCACACACACACAATCACGTACACACACACACACAAACAAACACACACACACACACAAACACACATACACACAACCACGCACACACACACACACAAAAACACATACACACACATACAAACAAACCCAAACAAACACATACACACACACACATTCACACACACACACACACCTTAACACACACACACACACACATTTACACACACACACAACACACACACTCCCTCACACACTCACAAACACGCAAACACCTCGCAATACAACCCCTAATTAGCGCAAAAAAATATCAAGAAACCTGCACCCTCAGGACACAAGCCCGCAGACCTCTCTCAGCGCCCTCCAAAGACCTTTTCCTCCCCCCAGAGAAGCGTCCTAAGCATTAATACTAAGACCTCCACTTGCTCTGAATGCCATGAATTGACCATGAAGACCCTTTAGACGGCCAGCTCATTAGGAGGGCTTGGTCACGGTGGCCTTCCAATGGTGTGTCATGAGCTAGGGGGCTTAGACGAGCTGGATTTATGTAATTTAATGTTATTTTATGTTTTTCTGTTTCTGGGAGGGGGAAAATAGGTGTATTTACTTATGTAAAGTTGATTTTATATGTTTATCTGTTTCTGAGAGGGGTAAAATAAGTGTATTTATTTATGTAAAGTTAATTTTATATGTATGTTTGTTTCTGAGAGGGGCAAAATAAGTGTTTTTATTTATGTGAAGTTGATTTTATATGTATGTCTGTTTCTGAGAGGGGTAAAATAGGTGTATCTAGTTATGTAAAGTTAATTTTATATGTATATTATTTTTGAGAGGGGCAAAATAGGTGTATTTATTTATGTA
Organism: Penaeus vannamei; assembly: GCF_003789085.1. Classification (NCBI taxonomy): domain Eukaryota; kingdom Metazoa; phylum Arthropoda; class Malacostraca; order Decapoda; family Penaeidae; genus Penaeus; species Penaeus vannamei. Next base: position 427,266 of record NW_020868939.1, read on the forward strand.
AAGTTAATTTTATATGTATGTTTCTGGGAGAGGGAAAATAGGTGTATTTATTTATGTAAAGTTGATTTTATATGTTTATCTGTTTCTGAGAGGGGTAAAAGGGATATGTTTATGGAGGTGTTTGTCGTGTAATTCATTTATGTTTACTTTTTTTCAATTTCGTTCTCCCATTATGCGCGTCGTGTTTTTCAAACGAAATTAATTAACAATTAAATGTGTCGTGAATATTCTTTTATGTCGTTTTGTATCGTTCTTTTCCTTCTCTTCCTCCTTCCTCCTCCCTTCCTGATCTCTCCCTTACCTCCCTTCCCCCATTCTCTCTCTTCCTCCTTTTCTCCCTTTTTATCTCTCTCCTCCTTTTCTCCCTTTCTGTCTCTCTCCCTCCTTTTCTAGCTTTCTATCTCTCTCCCTCCTTTTCTTCCTTTCTATCTCTCTCCCCTTCCTTCCTTTCCCCTTTCCTCTCTCCTCCCGTCAGCGTCGCTCGCTCTACATCCCTTCTTCCTTCCTTTTCTCTCTCTCTTCCCCTTTCCCTCCTCTCGTCAACATTGCTCTCCATCCTCCTTCCCTCCCACTTC
>NW_020868939.1:449829-464829 GCF_003789085.1 Penaeus vannamei
CACACACAAAGCAATCCTAAGTGCTTCACACACTCATATACACATCCTATCTCTCTTTCTCTCTGTCTGCTTCTCTCTTTAACCTCCCCCCCCCCCTCTCTTTCTTTACACTTCCCCCTCCTCTCTCACTCTCCCTCTTTACCCCCCCCTCTCCTTTCTATCCCACACACAAACGTTCCCCCTTCCTCTTTCTCTCTCTCTTTACCCCCACCCCCCCCCTCTCTCCTGTCTATCTCACACACAACAAACACAAACAAAACACACTCAACAGAACACGCACACACGTCTGTCAATGATAGCTGCGGATAAAGTTGCTTTGGCCTGAATCCCGAACGGAAAGCACGATTTCACTGCTACAGCCACCAGGTGTTGAGCAAAAAAAAAAAAAAAAAAAAAAAAAAAAAAATTGTCGATTCGCTGTCGATTCGTAGAACAAAAAAAAAAAAAAAAAAAAAAAAAAATGGATAGGAATGAACAGGAAATGCGTTTATTCGTCTGTCTCGAGAGGGAGAGAGAGGGAGAGATGGAGGAAGAGGGAGGGATGGAGAGAGAGATGGAGGAGGGATGGAGAGAGAGGAGAGGGAGGGAGGAGAGAGAGAGGGAGGAGGGAGGGAGGGAGGGAGGGAGGAGAGGGAGGGAGGGAGGGAGGGAGGGAGGGAGAGGGAGGGAGGGAGGGAGGGAGGGAGGGATGGGAGAGGAGAGGAGGGAGGATGGGAGAGGAGAGAGGAGATGGGAGAGAGAGGAGAGAGGAGGAGGAGAGGGAGGGAGGAGGGATGGAGAGAGAGAGGGAGGAGGGATGGAGAGGAGAGGAGGGAGGGATGAGAGAGAGAGAGGAGAGAGATTGATGAGAGGGAGAGATGGAGAAGAGAGGAGAGAGAGAGAGATGATGAGAGAAGGAGGGAGGAGGATAGAAGGAGAGAGAGAGCAGAGATGGAGAGAGAGGAGAGAGAGAGAGAGAGAGAGATAGAGAGAGACGAGAGAGACGAGAGAGAGAGAGAAGACAGGAGAGAGAGAGAAGAGAGAGAGAGAGGGGTGATACACACACACACACACACATATATATATACATATTGATACACACATTGATATTGGTAAGTTGACAGAGAGAGAGAGAGATGGATCCTCTCTGGTTACATCGGATTGAAATGGACAGAAAGGTAGATCGATCCCTAATTAGATAAACAGATAGATAGGTAGACAAATAGATATCCTTTTAATCATATCGTATTAAGAAATAAAGAATGACTGACAAATATATAGATATAAGGATAAATAGATAGCCATACAACCTTACCGACAGACATAAAGACAAACAGGAAGACAGACAGACAGAATGATAGCTAGACTGTCAAATAATATATATATATTATATATATATATATATATATATTATATATATATATATATATATATATATATATATATATATATATATATATATATAAGGATAAATAGATAAGGCATACAAACACACTGACAGACATAAGACAAACAGAAGACAGACAGACAGACAGACTGATAGCCAGTGAGACAAAGAGAGAGAGACGGAGAGAGAAAAGTCTTCGGCACGAGTAAAGGGTTGACCGGATTCGCGAGAACGGAGATAAATGGACTGCTAAAGAGAGGACATTATTTTGGGGAACGAGTGTGAGAGGTCGAGTTCGGTTCAGGAAAACGACTTGGAAGTTGTGGCAGTTATGTACAAACCTACATACATATACATACACACACACACACACGCACACACAACACACATATATATATATACATATATGTGTGTGTGTGTGTGTGTTTGTGTGTGTGTGTGTGTGTGTGTGTGTGTGTGTGTGTGTGTGTGTTGTGTGTGTATGTGTATGTGTGTGTGTGTGTGTGTTGCGTGTGTGTGTGTGTGTGTGTGTGTTAGTATGTGTGTCTGTATATTATATATATATATATATATATATATATATATATATATATATATATATATATATATATATATTATATAGTGTGTGTGTGTGTGTGTGTGTGCATCAAGACCGACAAGGACAGCAAAGACAACAGCACCAGCAAAGGACGCCAAGGACAAGGACGCCAGCCCCCCCCCCCCCCTCGCCACAAGGACACGAAACGAACAAAGAAAACCAAATCCGATCTTTTCCCGCCATTTCTTCAGCGCCGATCGCCCGCCGCTAGCATCGCTAACTTTAGCGCCTCGACGCTCAAAAGGCGCTCGTACGTAGCGGTCGTCGGCTCGAGAGGGATAATTCGCTATATGGCGACGCAGTTACTTTTAAACACACACAGAAACAATCCAAATAAGGCTCAGAGGACAAGAAATTCTCGACCCATCGTAAATTCCTGGAGCAGCGGCCGCTCTACGAAATAAGGCTCGGAGACTTCGCTCGTCGGCGAGGTTATAGCGAAAAACGCTCGCGAGTGGATTATTATTGTCTTTTTCTTTTTCTTCTCTTCTTCTTCTTCTTTCTTCTTCTTCTTCTTCTTCTTCTCCTTCTTTTCTCTTCTTTTCTTCTTCGCTTGTATCGGCGGTTTATAGCGGAAAAACGCTCGCGAGTGGATTATTAATATCTTTTCTTTTTTTCTTTTTCTCTTTCTTCTTCTTCTTCTTTTTTCTTCTTCTCCTTCTTCTTCTTCATCTTGTTTTTCTTCTTCGCTTGTGTCGGCGAGGTTTATAGCGGAAAAATGCTCGCGAGTGGATTATTATTATCTTTTCTTTTTTCTTCTCTTTCTTCTTCTTCTCCTTATTCTTTTTCCTCTTCTTCTCCTTCTTCTTCTTCTCCTTAATCTTTTTCCTCTTCTTCTCCTTCTTCTTCTTCGCTGGTGTCGGCGTGGTTTATAGCGGAAAAATGCTCGCGAGTGGATTATTATTATCTTTTCTTTTTTTCTTCTCCTTCTTCTTCTTCTTCTCTCTTCTTCTTTCCTCTTCTCTTCTTCTTTTTCTTCGTCTTCGCTTGTGTCGGCGAGGTTTATAGCGGAAAAATGCTCGCGAGTGGATTATTATTATCTTTTCTTTTTTCTCCTCCTCCCTCTTCTTCTTCTTTTTATCTTCTCTTCGTAGTTATCATCTTCTTTATTCTTCTTCTGCATCCCATTCTCTTATTTATGTTCACCACCTCCTTCTTCTATTTTTCCTTCTTCTTTTCATTCTCTTCTACTTCTTCATCTCCCTCTTCTCTCTCCTTCTACTATTCCTTCTTCTTCTCCTTCTCTCTTTTCCTATTCTTATTTTCTCCTCCTTCTTCCTTCATCTACCTCTTCCTTCTTTTTTCTTCTTCTCCTCCTACTTTCTTTTCTTCTTTTTCTTCTGATTACTGTCATACTATAATCATTATCATTCGTCTAATCTTCCCTTTCCTGTCTTATTTTAAAAGATAAATAATTAACTAAATAAAATAAATATATGAATAAAAATAAATAAATAGATAGAATAAAATGAAAATAAAAAAAAAACGTTCCGTTTTTTTTTAATCCACCGACTCTGTTTACATCTATACATCCCCCCCCCACACACACAAACAAACATATACACAAACATACACAAACACACATACACTCACACACACACACACAAACAAACATATATACAAACAAACAAATACACAAACATACACAATCACACATACACACAAAAAACACACACAGAAACAAACATATACACAAACACACACATACACATACACAAAAAACACACAAACAAACATACACACACACACAAACAAACATATACACAAACACACACACACACATACACACACAAACATATACACAATCACACACTCACACACACACATACACACAAACAAACATACACAAACACACACACACACACACAAACACACATATACACAAACACACACTCACACACAGACACACAAACATATACACAATCACACACTCACATACACACACACAAACAACATACAACAAACACACACACACACAAACAAACATATACACAAACACACACACAAACAACAACACACAACCAAACATATATATACAAACACACACACACACAAACAACATACACAAACAAACACTACACACAAACAAAACAATATAATATACAAATACATTCACACATAGACAAACATATACACAAACAAACAAACACACACACACACAAACACACACACAAACAGACAAACAAACATATACAAACACACACAGACACAATTAAACACAAACACACACACACAACTAAACAAACACAAACACACACGCACAACCAAACAAACACAACCAAACAAACACACTTTCTTACCTGCAGAACTCAGACAGCTAAACTAAATTGTAATTATTTTTTTAACACTCTATACCATTTTCCAAAGCTACATTATCACACAGTTAACTTAAACGAAAGATGATTTTGATAATTTTTTGTTCTTTAAATCATCTTTTATAGAACAGCTTTCATGAGACATTAACTTAAGTCTCTTTATCCTCAATCTCTTTTCTCTCTCAATTTATCTTTTTTTTCGAATTCCATTTTTTTCTGTCTGTCATTTTTCTTTTTTCCTTCTGTCTGTCTGTCCTTTTTCTCTCATTCTGTCTGTCTGTTTCTCTTTCTCTCCCTTCTCTCTCTCTCTCTCATCCTGTCTTCTTTTCTCCTTCCTTCTCAAGTCCTTCCATCCGTCCTTCTTGTGTCTTTCCGTCTCTTCTTATCAATTCCCTGTTTAGTTCCTTCTCTGTCCCTTCTTCATTTTTTTACTTCCTCCCTCCTTCTTCTAATATCCTCTTCCTCCTTCGTTCCCTTTTTCTCCTCTCCCTCCTTCCCGACTTCTTCTCTTCTTCCCTATATCTCAACTCCTTCTTTCTCTCTTCCTCTCCCCCTCCCTCCTTCTCAACCTCCTCTCTCTCCTTCCTTCCATCTCTACTCCATCCTTCTTCCTCTCTCTCCTTCCCTCTATCTCAACTCCCTCCATCCCTCTTCCTATCCTCCCTCTTCCTCTCCTCCCCTCCCTCCCCGCCACCTCTCTCCTTCCCCATCTCAACCCCTTCCTTCCCTCTTCTCTTCTTCCCTCCCCCCTCCCACTTCTTCTACCTCCCCTCCCTCCCTTCCTTCAACCTCCTCTCTCCTTCCCTCCATCTCAACCCCCTCCTTCCCTCTTCCTCTCCTTCCCCCATCTCAACTCTCTCCCTTCCTTTCCTCTCCCTCCCTCACCCTCCCACACCATCTATCTCCTTCCCTCCATCTCAACCCCTCCTTCCCTTCTTCTCTCTCCCTCTATCTCAAGTCTCTCCTTCCTTCCTCCTCTCCCTCCCTCACCCTCCCACACCATCTATCTTCCTTCCCTCCATCTCAACCCTCTCCTTCCCTCTTCCTCTCCTTCCCCTCCATCTCAACCCCTCTCTTCCTCTCTCCTTCCCTCCATCTCAACTATCTCCTTCCTTCCTCCTCTCCCCCTCTTTCCCTCCCTCACCCTCCCACACCATCTATCTCCTTCCCTCCATCTCTCAACCCCCTCCTTCCCTCCTTCCTCTCCTTCCTTCCATCTCAACTCCTCCTTCCTCTCCCTCTTTCCCTCCCTCCTTTCTCCCCCCTCCCCCTCCCACACCATCTACCTCCACCCCCCCACCCCCCCCCCCCCTCCCGCCCCAACCGCCTCCTCCTGACTCACACTAAATTTGACAGGAAGTTGTCCCGCGGCCATAATTTCGCGGTTGAAAATTTTGCCATCAGAAAATCAGCCGCTGCGAGTGACTGGGTCCAATATACATCAGCAGCGCCGGTAGAGGGAGAAGGGTACGTAGTATTTTCATTGCGGTCTCGTTTCCGTAAATCAAAGTAAAAGGCCATTCCTGTCTCTCGTAATGTGGACACCGATCTCGCCGTCATTTGTGTCGGATGAGATGAGATAAAACCGAGATGGGGAGACTTATATGTATTAATCAAATCTACGAGAATATATATTTATCTTATGTGTTTATGGCAAATTTAAGATTACACTGATATATATTTATTGAAATATCAAAAAAACTATTATTTTTTCCTTATATTACAGATAAACAGTTTACATTCTACGCAGATTTGAAAAAGAAAAATTAAGGGATCATATTTCAGCTTCGTTCGTCTCACAAATTTACTAAATTGACACCAGAATATTGATATAGATTCAGATATTAATTAGATGCAGGCAACTTAATCTATTTAATGCAAACGGGATCACAAATACAAAATTTACGATGATTTATTTTTGGCGGGAAAATCGGAAGGAAGAGGAGGATAATCTAACCTTAGAAATTAGACACCAAAAAAAAGAAAAAAAATAAAAAATAAAAAGAAAAATAAATAAGGAAAAAGAGAATTAAAAAATGGAAAGAAGCGAAAATGGATAAATAGAATTAAAAGAAGAGAATTGAAAAAGAAAATTGAAAAGAAGAGAAAATAAATCAAGAACACCTAAAAGAAAAGGAAACAAACGAAGAAAATTGAAAAGAAGAAAAAATAAAAAAAGAAAACCGAAAAAAAGATAAACGAATTCAAAGAAAAATAAAAGAAAGAAGAAAACAGAAAAGAACATTGAAAAGATAGACTGAACAAAGAAACTGAAAAGTGCAAAAAGAAAAGAAATAAAGGAACAAAAAAGAAAAAAGAAGAGAAAAAAAGAAGACGAAAGAGAAAAGAAGGCAAAGGACATAAAGAAAAAAAAGGTTATTTATTATTCAGTATTATAGCATGTAGGGTTTGGATAAAGGGTTAGGACAAGGAAGGAGAGAGAACAAGAAGGTTATTTATTGGATAAGCGTGACGGAGGGAGGAAGGGAGGAGAAGGGAAGAGGAGGAGGAGGAGGAGAAGGAGGAGGCGGAGGAGGGAAGAAGGAGGAGGAGGAGGTAGAGAAGGAGGTGGAGGAGAAGGAGGATGAGGAGGAGGAGGAAGAGGAGGAAGGAGAAGGAGGAGGAAGGAGAAGGAGGAGAGGAGGGGGGAGGAGGAGGAGGAGGAGGAAGAAGGAGAGAAGGGAGGAGAAGGAGGAAAGAGGAGGAGGAGGAGAAGACGAGGAGGAGGAGGAGGATAAAAAGGAAGGAGGAGGAGGAGGAGGAAGAAGAAGAAGAAAGAAGAAGAAGAAGAAGAAGAAGAAGAAGAAGAAAGAAGAAGAATAAGAAGGAGAAGGAGAGGAGAAGAAGAAGGAGAAAGGAAGAGGAAGAAGAAGAAAGAGAAGGAGGAGGAAGAAGAAGGAGGAAGAAGAAAAGGAAGGGTATGTGTTCATGTTAATCTCACTCTCTCTCTCTCTTATCTCTTTTTTTCTCGTTTATTTATTATTTATTACTTTCCTTTTCTCTTCTTTTTGCTTTGTTTTTCCTCCAAACCTTTCTCGTTCCGTTAGAGAACGTAAGCAGAGAGAGAGAGAGAGAGAGAGAGAGAGAGAGAGAGAGGAGAGAAGAGAGAGAGAGAGAAGAGAGAGATAGAGAAGAGAGAGAGAGAGAGAGAGAGAGGAGAGCGAGAATAGAGAGAGAGGAGAGAGAGAGAAGAGAGAGAGAGAGAGAGAGGAGAGAGAGAGGAAGGAGAGAGAGAGAGAACATAGACAGATAGAGAGATAAATAGATATAAAGAGATAGAAAGAAGAAGAGAGAGAGAGGAGAAGAGAGAGAGAGAAAGAGAGAGGAGAAGAGAGAAGAGAGAGGAGAGAGAGAAGAGAGAAGAGAGAGAGAGAGAGAGCGAGCGAGAAGAGAGAAAGAAAAGAGAAAGAGAAAGAGAGAGAGAGAGAGAAACGAACGAGATCGAGAAAGCAAAAGCGAGGGAGAAAGAATGAAAGAGACAGAGAGAATACACAACTGCCGTACCTCAAGAACTCAAAATGAGATTCGAAGAAATAACAATAACAAAAAAAAAACTAAGAAATAAAAGTCAGAAAGATTTTTCCCCTTTTTCCCCTCCGAGTGAAGTCACCCACGCGACGTTCTGAGGGAAAATGCGTCTATATATAAAGTTTTTAATTATTATTGTTTATTTTATTTATTTTTATCCCTTTATTTATTATTATTTATTTTTTTATTTTATTTATTATTGTTATTTTTTTTTTTACCCTGAACTACCTTGTGAAGTCATACAGCTTTTTTCTTTTTTTTATCCTGAACTACCTTGTTGTTATTACAAGCTATTCTCACCGCTGCCGACGTAAACTGATAGCTTTTTGACATGCGCTATGTTTTTTTTTTTTTTGGGGGGGTAGGGGGTGGAGGGGTAGGGGGTGAAGTGTGGGGGGGGTTTGTTTCCAGTGTTTTTTTTTAAGCTTTTCTTTCTTCTTTCTCTCTCTCTCTCTCTCTCTCTCCTCTGTCTCCGCTCTCCGCTCTCTCTTCTCTTTCTTCTCTCTCTCTGTCTCTTCTCTCGCTCTCGCTCTCTTCTGCTCCTCCTCTCTCTCTCTCTCTCTCCCTCTCTGTCTGTCTCTCTCTCTCTCTGTGGTGGGGTGTTTCCCTTTTTTTTCGTTCTTCTCTCTCTCTCTCTCTCTCCTCGCGAGATTGTTCCACCCCCTCCCCCCCCCAAAAAAAAAAAATCATTTTGTTATAGTTAGTATTTTTTTTTATAGTTATAGGCCAGATTTTTTTTTAGTGTGATGGCGAGAAATCTTATTTTATACTTTGGCATTTTAATATTAGTTTAGATTAGGCATTATGTCATCTTTATCATCTGTCTTCCTATTTCAAAATTCGTTTTTCTTATTTCTCTCTACTTCTTCCTTCCTTCTCCTGTTTCTTTTGCTGTTGAAATACTATTGAATTGGTGATGTACTATAATATGGTTCGCTACTTATAAAGAGGAATATGCACTATAGTGTGGTACTTATAAACAAGAATATGCTTTATAGTAATACTTAAATACCAGAATATGCACTACATGGCGGTACTTATAAACAAGAATATGCACTATATAGTAATACTTTATATACCCGAATATACACTACAGTGGTCGGTACTTATAAAACAAGAATCATGCTTTATAAGTAATTACTTATATACCAGAATATGCACACTATTATGCGGTACTTTATAAACAAGAAGTATGCTTTATAGTAATACTTATATACCAGAATTATGCACTACATAATGCGGTAACTTATATTAAACAAAAATATTGGTTTATAGTTAATACTTATATGACCAGAATATTCACTACACATGGTTGGTACTTTTAAACAAGAATATGCACTATTAGTATAATACCTTATGTACCAGAATATAACATACATGTTATACTCTTATAAACAAAATATGCTTTATAGTAATAACTTAAATATACCAGATATGTCACTATAAATGGTCGGCTTACTTAATAAACCAAGAATATGCTTTATGTAATACAATATATACCAAGGAATATGCACTATTATGGTGGTACTTAATATTAAACAAGGATATAATGCTTATAATAATACTTATATACCAAGAAATATTGCACTTATATTGTGTGGTACTTAATAAACTAAGAATATGCTTATAGTAATAACTTAATATACCAGAATATGCCACTAATTATGGCGGGGGATACTTATAATAAAACAAAGAAATATGCATTTAATTAGTAATACTTAAAAATAACCAGAATATTGCACTATATTTGGTGGTACTTCATAAACAAGAATATGCTTATTATAGTAATACTTATATACCGAAATATTGCACTGTATGTGGCGTACTTATTAAAACAAGAATATGCTTGTATAGTAATACTTAAATACCGGAATATGCACTAATATGCGTCCTGGTACTTACTAAACAAGAATACATGCTTTATATTAATACTTATATACCAGAATATACACTTATATGGTGGTACTTATAAACACGAATATGCTTCTATATGTAATACTTATATACCAGAATATGCACTACATGGCGGTACTTATAAACAAGAATATGCACTATAGTAATACTTATATACCGAATATACACTACATGGTGGTACTTATAAACAAGAATATGCTTTATAGTAATACTTATATACCAGAATATGCACTATATGGCGGTACTTATAAACAAGAATATGCTTTATAGTAATACTTATATACCAGAATATGCACTACATAATGGTACTTATAAACAAAAATATGGTTTATAGTAATACTTATATACCAGAATATGCACTACATGGTGGTACTTATAAACAAGAATATGCACTATAGTAATACTTATGTACCAGAATATACACTACATGGTGGTACTTATAAACAAGAATATGCTTTATAGTAATACTTATATACCAGAATATTCACTATATGGTGGTACTTATAAACAAGAATATGCTTTATGGTAATACATATATACCAGAATATGCACTATATGGTGGTACTTATAAACAAGAATATGCTTATAATAATACTTATATACCAGAATATGCACTATATGGTGGTACTTATAATACAAGAATATCTTATAGTAATACTTACTATTTACCAGAATATGCACTATATGGCGGTACTTTAATAAACAAGAATATTGCATTATAGTAATACTTAAAATACCAGAATATGCACTATATGGTGGTACTATAAACAAGAATATGCTTTATTAGTAATACTTATATACCGAATATGCACTGTATGGTGACGGTACTTATAACAAGAATATGCTTTATATTAATACTTTACGTTATACACTATAGTTATATTACTATGCACTATATGGTGGTACTATATAAACAAGAATTAATGCTTTATAGTAATACTTAATATACCAGAATATGCACTACATTGGCACAACATGGGTACTTTAGATAAACAAGAATATGCACTATTAGTGAATACTTATTATACGAATATACACTACATGGTGGGTACTTATAAACAAGAATATGCTTTAGTAGTAATACTTATATACCAGAAATGGAATATGCACTTTATGGAGGGTACTTAATAAACAAGAATATGCTTTATAGTAATACTTATATACCAGAATATATGCACTACATAATGGTACTTATAAACAAAAATATTGGTTTATAGTTAATATACTTATATACCAGAATATGCACTACATGGTGTTACATTATAAACAGAATATGCACTAATAATAGCTTATAAACAGAATATGCTTATACCAGAATATACACTACATGGTAGGTACTTATAAACCTAAGGAATATGCTTTATTAGTAATACTATATATACCAGAAATATTGCACTTATATGGTGGTACTTATAAACAAAGAATATGTTTTATGGTAGATACAATAATACCAGAATATGCACTATATGGCCGGTACTTATAAACAAGAAATATGCTTATTATTTTAATTAATTACTTATATACCAGAATATGCACTATATGGTGGTACTTATAAACAAGAATATGGTTTATAGTAATACTTATATACCAGAATATGCACTATATGGTGGTACTTATAAACAAGAAATATGCTTATAGTTAATACTTATATACCAGAATATGCACTATACATGGTGGGTACTTATAACAAGAATATGCATTATAGTAATACTTAAATACAGAATATGCACTATATGGTGGTACTTTATAAACCAAGGGAATATGCTTATAGTAATACTTATATTACCGAATATGCACTATATGGCTGGTACTTATAAACAAGAATACCTATAGTAATACTTATATACCAGAATATACAATACATGGTGGTACTTATAAACAAGAATATGCTTTATAGTAATACTTATATACCAGAATATGCACTATATGGTGGTACTTATAAACAAGAATATGTTTATAGTAATACTTTATACCAGAATATGCACTATATGGGGTACTTATAAACAAGGAATATGCATTTTAGTAATACTTAATATATACCAGAATATGCACTAAATATGGTGGTACTTTATAAACAAGGGAATATGCATTATAGTAATACTTATAATACCAAAATATGCACTATATGCGGTACTTATAAACAAGAATATGCATTGTAGTTAATACTTATATACCAGAATATGCACTATATGGTGGTACTATTAAAACAAGAATATGCATTATAGTAATACTTTATATACCAGAATATGCACTATATGGTAGGTACTTATAAACAGGAATATGCATGTATAGTAATAATATTACTTTATATACCAAGGAATAGTGCACTTATATCATGAGTGGTACTTATAAACAAGAATATGCATGTAGTAATACTTATATACCAGAATATGCACTATTATGGCGGTTACTTATTAAACAAAGAATATGCATATATAGTAATACTCTATATACCGAATATACACTACATGGTCGGTACTTATAAACAAGGAATATGATGCATAATACTTATATACCAGAATATGCACATGGTGAACGGTACTTATAAACAGGAATGTTTTATGATATTACCAGGATATGCACTTTATGCGGGTACTTTATTAAACAGAAGATTCATTATAGTAATACTTATATACCAGGAATATGCACTATGGTGTGGTACTTATAAACAAGAATATGCATTATAGTAATACTTATATACCAGAATATGCACTATATGGTGGTACTTATAAACAAGAATATGCATATAGTAATACTTATATACCGAATATACAAACATGGTGGTACTTATAACAACAAAATATGCAATTATTAGTAATACTTATATATACCAGAATATTACACTACATGGTAGTACTTAATAAACAGGAAATGTATAGTAATACTTTAATACCAGAATATGCTACACATGTCGGTACTTATAACAAGAATTTGCTTTATAGATAATATTTATACCAGAAATATGCACTACATGGTGGTACTTATAAACAAGATATGTTTATAGAATACTTATATACCAGAACTATGCACTATATGGCACTGGTTACTTATAAAACAAGAATACTGCTTTTATAGTAATACTTATATACCAGAATTATGGCACTAATATAGCGTACTTATATAACCATAGAATATGTTTATAGTTAATAACTTACTATAACCAGAATATCGCACTATTATGGTGGTACTTATAAACAAGAATATGCTTTATAGTAATACTTATATACCAGAAAAATGCACTATATGGTGGTACTTATAAACAAGAATATGCTTTATAGTAATACTTAAATACCAGAATATGCACTATATGGTGGTACTTATAAACAAGAATATGCATTATAGTAATACTTATATACCAGAATATGCACTACATTGGTGGTACTTATAAACAAGGATATGTTTTATAGTAATACTTATATACCAGAATACACACTTTATGGTGGTACTTTTAAATACGAATATGTATTATAATGATATTCATAAATCAGAATATGCACTCTAGTGTGGTACTTATAAACCAAATAAGGCATTATGGTGTGGTGCTCATAGATCATAATATGTACTATGGTGTGTGCCTACTTTTAGATCAGATTATGGCTAGGGCAGGCTGCTTATAAGTCATATTTTGAAAAAAAGAAAAAAAAAAACATTGCTAATGACATGACTAAGTGGATATTAAACCGTCAAACATTCTAAATTAGAGGAAGAATTAAAAGAAGTAAAAGCATTGTTATGATAACTAGTAATTCATTTATAAAAGAAAAAGGCGGAAAAATAATACGGAATAAGAATTACATACATACATATTTTAATTAAAAAGAGAGAGAGAGAAAAAAATTATAGTGATAACAACACGGAGGAATTCAAAGTCCTTTGCTGTTACATAACAACAACAACAACAACAAAACAAAACAAAAACAAAATAACATCGGACAATCAAAACAAAATATAGTTACCAAAATACCAAAGCACCAAAAACACTAACTTATAGGTAAATCGATCTACCTGAAAATGACTAACTTGACATATGACCACATTTCGCGTTCAAATCACCATGGCAACAGGAACGCTCCAGGGTACATTGAACTGTGGCAGAGAGAGAGAGAGAGAGAGAGAGAAGAGAGACGAGACGAGAGAGGAGGAGAGAGAGATGAGACGAGGAGAGAGAGAGAGAGAAGAGAGAAGAGAGGTAAGGAGAAGAGGAGAGGAGGAGATGAAGAGGAGAGAGGACGTGAGGACTGAGAGAGAGCGGAAGGGAGGAACGAGGAGAGAAAGAGGAGAGGAGACGGAGGTGAGAACAGGGGGGAGAGAGAGAGGGAGGACGGGAGGGAGGCAGAAGGCGGGAGGGAAGAGGGGAGGGAGAAGAGGAGGAGCTAGAGGAAGAGAGGACCAGATAGGAGCACGAGAAGGAGAGAGAAGAGACGACCGAGTAGGAGGAGGAGATGAGAAGAGAGGAGAAGAGCTGGGGAGGGGAGGGAGGAAAAAGGGAGAAGGAGAGGGGAGAGAAAATGAACGAAAAGAGAGATAAGATTTAGATAAATATATATTAGCAGAATAGATCGATTAGACGGTGAGGGAGGGACGGAGAGGGAGGGAACGGGAAGGAGAGCGGTGGGAGAGAGGGAGAGATGAGAAGAGACGAGACGAGAGAGCGAGAGAGAGGAGAGACGAGAGGAGGGGCTAGAGAAGAGAGGAGACGAGAGACATGAGGAGAAGAGAGGGACGAGGAGAGAGAGAGAGGAGAAGAGAGGAGGATCGAGACGGAGAGAGAGAGAGACGAGGACAGTGAGGATGAGACGAGAGAGAGAGATGATGAGAATGAAGAGTGCAAGAGAGCGATGAGCCATAGAGAATCGAGGAGAGAAATAGAGAGAGAGGAGAGAGAGAATGAGAGAAGAGATGAGATGAGAAGATGAGAGGAGACGACGGGAGAAAGGGGCGCGAGGAGAGGGGAGAGGAGAACGGAGGAGGATAGGGAGGAGCAAGGAAAGGGAGGAAGAAGAGAAGGGAGCACGAGAGATAGGAGGGAGCAGACGGAGAGGAGGGGAGAGAGGAGGATGGGGAGGAAGAGGAAGAGGAGGTCGAGAGGAGAGAGGAGGAGGGGAAGAGAGAGACGGACGGAAGAGAGAGAGAGAGAGAGAGAGAGAGGGAGGACAGAGGGCATGAAGAGACGGGACACGCGAAAGTAGGCGAGAGGAGGGACGTGGGAGCACCGCGACGGGGGAGAGAGGAGAAGAGAGGAGAGAGTGAGAGAGAGAGAAGAAGGAGAGGAGGACGCA
>NW_020868939.1:472329-479829 GCF_003789085.1 Penaeus vannamei
CGTCGGGCAGATAAATTCTTCTTCACTGACTAATGATTTGTTTAATGTGTAACGTAATGTAATATTCCGTCGATTGCAGTTGCAGTGTACGTTTTTTTTCCGTAGAGTAAATTGCAGTTAGAATAAACACCGATCGCTCAGGAACCGCTAGAATTTCGCGGGATTCGAAAACACGCGTCGCTTTGCCAGTAATGATATTTTAAAAAATCAACTTCATTCTTCATATCTAACGTTTACCAAGATATAAATCTCTTATCCCTTTTAATAGAGAATATCCCAAAAAACAGCAACAAAAAGCAAAAAACAGTAAACCAATATTGTGTTCACCCCGCAGCCTCAGCCTCGACCAGCCCACACACACCTTTTTAAGCCCCGAAAGCCCGCCCGTTCTCAGCGAGAGAGAGAACACCCGAGCGCCGAGGGCCGAGGCGAAGTCCAAGCGCTTTGCCCGGCGAAAACGACACCATGAGGCGAGGACAAGACTCCGCGCTCCACACCCTCCTCGTCCTGGCTTTCGCCCTCCCCTTCGTCGTCTCTCAGGTGAGTCTCGTCGGCGTAGGAGGGCAAGGGAGAGAAGAGAGGGATGGGAGGGCAAGGTGGGCAAGGAGGAAAGGGAGGGCAAGGAGGGCAGAAAGGACAGGAAGGGTAGGGAGGGAAGGGAGGGCAAAAAGGACAGGAAGGGTAGGGAGGGAGGAGGAAGTCAGCTCTCGAATTTTTATCTGAATATGGTGCGAGCGTCGTGATATTCAGATTAAGTGAGAATATCGTGCATTTTCACTCTGTGCTTCTGAATATCTTTCTTTATCTTTTTCATTGTAGAAAACTAACATACTATGACAAGAGGAAGTCAACATTCACATCATTTAAACTCCTGAAACTAATGTAAATGCACAGAAATAGTTTCTAGACTAGAGGGTAAGGAAGTCTATCCCAAAGCAAAATCTGGGGACATTTTAATCTATTTTATCTAGGTTTTAAAATTTCAAAATCCATTCGACAATTTTATATCATGAATAAAAGAAAGAGAATAAAAATCTAAAAGAATCACACGTTTATTAATTTAATCATTTAGGGAGAAGATACAATTTCTCTTCATACAAGTGCTTCTCCGATGTAGCGAAATATTTATGAATACAAATAAACAGACAAAACAAAAAGACAATGATAATGTTTGCGATCAAGAATACACGAAATGAAATAAAGATTAAAATCTCCAAAAAGAACCAAATTAAATGGAAAAAGTTATTGGATCAAAATTATTTTTTCTTGAAGTGGAGCGATCGTAGGGACTGCCACGTCGCCCTCAGAAAGCCGGGCGAACGAATTGTTTGCAATAGGATCTCGGATTTCATTCCTTTGCCATTATGTTGAAAGCATTTCTGCAATGTATGCGGTATCATATATATATATATACATATTATTATATATATATATATATATATATATATATATATATTATATATATATATATAATATATATATGTAATATATATATTAATATATAATATATATATATATAGATATAATAACACACATACACACACATACACACAACCACACACACGTACACACATATATAAATATACATACAATATTATTATATATATTAATAAATATATTTTATATATATATATAGTAGTTATATATATCTATAGTATAAGTATGTATTATATATAGCTATATTCAGATATATAGTAAAACATCGATATACCTACACCTCACTCACTCATTAATAACTAGACTATATAGGTATAGTAGTATATAATACTCATTATAATTATAGTTGTATATATAAGGCTATTATATATATATATAGTATATATATGTTATATATATAATTTACATATATATATAGGTATATACTATATATATATTCAAGTTATAGTATATCTATATATGATATTATTATATATAGGGTGGATTTTGGAGGACAATGAAATTCTTGTTGTTGAAGGTTGGTAAGTATGGGTTTGGATGTCTGGTGTGTTCGATGGGATGTTGGTGGGGTGATGATGTGGCTGGGGATGGTGGTGTGTGTTAGGTGGTTTGTGAGGTGTGGTGGGAGGTGGAGTGAAGACTGGGTGTGGTGGGGTGGTGGTGGGAGGGGGGGTGGTAGTGGTATGGTGTGTGTGGGATGTGGGTGGTGGTGTTGTGAGACTGTGACGTGTGGTGGTAGGAGGTGTGGGATGGGTGGTGAGGTAGGCGTTGTGTCTGGAATGAGAGTTCGGTGGCGGGTGGTTGTATGAGTGGGGTGGGAATGTTTGTGTGGTTGTGGTCGAGGTGTGAGTGGTTGGTCGTGGTGGTTTTATTGGTAGCACGCTTGACTGTAGTGACGGTGGGTAGGTGTGGTGGTAGGTGTGTTAGGTGTGGTGTGGGGAACTGGTGGTGAGGGGCGAGGTGATGGTTGGGAGTGTTGTTTGTGTTTGTGTGTGTAGGGGTGTATGGGTGAGGGGTGGTGGTGGTTGGTGTGGTGGTGTGTTGTGGTGGTAGGTTGTGTGGTGTGGGATGTGTGGTGTGGGGTGTGTTGGGTGTGGTGGTGTGAGTCGTGGTGTGGTGGTGTGTGTGTGTGGTGTGGGTGGGTGTTTGGGTGGGTGAGAGTGACGTGTGTGTGGTGGTTCGTGTGCAGCTGATAGGTTAGAATCGCGCTGATGTGTGTGGATGGTGTCGTCTGTGCGTGCGAGTTTGTGTAGATGAGTAGAGATGAGAATGGTTAGTGTTTGGTAGTGTGGTGGGTATATGGAGTATGTTGTATGTGAGATGTAGTTGGTGTGTGATAAGGAGGCGGGTGTGGGTGGGGGGGTAGATTGTTGGACTGTGGGTGTGTTGGTGTATTAGTGGTAGTGTTGGTGGTGCTGTGTGGTGTAGTGAATGAGCGGTAATTCGTGGATGCTGGTGTGTACTTTTGTAGTGTTAGATTGTGCGGTATTGCTGATCTGTAGTGCGAGCGACTGTGTTTGTATGGTTGTGGGACTGCGTGTGCCGCTCTGTGTGGATATGGGACTTGTATGGAGAGATTGTTGGATAGGATGGGGAGTGTTGCACGTATTGGGTTAGTGGATGATGTGTGTGGGAGTGGGGCTGTGTTGAGGGTGCAGTGTAGATATAAGCTATAGTTGATATATGAAGATATGAGAGGAGTGGTAAGAGATGTAGATAGATGATAGTGATGTGAGAGATTTTAGAGTGTGTTGTTTATAGGTGGGGGGTGATAGTGGGTGGGTGAGTGTGGCTGTCTGCTGGTGTTGAGTTGTTGGTGTGGTGTGTGTGGTGGGATGCATTGTTGTGTGTAGCGTGTGGTAGGGTGTTGGTGCGTGGTTTGGTTTGCGTGTGTAGAATGTGGTGGTTGTGTTGTCGGTGTTGGTAGGTGGTGTGGTGTGGAGATTGAGGGTGTTGGGTGAGTAGTAGTTGATGGGTGGGAGTTGGGTGTGAGTTGGTTGTGGTGGTGGGTGTTAGAGTTGTTTGGTGAGCGTGAGTAGGTTGTAGTGTTGGGTTCGTGTAGGTAGATTGTGTGGAGTAGTTATTTGTTTGATTAGTAGTGTCGATTGGTTTGGGGTGATGTGGTGAGGTGCGGTGGTGTTAGGGGTTGATGGGATAGAGAAGTGGGTGTGAGTAGGTGGTTGTCTGAGATGGGTGGAGTTATGCATGTGGGGATGAGAGTATTGAGTGTGTGGTTGGTTGTGTTCGGTGTGAGGTGAGTGTGTGTTTAGTGTATTGTGTTGTTTGGGTGGTGTGTCGGATGGGGGTGATGGGTGGGGTGTCAGTGTGTGTGATGACGGTCGAGTGTAGGGTTGTGATGGTATGGGTTGTGCGGCTGTGTAGAGTGTGGTGGCGTGTCGGCTGTGTGTGGCGGTGAGGGTTGTGACGTGTGAGTAGGTGAGGCTGCTAGTGTGAGGAGGTTTTGAGGGAGGATGTTATAGTTGTGTGTGGAGAGAGGTATGGTGGCTATCTGTCCGGGTTGTTGGTGGTGGGGTGGTGAGGGGGAGTGTATGGGTGTGATGTGACTTGTGAGGTAATATAGTGGTGGGATGGGCTTTGGCGAGGGAGTATAGCTGGTGTACGTGTGGTGCTTGGCGTGGTCGGGTGGTTGTGTTTGTGAAGGTGGGATATGGGGTTGCGTGCGTGTCGATGTCGTGGTTGTGTAGATTGATTGGGTGGTATGGTGTTTGGTGGTGGGGTATGGTGTATAGTGCTTGGTTGTGTGCAGGGTGGTAGGGGGGTTGTGGAGTGTTTGGTTTAGGGTTCTGGGTGGGGTTATGGCGGGGGGATGGGTTGATTTGAGTGCGATTGTGTGAGTAGGAGGTGGTGTGTATTAGGTGTTATTGGTTGAGTTGTTGCTAGTGTTAGGATATCTGGTGGTGAGGTAGTTGGTGTATGTGAGGTGTGGGGTACTCGTTCTGGTTAGGGGATGTGATGGGTGAATGGGTAGTGGTGGTGGTGAGTGGTGGTTAGGGGGGATGTAGTCAGTGGGTGCGGCGGTTGGCGTGGTCGGTGTTGTGCGTGCGGCGTGTGAGTGGTTAGTGGTAGTAGAGAGAATCTGGGGTAGGTCGTGGTCTGCGGAGGGGAGGGGGGTTGGTATGTGGTTCGCGTTTGGCTTCGGTCTGATTGGTGGTAGCTTGGAGTTCGGTAGCTGTTTGGTTGTCGTGTATACACACACACACACACCACACACAGCACACTCGACACACACGTTCTGTGAGTGTGTGCGAAGAGTTGTAGGTCGGTATATCGTGGTGTGGTGCGAGGAGGTGTGATGGGCTGTTATGTGGCGCGGAGTGGGTTAGTGTGTGAGTGTTGCTGATGTGTGTCCATGTTGGTGAGCGCGGACGAGGATGAGAGAGTGACGAATGTGTGGTGGCGGTGCTGACGGACGGTGTAAGATACGTGATGCATAACAGACCACACACAGCACACAAACCAAACCAAACAAGCGTGTGGGTGTTAGTGTGGATGGAATGGTGAGTGTAGGTAGGTGGTTCGGTGATTGTGTCAGCACGAGGGTGTGTTGGTGGCGTCTATGTTTGGGTGCTGGTGGTTTTGTGGTGTACTGTTGGCGTGTGGTTTGAGTTGCGGTAGGTGATGGCGGGATGGGTGTACGAGTGGTCCTATGGGAGTGTGTGTTGTGATGTGAGTGTAGTGATTGTGAGGTGTGATGTGGGATGTGGTGGATTGTTGGATGGAGGTTTGGTGTGAGTTGGTGTTGGGGTTGTTGGGACTTTGTGTCTGCAGCGAAGTATGTTGTTGTTATGTGAAGCATAAGAGTGTGTGTGATGCGGACTCGTGGCTGAGATTCGATTGTGATGTTTTGTGTTAGTGTGGGTGATCTGTGACTTTTGATGCTGTGGTCTATTGGGTGTGGTGTGTGGTGGATGTGGTTTGGATGAGGTGATGATTTGTGATGTTAGTGAGGTTGGGATGGTGATAGGGGTCGAAGTGAGTGTTGGGGTGGTGTGGGTCTCGTGTTAGTAGCTATAGGTGGTGAGCGTTTGTTGTGAGTGTTGTGTAGCAGTGGTGTTGGGGTTTGTGACACTGTGTGGGTAGTGGTGTGTTGAGTTGTGTGGAGTGGTGTGTGAGGCGGGTCGGTGGATGTGGATTGGATGTAGAGTTATGGAGGTTGCGTGTGTTCGTGTGGGGCATGTAAGTAGGTTTGTGTGAGGGTGATGTGCGTGGATGGGGTGAAGGTCGTTGGGAGGGTGTGTGTGATGGAGTGTGATGTAGGTGAGTGTGTATAGTTTGATCGGTGTTGTGGGTGGTTTGTTGTGTAGTTTGAGCTGGCTGTGATGTCTTGTGTAGTGTGTGTTGTGATGATGGGTGCGTCGTGGCTGATGTAGTGAGAGTGATGGTGTGTTAGTGGTAGTGAGCGTAGAGGAAGTGGGGGATCGTTGAGGTAGTTATGTATAGTTGGGCTATTTGTTGGTGTGGGTAGGTGTTGGTTCGGATAGTATGGTAGTTAGGGTGGGTTTGAGTGTAGGTGTGGTTTGATGTGCTGGTGTGGTGGTTGGATCGTGGTGAGTGGGTGTGAGCGATAGGTGCTGGATGATGGATGGTGTTAGGATGGGTGTAGGGATTGTTTGATGCGGTGTTGGGTGCGTGAGTATTTGGGTGTTTTGGTATATGTATGGGGATTGGGTAGTTGGTTTGTGGGTGGTGCGGGGGGGGGTTGAGGGGGATGGTGGTGTTGTGGTTTGGTGTCTGTGGTGGTGACTCGGTGATAGTGGCTGAGTGTTTGGGGTTGTCTATAGGGCGTTTGTGTGGTTGTGTGGTGTGGTGGGTGGCTCGGTGTGGTTGGTGGTTTGGTATCGGTGGTTATGGTGAATCTGGGAGTGTATGCGTGTGGAGTGTGGTGTGGTGTGGTGTGGGTGTGGGTGTGGTAGTTAGGGTTGTCGATGTGTCAGCGTGTGTGTGGTGTCGTGTGTATAATGGTTGAGGTAGGTGGTCTGATGTGATTGTGTGGGGTTGGTATTAGGCTAAGGACGTCGGGGTCGAGGTGGCGAGGCGTAGTCGAGATGGGTAGTAGTTAGTATAGTGGTTTGTGTTGTTGTTGTGGGCTTGAGTGTTATGCAGGGTGTTCAGAGCGAGGTGGATGGGGTTCAAGGATGGATGGGTGGGTTGTTGCTGTATTTGTGGAGGGGTGAGGTGGGGTGATGAATTGGGCGGATGATGTATGGGGTGCGTGTCGTGATTGGTGTTATCTGGGAGGTATGGCGTGTGAGGTGTGGATGTGTTTTTTGCGTGGTGTTGGGTTGGCTGTGTTGTGTGTGTGGATGAGAGCTGTGTGGAGCGTTGCCAGCCGTGAGCTGCGCTGAGTGGACTGGTAGGAGCGAGGGTGATCAGAGTTGCGAGTCCGGCTATTTGCGGGATGAGTGATCGAGGTGGTTAAATGGCTGTTGGGTTTGTGTGTGGCTATGTGTATGAGCGCTAGGGATGGCATCTAGGGCTGGTGGGCGCATGGTGGACGATGCGGAGATTTCGTTCGGGTTGAGTGCGTTTGGTGTGTTGCGGTGGTGTTAGTGTGTGCAGTTGGTGATTGAGTGTAGTGTAGGTTTAGTGGGTAATGTGCTGGGGTGTTTGGATGGTTGGGTGTGTCTGGGTGGAGTGTGATTTGTGTGATGATGGGTCGGCGTGATTGGAGGGCGTAGTGGCGACGTGGTGTTGTGTCGGTTGCGGTGGTTATGGGTATGGTGGTGTGTGTTGAGGTATCATGGAGCCGTGACTGGGTCTCTGAATCGTGCCTGATGGCAGTTGGATAGGAGGGTGATGATGTTAGAGGGGTGGATTAGGTTAGTGAGTGCAGTGTATTGTAGGGGTTCGGAGTGATGGTGGGTGATGTCTAATGTAGTGAGTGTGGAAGGTATGGTTGGGGGTGGGATAGGAGTGTGTGGTGGGTCTGGTATGGTGTGTTTGTGGTGCGTGATGTGTCGAGGGGTGTTGATGTATGTGGGGAGTTGGGATGATGCGTGGGGGTTGTGTATTGGTGTGTTTAGGGGGAGTGTGTGTGGTGGT
>NW_020868939.1:489829-497329 GCF_003789085.1 Penaeus vannamei
TCACTGTGATTGAAGCTCCGACTATTCCTAGAGCATCTTACGAGAGAGAAAAAAAAAGTTTTCTACATAAGACAGCCATTTTCTTCGTTGGTGTTGCTATTATGGCTATTTCTATCCATTGCTGTTTATCTCCATTTACTCTAATCATATCATTTACTAATAAATCCCTCTTTCTGGCTATTTCTCTCTATTGCTGTCTATCTCCATTTGCTGTTATCATATCATTTACTAATAAATCACTGTTTCTGGCTATTTTTATCTTTTGTTGTTAATCACCATTTGCTTATATTATATAATTTACTAATAAATCAGTTTCTGGCTATTTCTATCTATTGCTGTTTATCTCCATTTACTCATCATATCATTTACTAATAAATCACTGTTTTTACTCACCGAACCTTAAAAAATTACATTACACACCAAGCATTCCCACCTCCCTCATTCCAGCCCTTATCAACTAAAACCTGGAATGATAAAATTACTGATAACGGAAGATAAATTACCTTATTCAGAACAAAACCTAGCCGTCGGGAATTCCATATATGCAGCTGATGTCTTTTAGTTATAAAGCTATTAGCAGCGATTTTTTACTTTTATTTTTGCACTTGTTCATTTAGCTATCAATATGTGTGCCTCTGTCTTTCTGTTTACCTGTTTATCTATTTATCTATCTATATCAGTCTGTCTGTCTATCTAATTCTCTGTCTCTGTCTCTCTCTCTCTCTCCACACACACACACACAGATGGATAAATAGATATGTTAGCTAGCCATGTCTCTTTGTCATGGTTCTTCAATATTCACAAAGAGTAGTTGTTTCGAAATCTTAAAGTGTATGTCAATACATGGAATACATAAAGGCCGAAGCAGTGCATTAAAGTATATAACAGAATATAAAGTGCAAAAAGTACCTAACCCTAAAGTACGTCTCTTATACAAAATGGATCTGAGTTTATGCTTGGTTTTACCTCCTCTCTCTCTCTCTCTCTCTCTCTTTCTCTCTCTCTCTCTCTCTCTCTCTCTCTCTCTCTCTCTCTCTCTCTCTCTCTCTCTCTCTCTCTTCTCTCTTCTCTCTCTCCCTCTCTCTCTCTCTTTATCAGTCAGGGTACTCATAACTGGGTAGTACTATCACAACCACTAATATTAGTTATGCTATCATAAACCCCACCATATCCAACACCTTTCCATGTAAAAATATCTATTAAAAATCTTATAACCAGTTATAAATCATGTATTAGCTCTACCACTCTTCCACACAAGGTTATAAACGGTGTTCCAGTTGAGGATATAAACACGAAAATAGACTTTTTTTTGAAGCTATTTCATCAGCTGCAGCAACTCCGAATCCAAGGCCGCTGGTTGATGGGTCATAATGTGAATCTTCTGTTGCAATGATTCTCTCCGATTTCTCGACGTAATCATGCAGCGAGGCCTTATCGAGTGAGATGAAGCAGGGCAACAAAATTGATATGATAGCATTTCGATTTGATGAAATTCCTGCGACGGAACAGAATTGGAGAGATTTATCTAAATCAATCACAAATTTACGGCACTTAGTAAAGTAGTAGCGACCGCGTTAAAGTCTGCGGAACCGGCACGCCACGTTTAACTTAGTGTCGTCTTATCTTTATTTTCTTTTTTCTCACGCTCGGTTCCTTCTTGTTTGCTTACGTTCTTACGTGCTTCTGAATACAGGGAGAAGTTTATAGCGTAATCTATAAAAGCGACGTTGTAGATGTTCGAGGCGATGTCAAGGAAATGATCAAACAAGCGGAGATGATGTTCTGAGGTAATGGATATTTCCTCGTATATTCCAGTCTCTGGCATTTCCATTATACCCGGCGAAAGTATGACAGCAATCCAAGACGCCATCTTTCATTCTCGAGACAAGGCTGGTTTATATGTAAGTTTCTGCATACAAAAGAAGAGAAAAAGAATAAAGAAGCGAGTTGTATATTTATTCATTTATTTTATTATTATCATTATTATTATTATTTTTTTTTGCATGCACATAGACCCATAGCCACTTACATTCGTTGTCAAGGTAAGGACACTGACCTTATCTATTCCTTTCTATTCTTATAACGAACCATGTTTCCTAACTATATTTGAAAATGAGAATGCGTCAACTACAAACACTGCAACAAGAGGGAGAGGGTGACTGCACATGCCGCATATCAGACAAGGGAGATGAAATTATTATTTGACTGAAACGGACAGTGTTCCTGCATGATAAGGTTTACAGCTCGGGAACATGCACTCAATTCTCACTTTACTGCCGTGGCCACTCGCCGACTTTCATAAGCTTACAGGAAGTGAGATGTAGGTTCCCTGTGAGGAAAACGTAAACGACAAAGGGTATTTGGGATTTATTTTTCTCTTCATACTCTCCCTGTTTTCTTTTTTTCTTTTTTCTTTTTTTGCAATACTTTGGATTCCGAATTCCTCCTGTTCGACTGACGGGCCTGTTTATGCTCTCACGCTTTGCATAATCAGTATTGAATCCCTAACACTGCTGAGTCTTCCTTGCTTGAATGAAATGACAAAATCGTAGAAGAAAAAGAATAAGGAGAAGGAGGGGTGGAGGAAGGGGAGGTGAAGGACAGAATAAGAATAAGGAATAAGGAATAAGAAGAAAGAGAAGAAGAAGAATGAGAATGAGAAGAATGACGAGAGGGAGAAAAAGAAAAAGGAAAACGGGAATGAACTAGAACAAGAAGTAGAAGACCAAGAAGAAGCAAAAACAAAAAAGACTCTCCATCTTTTACGAAAAGGAACATGTTAAAAAAAGCTCCTCTTTGATCGGGAAAATACACAAGCCAAGTCATAATCCAAGAGAGTCGTTATTACCAAAATAAATCCTTCCTTTTCACGGGTTGAATTAAGGCGGGCAATAGTGACGAAAATGCCAAGGGCGGTTCCTGTTTTGAAATTCAAATTCGCCTTTTAATAAAAAGTGGCGGAGAGGAAAAGCTGCTTTGCGGAGAGTCAAAAGCGAAGGTCGAGAAGCAGATGACAATGTGGACACGATTGGCTGATAACGAATAGAATATTGAATTTTTTTGTGATAGGGTTACTGCCATTACTGAAATTATATTATATCGCCAAGATGAAATATACATCCCATAAAACTGAGTGTGAAAAATAACAGGATTCGTATAAAGATGAAGCATTATATCTATTTTTTACGATTGGGTAAATATTTTGACTTGTGATTTTGGCAATCATAGTCTCATCCTGAGCCAATAACGATTGGCTGATAACGAATAGAATATTGAAATATTTTTTTGTGTTAGGGTTACTGCCATTATTGAAATTATACAATGCTGACTGTTATAAATATTGAATATAATGCTTATTGCCATATCAATATTGGTATAAAAAATAATGAATGGTGTCAGAAATAGCAACAACAGTGTAAAGAATTATTGCGATAATTGTAATAGCAACAATAATAGTAATACCACCAGTAGCAATAAGACTAACAGATAAAAAAAAAATTTATGATAATACGATAAAAAAAAATGATAAATTGTCGTATGAATTTTGACAGCGAAGAAAGAGAGGATAGATATACTACAATATAGATTTTAGCCGTAGCAGTGGTGATGGCAGTGACATGAATCTTCCCCGGTAGTGATTTTCTCCGATTTCCCTATAAAATGAAGCTGTACCTTTATAAGCATAAGCTATCAGACTAGACATATATGCTAGTTGTATCCCTCTTTCGTTGGGTAATCTTACGCCCTTTGCTTATCACAAGACTACCGTCCGGGATTTGTGATGTCGGGTTGGTTAAACTCTACGGAAGGATACACCGGATTTCACTCTTAGCTCGATCGTCTTTTTAACAAGGCCGGTATCTCCTTGTCCACTTGTACTTTGATCTTCCTGCAATGGAGCAATAATTCAAATTCAGATTTTCTACGATAAGTCTCAGAAATATCGCTAAGATGAAAAACACATTCTATAAAACTGTGAAAAAATAACAGGATTCGTATAAAGAAGAAACATTATATCTATTTTTTTATGATCGGGTAAATATCTTGACTTGTGATTTTGGCAATCATAGTCTCATCCTGAGCCAATAACGTCCTCTAAAATATCGCAATTACCCGTATTCCTCTCCTTTTGGAATCTAATCTTCGATTTTTTGTACATAATGATCGAAAGGATAAAACAAAAAGGAAAAGAAAAAAAGAGAAGAAAATGGAAAAGGCAAATCGTAGAGATGTTATGACAGACTACCAGACGTTCATTAAACTTACTGACGAAGAATTCCATAAATGCCTTCTTCCTACATCTTCGAAAATCTAAAATCTTATTCCCAAAACACTTGCGCAGCCTCACTTATATAAAAGAAACCCCACGGAAAGTTATCTCTTCTGATATTAAACTTACGAATCCTGCCATGAAAGTCCTCACGGCGCGGGGGGGGGGGGGAGTTCACAAGGAAACTTTCACTCCTCGCTTTCTACCCTCCTTTCTTCTTTCCTCTTTCATTCCTTCTTTCCTCCATTCGTTCCTTCCTTTTTTCGTTCCTTCTTTTCTTTAGTCGTTCCTTCTTTCCTTTATTCGTTTCTTCTTTTCGTCCTTCCTTCATTCGTTCCTTCTTTTCTTTAGTCATTCGTTCCCTTCTTTCTTCCTTTATACGTTCGTTCCTTCATTCTTTCCTTTAATCGTTTCTTCGTTTCTTCCTTTATTCGTTTATTCCTTTTTTCTTTCCTTCATTCGTTCCTTCTTTTCTTCTTTCCTTTATTCGTTCATTCCTTTTTTTCCTTCATTCGTTTGTTCCTTCCCTCTTTCCTCCATTCGCTCCTTCCTTTCTTCTTTCGTCCCTTCCTTTCTGCTTTCCTTTATTCGTTCCTTCTTTCTCCCTTCATTTATTCGTTCCTTCCTCCCTTCTTTCATTTAATCGTTCCTTACTTTATTCGTTCCTTCCCTGCTTCTTTCCTTTAATTGTTCCTTCCTTCCTTCTTTCCTTTATTCCCTTCTCCCTTCCTCTATTCGTTCCTTCCTCCCTTCTTTCATTTAATCGTTCCTTCCTTCCTTCTTTCCTTCCCTCCTTCTTTCCTTTAATTGTTCCTTCCTTCCTTCTTTCCTTCATTCGTTCCTTCCTTCCTCTGCAATCTAATTTAATCCTTCGGCCACGATCTTGGAGGATGCAATTAGATGAGGAGAGGAATGTTGTGTAGGAAGTAAAGCACGGGGCCGATTTTTTTTTTTTTTTTTTTTTTTAATCTGATCTCAAAATCAAAGACGCTTTTGTAGTTCTCTCCTCCCAAAGAACTTAATCCTTTTCGTGGCGTGTGGGAACATTATTTGATTTTGTGGGAGAATCTCATATTGTATGCAGAAAGGTATGAACGAGAAAGAATATCTTCACGATACAAGAGATGTATTTGGCCGGTTTCGAATATATCTTTGTCAGAAATACATTTTATGTATTTCTGGCAAAGATATATTCGAAACCGGTCAAATACATCTCTTGTATTGTGAAGATATTCATTCTCATTCATACCTTTCTACGTTTGTCAACATGAATACGGTTCATCACATTATACCTGTGAACCATATCCATGCTGTCAAATATAGACAAGGTATGAATGTGGATGAATATCTTCACAATGCAAGATTTAAAACTCTTATATTGTGAAGATATTAATTCTCATTCATTCCTTTTCTACATATATAAATTTTTTATTTACTCATATTACTAGAAACTATTAAAACATATAACTAGTTTTGTGATACATTAGGGCTTGATAATGAAGACATTCTAACAGTGAATTCGCATCGGATTCTTCAAATCAACTTTTCTCTTTTAATCGAATGCAATAATGTATGTGAATAAAAGATCAATATTCATATTTAACAGACACGGAAGCACGTTCATCACTATCCACTCTGGAAATTATAATTATGTTCCCGGATTCTAGAATTAATAGAAGACGAATGATTTTCTCTGCGTTTTTTTATTGCCAAACATCTTTTTAACTTTTGTTTTTTATCTTATGACTCAACGTTGGGTCATCGTTTGAATAAGAAAAGGAAACAAAAATATATGGGATATATCTGATTACATATCTCTTCATTTTCTCTCTGTATCTTTCGTACCATGAAATTTATTGAACTTTCCCTTTCCCGCAAACAAGTCCGTATCCTGCCAAACGATAACCAAATAAAAATATTAATAACCAACACTAACTTAATCCCACTCTGCCTTTCTATCCAAAACAAAACCTCTTAGAATAATAACAATAATAGTCATTTTTCCTCTGTCAATTTACTTCTTTCTCTACCAAGTGGCAT
This sequence comes from Penaeus vannamei, assembly GCF_003789085.1. Taxonomy (NCBI): domain Eukaryota; kingdom Metazoa; phylum Arthropoda; class Malacostraca; order Decapoda; family Penaeidae; genus Penaeus; species Penaeus vannamei. The sequence continues at coordinate 496,140 of NW_020868939.1, forward strand.
TTTCCCCGTCGCTCGAGCCAGAGTGATGGGGAGAGGGAGAGGAACGCGCGTGCTGCTGCCGTAAGAAGGTTAAGGCGACTAAATGCGCGGGAAAACGGGCGTAAATCGGATGCGCTAATGGAGGGATCACGGACGTATTTTATTTATTAATTTATTTATTTTTTGTAGGTACTCAGATGGTATGTTGATGAGTAGTGACGATGAAGATGATGATGATGATATTGATGATGATGATATCAATGATATTGATGATATGTATAAGGATAAGATTGATGATGATCATAATAATAATGATGATAATGACAATAATGATAATAATAAAATAATGATAAGAACAATAATGATAAAAGTAATGATAATAACAATAATGATAATAGTAATGGGTAGAAATGATACAGATGATAGCAATGATGATAATAATGAATAATGATATAGTAATGATATAATAATGATAATGTTAAAATAAAATGATGATTGATAATGTAATGATAACAATGAAAATATTAATGATAATAATAATGATAATAATAATGGTAATGATAGTAAAACTACAACTGAAAATAAAAAAGTAATGATGAAATTGATAATGATGATAATGATAATAATCTTAATCAAAGCAACAACAAAAAACAACAACGGCAAGAACAATAACATTAAGAATACTAAGACTAACGATAACAACAACAAAAAAAAAACAATACTGATAACGACCAAACAACCAATAAGACCAATTAAAAAGGACAATCCCGCCGCTACAACGAACGAGCAACGCCATAGACTTGCAGAGGCACAAACACCCACTGGTTCCGAGCGATAATGATAGCGCACGCCCCATAATCTCACAATTAGTGGCGTGAGATCCATTAAACGGAACAGCACAGTATCAAAGGATTCCTCATTAGCATACAAGGTGGATGGGGGAGTAGGGGGGTGGGTAGGGGGAGGGGGGGGGGTTGATTCTCTTCGTGACCCAGCTGGTGTCGTCTTTATCATCGGATTTGCTTCTCCGTTCGGTTCTAATTGAGCTGGTGTTTTGTCGTAGTTGCTTACCTTTTTTTATGGTAAGGGGTCTTTTTAATGGAGTTACTGGGGGAGTACAAACACATACCTTTTGCTGGGGTCTTTTTAATGGAGTTATTGGGGGAGTACAAACACTGGGGTACTTTTTGCTGGGAGTTTATTTAATGGGA
>NW_020868940.1:0-2500 GCF_003789085.1 Penaeus vannamei
CCTCTCCCTTTTCCCTCTCCTACTCTCACTCCCAAGGTATAACACGTATAGATAAACAAAACAGACACGCACACATGTAAAGACTGTGGAATTCCTGTCGAACAAATTGCAGAAGGAACAACGAAGGGAAGAACAAGGAAACACACGAATAACACATATTCGCCTGTATTCTTGCTCTTTTCATCGTTCTTTCCGATTTGCAACATGTAAAGAAATATTTAGGGAGGAAAGAAAAGGAATAAGAATCTCAGAATAAAGACATCTTTGAGATACATGCCAAAATACACATATATTCATATACACACACGCGCGCGCGCACACACACACACACACTCATACATACACATACACGCACACAAACGAAGAAAAATTACAAAGAACAATCACATGGAGAAATGCTAACAAAAGAAAAGAAATATAGCCTCACACAAATAGCTACATCAAACAAACAAAATAAAACGAGGAAATACAGACACGCACAAGAAAGCAATCACACCCACAAACACACACACCCAAAGCACACGCAGGCGCTCCCACACAAAAATGAAGCACTCACGCGTATCTGAGAAATGCCTCTATTAGCAAACAGCTCTCAAACGCTTTGCAAAATTGCTCTTTCAACGCGCCTGCCTTCTGGCTCTTCATATACATTTATTTCTTATTTTCTCTCTCTCTCTCTAATTCCCTCCATTTGCCACTCACACTTTTCATCATTAGGGAAAACCGAATGGGCATACCAGAGAAGGCCGCGTTCGTGGAAGGGAGGAGATGAATCCGCGGATTCACGGATTCACGGATTCAGAAAAAGGCCGGGAGAGGAAATTTTTCTAAAGTTGAAAAGAGGCTTAATGATGATATATAAATGAATATATGTATAAGATCCAACTTCAGAATGACGTGATGAAAGGATGGCTTTCATGCTTAAAACTTTGCCGGGGAATTTGTGCATTTTATTGCCAATTACAGACTCTCTGCAGTCGCCGGGGGAACGGTTGGCAGGAGAGACGCCATCTTGTTTGACACAAGACACGGACGCTGTCAAAAAAGAAAAAAAAAAAAAATACAGACGAAATAAGAGAATATAAAAGAACTGCAGAGAGAAAGAAAGAGAGAGAGAGAGAGAGAAGAGAGAGAGAGGAGAGAGAAGGAGAGAGTGAGAGAGAGAGAGAGAGAGAGAGAGAGAGAGAGAGGAGAGAGAGAGAGAGAGAGAAGAGAGAGAGAGGGAGAGAGAGAGAGAGAGAGAGAGGAGAGAGAGAGAGAGAGAGAGAGAGAGAGAGAGAGAGAGAGAGAGAGAGAGAAGAGAGAGAGAGAGAGAGGAGAGGAGAGAGAGAGAGAGGAGAAAGAAAGACAGAGAGAGAGAAAGAGACAGAGGAGAGAAGAGAGAGGAGAGAGGAAAGAGGAGATAGATAGATAGATAGATAGACAGACAGGCAGAGAGAGAGAAAAGAAAGAACGAACTCCAGTATATATAAATATATATAGATTCGAGAAGCAACTTTGAAGCAGCGAACGAAGAAAAGTTTGTGCAGTATAAGCCAGGATTCTAGATTCTTCTCAGCTGACTTTCCCCTCGATCAGCTGACCGCACGTTGGCTGCCTTGCTGACGCTGCTGACAGTCCAATCTTTGCTTCTGATTGGTTAGTTGCTGAAGACGATTTTCGGAAGGTTGGTTTAAGCTTCGATTCGTTCATCTTTTTTGTTCGTTTTTTGTTGTTTTGTTGTGTTTTTTTCCTTTAGTTTGATTATTATATATATATATATATATTATATATTATATATATATATACTACTATATATTAATATATATATATATATATTATATATATATATTATATATATATTATATATATAATATATATATATACATCACATCATCGTCTTTAACTTTGTTGTTTATTACTATCATTGTTATCGTATTATAAACATATTATACATACACATAAATATACACATAAACACATCATTGTTATTATAATATACACATATCATCGTTATTACCGTTACTGTTATTACGATAACGACGATATTGGTAATAAAATCATTACAAACTACACAAACCACACGTTAAACAAACAAACAAATACACCACACGGTACGTAAACCAAGATACGAAACCAATTACTCTCTCTATCAAAAGTATCGAGACAATTTTTCCTTTCTCAGCATCGTATCATCACAGAACTCGGAGATGGCGCTGAGACGAAATTGACTCGCGAAATCGGTCTTATTTCCGCGGATAAAACATCTTGGATCCTACACACAGACACACATACTCTCTCTCTCTCTGTCTGTCTGTCTGTCTGTCTGTCTCTCTCTCTCTCTTCTCTTCTGTCTGTTCTCTCTCTCTCTGGTCTGTCTCACTCTCTCTCTTTCTCTTTCTTCTCTCTCTCTCTCCTCTTCTCTCCATACACATACACAGATTCAAGCACGCACGCACTCAGGCATAGATAAAAATATCCTTATCCTCATTAACATCATTACTTTCATTGTATTATCGTT
>NW_020868940.1:10000-12500 GCF_003789085.1 Penaeus vannamei
ATGAAGACAAGGGTAAGATAAAGGAGAATGAAGGATTGAACGGAAGAAGAGGATGGGATAGGGGATAGGAACGGTGAAGGTGAGGATGGGGGAAGAAGGGGAATAAGTGACTGGGGATGGGGTGGAGGGAGGATTAAGGAGGGAAAGGGAGGGAAAAGGAAGGGGGTAGTGGTGCTCAAAAGGAATGGCGGAAAGAAGAAGAGATAATAATTAAGAAGAGTGAGAGAAGGGGAGAGAAGAACGAAAATCAAAAAGAGTGAAGGAAGAGAAGAAAGATGGATGTAAAAATAATGTAGAGGAATAACTGCACACCAAGAAGAATGTGGGAACCAGAAGCGAATGGGGAGAAATGAGAAAAGAGGAACGCGATTCAGCAAGACAAAATAAGAAAGAATGAGGGATACGAGACAATGTGAGAAAACTCTAACATAACGAAAATATACATCATAACAAACAAACAAACACACAAAAAACCAACAACCAACATAAAAAACACGACGAACCGAAAAATAATTCACAAGACGAACAAAGAAAAAATCGGATAATATGAGGAAGCGGAGGAGTGAGGTTACGTAAGTGTGATTAATGGATTAATGAGGGCGAAGTGTGAGTAATTAATCAAGCTGATTGGACTAACAGAGGAGGAGATGATGGAATTATACTGGCGGGGGATGCTCGAGATGGAGGCTGGGGGGAGGGGGGGAGGATGGGAGAAGGAGGGAGGGGGCTGGGGAAGAAAGAGGGAGGGAGAGTAGGAGAGAGGGAAAGAGGGAGGAGAGGAGGATGGGAGAGGCGGAGGGAGGGAAGAGGAGGAGAGGAGGATGGGAGAGGCGGAGAGAGGGAAAGAGGGAGGGAGGAGGATGGGACAGTGAGTGAGACTGGGGAAGAAAGGAGATGAGGGAGGAGAGAGGGAGAGAGGGAAGGAGGAGAGAAAGGTGGGGGAGGGAGAGAGGGAGGATTGGGGAAGAAAGGGGGAGATAAGGGAGGGAGAGAGGATTTGGGAAGAAAGTGGGAAATGAGGGAAGGAGAGAAGGAAATAGGGAGACTGGAGAAGATAGGGGAAGAAGGGAAGGAGAGGAGGTAAGGAGAATTGGGGAAGAGAGAGGGAGATGAAGGAGAGAGAGAAGGAGGGAGGGAAGGAGAAAGGAGGAAGGTAGAGGGAGGATTGGGAAAAAGAGGAGGATGGGGAGGGAGAGAAGGAGGGAGGACTGTGGAAGAAAGAGGGAGACGAAGAAGGGAGAGAAGAAGGAGAGAGGGAAACTGGGGAAGAAAGGGGGAAATGAGGGAAGGAGAGGAGAGAGAAAGGGAAGATTGGGGAAACAAGGGGGAGATGAAGAACAGAAGGCGAGAGGGAGAGAGAGAGAGGGAGAGGATTAGGGAAGAGAGAGAGGGAAGATTGAGGAAGAAAGAGGGAGGGAGAACTGACGAAGAGAGGAAGGAGCGAAGGGGAGCTGGATAAAATTGTGAGAGTTAAAAGCTTATGAATTTAGAGGGAGAATGATAAGGCAAAGGAGAAATAAGGTGTGGAAAAAGAAATAGATAGCAAGATGGTTAGATGAATGAATAGATGGATAGATACATACATACATACATATAGATAGATACATACATACATACATATAGATAGACAGATAGATAGATACATACATGATAGACAGACCGACAGACAAATCCATTAACAGTACCAATAGATAGATAAATAAATATACAGATCACCAGATAAATAAATAACCACACAAACAGATAGCTAAAGATAAAAGCGAAAAACAGAGAAAACATAAAACCCCTACTCCTCGGACCCTAAAAACAGAAAAGGAATTTAGACGAGAGGAGAAACGCAGCCAAAGGAGAGAGCAGGAGGACCATTTCCTCCCGCCTTCCCTCCGAGAAACGGCCGAAGGAAGAGCGAGGAGGAGGCGAGGTCCATTCGAGGCGTGCATACGGATCCTGGAGGGAGGCATTGGCGAAGCTCTTTAGGACTCGCGCGGAGGAGGAGGAGGGAGGAGGAGGAGGAGGAGGAGGAGGAGGAGGAGGAGGAGGAGGAGGAGGAGGGAGGAGGAGGAGGGAGGTGAGGAGGAGGAGGAGGAGGAGGAGGAGGAGGAGGAGAGGAGGAGGAGAGGAGGAGAGAGGAGGAGGAGGAGGAGGAGGAGGGGAGGAGGAGGGAGGGGGAGGGAGGAGGAGGAGGAGGAGGAGGAGAAGGAGGTAAAGGAGCTCGTAACAGGGCTGCAAGACGTAAAGAGTTTTTTTTTTTGTTTTTTGTTTTTTTAGTTGGGTTGTAGGGTTTGGGGGTGGTGGGAAGGGGGGAGGGAGGAGGGGAGGGAGGGAGGGAGGAAGGAAGGGAGGAAGGGAGGAAGGAAGGAAGGAAGGAAGGAAGGATGGAGGGTGGGTGGCAGGAGGAAGGGAGGGAGGAAGAGAAGAGGAGGAGAAGAAAAGGGAGGGAGGGGAGAAGAGAAGGGAGGAAGGAGGAGGAAAAGCAGGAAGGAGAGAAAAAATTGGAAGA
>NW_020868940.1:17500-20000 GCF_003789085.1 Penaeus vannamei
ATATATATATATATAAATATATATATATATATATAACATATAATTATATAATTATATTATATATATATATATATATATATATATATATATATATATATATATATATATATATATATATATTATTATACACACACACACACACACACACATATATACGCACACAGAAATACAGAAAGAGATATAATCAGACAGATAGATGGAGTGAGTGAGAGAGTGAGAGTGAGAGTGTAGCTCAAAAAAAAAAGACACAGAGAACAGAGACCTCACCACCCAACCCACCCCACCCCCCGCCCTTCCAGCAGAACCACCCCTCGTACACTCGCCTCCCCACCTCTCCCTCACGCCCCCTGCCACCCCATCCCTTCTATACCCCCCACTCTAACCCCCCATCTAACTTCCCGTACCCCCCCCCCCCCCCAGCCCTTCCCCTCCCCCACGCGCCCCTCCCCCCATCTAACTCCCCGCTCCCCCAGCCCTACCCACAACCCCCACCCTACACTCCCTCCTCCCACCCGCCCTCACTCCTTATCCCTTCCCCCCAACCCCCCTTCCCCCCAACTACAATGTGGTTTCCCTGGGGTCCCGCATTGGTCGTCCAGCTCACGCTCCAGGGAACCGCCTACTTTCTGAAATATTATTCAAAATCCTTCCTCCACTTTCTATCAACCAGCGGCTCCGGCTGTAATGGAACGGGTTTCGCCCAAACTGATGGCTTGCCACTTTGGCTCCTCCCCGGCGCGGCAGGAGACGGACCGGGGGGGGGGGAAGAGAGAGGGGGGGAAGGGGAGAGCATGGGGGATGGAGAGAGGAAGGGGGAAAGGAGGGGTAGGGATGAATGAGGGGGGAGGAGGGAAGGAGGGACTAAAAAAGAAGGGGAAGGAGGGGGGAGGAGGAAAGATGGAATAAAAAAAAAGGGGAAGGGAGAAAGGAAGAGAGGAGGAGGGGGTGGAGGAGGGAGAGAGAGGAGAGGAGAGAGAGGAGAGAGAGAGAGAGAGAGAGAGAGAGAGAGAGAGAGAGAGAGAGAGAGAGAGAGAGAGAGAGAGAGAGAGAGAAGAGAGAAGAGAGAGATGAAGAGAGAATTAGATAGACAGACACACGGACAAACAGGCAGACATATATATAGATAATAGACATCTTATACCTAGATAGTTAATAGGGAGTTATATACAGATAGCTAAATTTGGCTTTATATAAAAGATAGACAGGCAGACATAGACAGATAGATACGTAGATACATAGGTAGGTAGCTAGATAGACCAAAGAGAGAGAGAGAGAGAGAGAGAGAGAACAAAGAAATCGATAAAGATAGGGAGAAAATAGAAACAAGCACCGGGAGGGAATACAAGAAAAAAAATAACACAAACACCCTAGTTCATTAGATCAAATCGAAAAAAAAAAAATCCCCATAATCACGAAATCCATACTATAGATCCCACATTGTACCGAGATTAACAGACATTAACCAAGATACAAAAAAACACAATAACAGAAAAAGTACAATACCATGAACAGCGTCAGAGGAACCCGGGCCAGTGATGTTCTTAGTTACCTGAAAAGAGAGGGTCAGACATCAACTTACTGCTTATAAAGGAACTGTTTTTTTGTGTCGTTTTCATGAATGTTTACCTGAATGAATGATATGGACAGAGATAGAAAATGCATTTGATAAATCATACTGAGAGAGAAATAATGAGGGTTTGATAGAGTAGGATAGAGGTATGAAGGGGCGGGGAGAGAGGGAGAGGGAGAGGCGGAGGGGAAGGGGGAGGGAGGGGGATGGGGATGGGGAGGGGGGAGGGAGGGGGAGGGGAGAGGGGAGAGGAGAGGAGAGGGAGGGAGGGAGGAAAAGATAAAGTGAGAGAAAGAAAAAAAGAAAATGAGAGAGAGAAAGAAATCTAGAAAAAAGGCTCAGAATATCACCAGATTGCCCCCTCTCCTCATCAACGTCCACCTCCCTCACCCATCCCCCCCCTGAAAAAAAGCTGGAACAGAGAAACACAATTCTCTCCCCTTGCAATTCTTCACTCTCGCCGTAAAGGAAAAGTCGAAGGCTAAATTCTTTCGGTGGTAAAAGAAACAATAACAAGAGTGATAAGTGACCCTTCCTCTCCCCCACTTACTCTTTCTCCCTTCGCCTTCCCTCTTCCCTTTTCCCTCCACGATTTCGGCTTTCTCCTTATTTTGTCTCTTCTCTATTCTCTTTCTCTCCCTTTTCCTTTCGTTTCTTTTTATTTCCTCCCTTGTATTCTGTTTCCCTGCCGTTGTTCTTCCTGCTCTCCCTCTAACTTACTTCCTCCTCTCCCTTTCTCCCTTCGCCCCCTTTAGATTACCCTTTTGTTAATCTTCTTCCTTTTTCTCTCACTTTCTTCCTCACTACTCTTTCTTCTTCCCATCTTCTCCCTTTCTCTTCCTCCCTTCTCCCCACCCCCTCTTTCTTCCTCTATCCTTCCCAAGCATCTCATATGTCCTGTTACCTTTCCCTCCCACCATCCTTCTTCCT
>NW_020868940.1:25000-45000 GCF_003789085.1 Penaeus vannamei
TTTCGTTTGTTTATTTTCTTTCTTTCTTTCAATCTTCTCTCTCCCACTTCTGCCCTCTTTCATTTCTTTCTTTTCTTTCACTCTTTTCTCTCCCTTCCTCTGCTATTTTTGTTTGTTATGTCTTTATTCTTTCATTTTTTTCACTCTTCTCTCTTCCCTCGTCTTCACTCTTTGCTTGTCTCGTCTATTCTCTTTCATTTCTTTTCTTCCACTCTTCCCTCGTCTACTATATTTCATTTCTTTTCTTTCACTCTTTCCTTCTCCTCTTCCGCTGTCTTGCTTGCTCCTCTTTACTCCTTTCTTTTATTTCTCTTCACTCTACTCTCTCCCTTCTTCTGCTCTCTTTGTTTGTTATTTCTTTCCTTTTTCATTTCTTTCTTTTCGCTTTTCCCAATCCTTTCTTCCGCTGTCTTTGTTTGTCCTATCTTCCCTCTTCACGCGCTCACTTTTTTCTTATACTCTCCCTTTTCCTTATTTTTTTTTCGTCTTATCCCATTTTCTCTCTTTTTTCTTCTTATCTTTCCGTTCCCCGCTTCTCTCTTGTTCTTTTTCCATCTTCTTTCCTTGATTTCTTTCTTATTTTTGTTCCTTTCCCACTTCCCTCTTTCACTTCTTTCTTTTCTTACCTTCTCTCACTTCCCTCTTCCTCGTTCTTCTTCGTTCTCCCCCTTTTCTTTCGTGTATCTGTTCCTTGTTCTCCCTCCTTCTTTCCTCCATTTTCCCCTCACCCTCTCCTCCCATTTTCCCTTATCCACTCTCCCTTCTTCTCATTCCCTGGTTATCCTTCCTAACCCCTCTTCCTATATCGATTTTCTTCTTTCTTCCTCTCCCCCTTTCCCTCTACCCTATTCTCCCTCCTTTCTCCCTTTCACTTCTTTCTCCTTGTCCATTCCTTCCCCTCCACCTTTCCATCCCAAACACAAACCACCGATAAGAACAGGAACTAGAACAAGAACAAGAACAAGAATAAAGATAAGAATGAGACCAAGAATAAGGACAAGAGTAAGAATAAGAGTAAGGATGAGAACAAGAATAACAGCAAAAACAAAAATAAGAACAAGGGCAAGAACAAAAATAAGAAACAAGAGGAAAATATGAATAAGAATAGGAATGAGAACAAGAATAACAAAAATAAAAACAAGAGCAAAACAAAAATAAGAAGAATAGGAATGAGAACAAGAATAACAACAAAAACTAATACAAGAACAAGAGCAGGAACAAAAATAAGAACAAAAATAAGAACAAGAGCAAAAGCAAAAATAAGACAAGACAAGAGCAAAATGAAGAACAAGAGCAAGAACAAAAATAAGAACAAGAGCAAGAAGAGACAAGAGCAAGAACAAAAATAAGAACAAGACAAAAATAAGAACAAGACCAAGAGCAAAAATAAGAACAAGACCAAGAGCAAAAAAACAGAGCAAGACAAAAATAGAGAACAAAAATAAGAACAAGAGCAAGAGCAAAATTAAGAACAAGAGCAAGAGCAAAAAATAAGAACAAGAGCAAGAACAAAAATAAGAAAAAGAACAAGAACAAAAATAAGAACAAGAACAAGAGCAAAGAACAAAAATAAGAACAAGAGCAAGAACAAAAATAAAAACATGAAAAAAATAAGAACACAAACCAAAAAACCAAGGATCTAATACGAAACCCGAAGGAAAGGGATCCCTTGACCTCCACGCGCGCAGGGCAGGCCAGCCCTTGAGCCCTCCGCGCCGGAGTTCCTTGCGTCTCGTCATTGCAAAGGGACATTGTGTTGCAGCGCCAATCCCTGACACACAGTCCCGGCGCTGCTTTGACGAGAACCCACTGTTACAGCTAAGGCCGGAATACACCTTTTTTTCTTTCTTTTTCCTTGTTTTTCCCGTTCGTAGGACTATACTGTATTTTTTGTTTCGTTTGTTTTTCAATTCGTAGGAATATTTTTTTTTTTTTTTTTTTTTTTTTTTTTTTTTGGGGGGGGGGTCTTGTTGAAGCTCGAGGGATTTTTTTCTGGAGGTATATTTTTCGTATTGTTTTTTCCTGTTTCTTTTTTTTTAAGTTTATCTATTTATTTATGTCTCTTTTTACGCAGTCTGTTAAGGGGGGGAGAGGCTTGGCTGTTTTTTTTTTTTTTGGGGGGGGGGTGCTTTCATTTTTCTCGTCTTTCTATTTTTGTTCTCCTTACTTACTATTTATTGTTAGTATTTTTTCATGTTTTTGTCAGGAAGGGGGGTGGGAGTTGTTAACCTTTCTCTCTTTTCCCACTTCTATTTTTTCTTTTTCTACTGTTCTTCACTCCAAAAGAAGAAGAAAAAAAAACCTTCGTTCAAAGGAGACCCGGAGTCTTGAGTCGATGATGGAAGGGAGCGGGAAGGAGAAAGGGGAGGGGGTGGGGGAAGGGCAGGGGGAGGGAAGGAAGGGGCGAGGGAAGGGGGAGGGGTAATTGTGTGCGGACAGAGAGAGGAGGGCGGTCGGGGAGGGGAGGGGTGGGGTGAGGGAGAATGGGGCTCTGTGTTGCTTTCTTTTGAGACTTTTATCTTTGGGGAGCGTCTCGGGGGAGGTTCTGGGAGCGCAGAAGGAGCTGGCCGGCTCAAAGCGGCGGTTTCGCTCTCGCAAACATGCACACGCACACTTCCACACTCCCATGTGCGCAAACACCCGCGCACACACTCGCACACAAGCAGACACAGACAATGGCACAGACACACACACGCGCGCACGTGTACTCATAAACATCATAGCTAGTTTATGTGTGGCTTTATGTATTAACTATGTTCAGACATATAACATACACGTACAAATGGGATGTTGCCCTTACGTACAAAACACACTATCAAACTTAAATATCAAGTAATCATACTCTCAATAAAATAACATTACCACATATCATCGCACCACAACCGGTAACCCACCCGCGCATTCATCTTCACCCACTTACTCCGTTAGCACCATCATCTCCATCCCACCCCACCACCACACAACCCTTTCCCCACAAAAATTGCATCTTTACTGCGCCACGACCTCCATACCACTACATCACACCATTTCATACCCACAATACTGCGTCTCCACTACGTCAGCACCACCATATAACGACACCATAAGACGACTCCATCCTCACTAATCCCACTACACCACCCCATCCCCACCCCTCTCTCAAACATATCTCCACAACACCACCACCCCTCACCACCAAACCCCTCCCCACCCCACCCAGATGCAACAGAGACACCATCCCACCATCCCCCCTCCCACCACACTGCTCCCCTCCCCTCCTAACCACATCCCACTTCCCCTCCCCACAACTCCCCCCCTCCTAACCAAGACACCCCCCCGCCCCCGCAACTCCCCCACCCCACCAAAAAGCAACAGAGATGCACCATCCCCTCCATCCCCCCACCCTACCACACTACTCCCCCTCCCCTCCTAACCACAACCCTCCCCCCTCGTAACTCCCCCCCCCCCCACCAAAAGCAACAGAGACGTCGCATTTCATAGTCCCCTAAATCCGTCGCGGTTCCTTCCACGCCGCCTGTTCCGCCCAGGGAACGCCCCGGCGAGACAAGGGACGCGGAACGGAGAGCGCGGGAGGCGTGTCCGGGAGGGCAGGACCGGGAGGCGGGGAGACCGGCTGCGCTTGCTTGCGTTTGGGAGCGAAAGGGAGGGGAAGGTTTTATCATTATCATCATCATTATTATCATCATATATCATTTATTGCTATTATCCATATATATGTATTATATGTATATATATATATATATATATATATATATATATATATATATATTTATATATAATATATATATATATATATATATATATATATATATTCATATATATACTTATAATATTTATATATCATATATATATAATATTATATATATATATATAATAATATAATATATATATATATATATATATATTCATATATACTTATATTTATAATATATATATATATATATTATATATATATATATATATAAATATATATATATATTATATATATCTGTACCAGTGTGTGTGTGTGTGCGTGTACACACACACACACACACACACACACACACACACACACACACACACACACACACACACACACACACACACACACACACACACACAACACACACATTCATCTCCATTTGTTTGTTTTATGTTTTAAGTACTGTACACACACATCCATATATTTACATATAAACACACATCCATATATTTACATCCATTTATATTACATATACATATATTTACATATAAACACACATCCATATTTCACACATCCATATATTTACATATAAACACACATCCATATATTTACATAATAAACACACTACATAAAACACACATCCATATATTTACATATAAACACACATCCATATATTTACATATAAACACACATCCATATATTTACATATAAACACACATATTTACATATATAACACACATCCATATATTTAATATATATTTACATATAAACACACATCCATATATTTACATATCCATATTATATTACATATAAACACACACAACACACACACTATCACGCCACACACACACACACACACACACACACACACACACACACACACACACACACACACACACACACACACACACACACACACACACACACCACACACCTGTAAATCCCCAGAGTACACCCGCCCGTACCCCCGGGCGCGCACAGCCGCACATAAACTCCCCCTCAGCCTCTTCCACAAACCCTCCCGCCTTCCCCTTACCCTCCCTTGCCCTCCAGCCCCTCCCGCACTCCCCTTGCCCTCCCGCCCTCCCCCTCCCGTCTCCCTCGACGCCGCCTCCGAGGAAGTGTTTCAGACCGAGATGTTTCGGCGGCAGACGTTGAGAAAAAAGGAAGAGGAAAGAAGATGAAGAAGAAAAAGGGTTGAGGATATATGTTTCTTCTCTCTCCCTCTTTCTCCTTTTCCTTCTCTCTCTCTCTCTCTTTCTTTTCTTTTGTTACTGCATCCGTTCAGCGTATTGTGTATCTATATTTATCTTTCTGTCTCATTTTTTATCTGCCTAGTTACTTTCCGTCTATATATCTATCTATATCTGTCTTCCCATCTTTGTCTATCTGTTATTTTTTACTTCAAAATCTCTCATCCTATCTATTTACCCATCTTATTTGTTCATCTATTTATATATCTGTCTAATTATTCATCTATATCTATTCCTTTATCTATTTATCTACCTATTTTCCTATCAAGCAATCTATTCATCCACCTATCTCTCTATTGATCAATCTCTCTACCCATCTATCTCTCCATCCATCAGTATCTCTATCCATCTATTTCTCAATCCATCAAAGTGTCTATCCACCTATCTCTCTATCCATCAATCTCTCTATCCATCTATCCATCTATCTCTTTATCCATCTATCTCTCTATCCACCAATATCTCTATCCATCTATCTATCTCCCTATTATTCCACCTGTCTAGCTATCTATGATGTATCTCATACCACGGGAACACATCTTTCCTGGAAGTGGGATGTAAATATGAATTTGTGTTGGATCGGAAGGAATCATCTTCCCACGGGAAATTATTTGCCATTTTCTGAAACTGGAAATGAGGGCTCATATTTCTTTTCCTCAGACTTACATGTCACAATTACGCTAAAAAGAGAAAAAAAGAAAGAGAGAGAGAGAGAGAGAGAGAGAGAGAGAGAGAGAGAGAGAGAGAGAGAGAGAGAGAGAGAGAGAGAGAGAGAGAGAGAGAGAGAGAGAGAGAGAGAGAGAGAGAGAGAAAAGAAATCGTAAGCATAAAATGGAATGTATTCGCACATATAAAAAAGACATGTTTCTGTACAAGGGAATGGATCTATGTAGCTAAAAAAAGAAAAGAAATGTATGTATAAAGATCCTTAGAAACTCTCTCTTTTATCTTGTTCTTATAAACAAACCCTTCTCTTTTACTTCCTCTTTATTTCTAGTTTCTCTCGCACGAAAACGGGAAAAGGGAAAGACTCAGATTACAAGATATAAAGGTTGGTAGGTAGAAGACACGAGAAGACATATACCTGTATGAATACACTGACAGGGATAAATTTCAGTGGAAAGATTTTAAAATATATAGATAGACAGACAGACAGACATAAATAGACAGACAGACAGATAGATAGACAGACAGATAGATACACAGATAGATAGATAGACAGACAGATAGACAGACAAACAGATAGATAGACAGACAGATAGACAGACAAACAGATAGACAGACGGAGAGATAGAAGAATATAGAGACATAGATAGATAAAGATAGATAGAAAGGCAGATTGAGAGACAGAACGATAGATGTAGATTGATAGATAGAGAGAAAGAGAATGAAAGCGAGAGGTAGAGGAACACAGCCAGAGAATCAAAGACAAAGGCAAAGTTAAAACTGAGGTCGGAGGAAACAAGATGAATGGCGGCCGGAGGAATGGGAAGAGAGAGGGAGGAGAGAGGATAAAAGAAAGAAAGGAAGAAAGAGGAGAGAAGGCGAGGGTACGAGAGGTGAGGGGAGAGGAGGCTAAGGCAGGAGAGGTGAGGGGAGGAGAGGAGGCAGGGGCAGGAGAGTGAAGAGAGGAGGCGAGGGGCGAGAGGCGAGGGGAGGAGAGGAGGGGAGTGTAGGAGAGGAGAAAGGATGAGGCGAGGGTACGAGAGGTGAGCAGAGGAAAAGGGAGGTGAAGGGTAGAGAAATGGAGGACGGAAGAGTTGAAGAGAGGAGAGAAGGCCTACGAGTAGAAGAAAGGAAGAGGAAGTGAAGGCAGAGAAGAGAGGAGAGGAGGGGAGAGGAACGGGGCAACGGAAGTCAATCAGGTTCTCAGGAGCGACGTGACTCCACATTGTTCCTTCCCCCCCCTCCCCCCTCTCCCCGTCTATCCCCTCCCTCCATCAACCACTCCCTACTCTCCCCCACTCTTCCCAACTTCCCCTCTTCACCGCCTCTCCACCACCCCATCCTCTCTCCTCCTCCTTCCCCATTATCCTCCCCACACTCCCCATCCTCGCCCCTACCCCCTTCCCCCCTTGGTAATGCGATGGGGTGGGCGAGGGCGGGCAAGACGTAAGGCGGGGGAGAGAGACCAAGGAGAAGGAGGGGGATGGGAAGGGGGAGAAAATAAACAGTAAAAAAGGTATAAATAGAATGTCAGATACAGAAATAGAGAAGGTGAAAGAGAGAGAGAGAGAGAGAGAGAGAGAGAGAGAGAGAGAGAGAGAGAGAGAGAGAGAGAGAGAGAGAGAGAGAGAGAGAGAGAGAAAGCACCAGAGAATCGACAAAGAATTTGATATCTGACGTCTCAAATATTTGTTCTTTTCTCGTGTGCCTCATAAAAATAATCCCAGCTGTCAAAGTGGCATCGAACGTGCCTCATAGTTCAGCGTCTTTTCAATCGCTTCCTCTCTTTAGATTTCATCTTTATCGCTTTATCCCTTGCCACATTCACGTTCGTTATTACCTTTCCCCTTCATTAGCTCTCGTAGTTTCTCGAATTAATCCTCTTTAATTATTCTCTCCATGGTTCTCTATTCCCTTTTGTGCGCGATGCAATTTTCTTTCCCTCTCTTCTTATCTCATTGCCTTCTCCTTTTGGCCCTATTCATCTTTATCTTGGTATTTGCCTGCTCCCCTTTTCGCTGGAGGGATTTTAATACTCTTATCTTTTGTTTAATACTGGTGATAATAATTTTTCTTATATATTATCACAAAAAAAAATCATAACGGCAATCTCCAAAGTTCGTGAAATATCAAAATTACAATATTACCGACAGTCATAGTAAGAAGAACGATTCGTATATCAACGTTGAAATTGTAGTAATAACCACACACCACACACAACACACACACATACATCCACATCCGACCATCCACCCAGCAACACACACAGACATTTATACGCAATTTACGCCTTTATGTCCTCTGGAGACAATAACTGACACTACATTCATAATAGACTGCATCCGAACCAAATGTGAAAGACGCACGCTGAACCGACAGAAGCAACGGCGAAAAATCTACGGGCGAAAACCCACATTTCGATACACATTTTCCTCCCTGGCTTAGGATTTCTGTCAGCGCTCATGATATTTTCAGCTGGAGTTTGGATAACGTGGGCCCTTCTTGCGCGCTGACGTGAGAGACATGAAGAAATCCTACCATGTTCTCACATATATGTACTTTTCGTCGAGTCTTTCTCGCGAGAGGACTCCAGATATAACAGTGTTGAAAATGTCAAGGTTTCATTTTCAGTTCCTACGTGAACGGATATGAATAACTATTGGTTTATATTGTATTTGGTTAATCCTAATAATCAGTTCAAAATCGAGAAGGAACAAAGTCGAGATTTGATATCTAAAATGTACACGCACCCAATTTCTAACACTGATATTTAACAATTATCAAGCAGTAAGATAAATAAAAAACAGAACGCAACACAGCCCTATCTAGGCTAAAACAACACGGAATGAATAAGGATGAATCACAATTTAACATAAAATAATATAACACAATACAATATAATAAACCAGGATAAAAAAAAATCTAACAGAACATCAACAAAAATAGGATGACAAATCCTAGAATGAATTCAAGCGAAACGAAAATAAAAATCCAAATATTTTAAGTGTCGACGGCTCGAACACTGCGCCATCTGATGACAAGTTGGGCTTAAAAGCAAATAGCCAGAGCTGTCTGCGTGCCATTCGCTCTTATCCAGCCCGGCTTCCGGCTTGGATAACGCACTATCCAGCGGCGATCCCTGACAGCCTGACGTCAGCCTGGATCTGCCCGGAACATATACTGAGGCTTAAAGGAGGCGGGGGAGGGAAGGGGGATGGGGGAGGTACGGTGCTAGAGGGTAAGGGAGGTGAGAGGGGAAGGGTGGGGAGTGTGGAGATGGGAGAGGTTGGGAGTTGTGGGGGATGGGGTTCGGAGTGTGGGTGAGAGAGGGGTTGGAGTGGGGTGAATGAGGTGGGGAGTGTGGGTGAGGATGGGGGGTTGGGGTGGGATGGGGTTGGGGAGGGGGATGAGGGGATCTGAGGAGATGGGAATGATGCGGGTGGACTTTGGGGTAAGGGGAATGGGAAGGGGGAGGGTGGACGGGTGTGAAGGGAGAGGAAATGAAGGAGTTAAGTGAATTGTGTTTAAGCATAAGAAAACGGAGGAGGGGAAAGGAGAAGGCGGAGGATGGAAAAGGGATAAAAAAGATAAAAGGGAGAAATAAAAGGAAGAAAAATAGATAAGTAAGAAAAACCTAGGAATAATCAAGAAAAGCGTGAAAGAAAGAGGATAATCGAGGAGGAAGAAGTGAATAATGAGAGAGAGAGAGAGAGGATGAGAGAGAATGACAGAGAAAGAGAGAGGATGACAGAGAAAGTTAGAGAGAGAGAGAGAGAGAGAGAGAGAGAGAGAGAGAGAGAGAGAGAGAGAGAGAGAGAGAGAGAGAGAGAGAGAGAGAGAGAGAGAGAGAGAGAGAGAGAGAGAGAGAGAGAGAGAAAGAAAGACAGACAGAGAGTAAGACAACGAGAGAATAAGACAAAGAAAGAGTACGACAAAGAGGGAGTAAAAGAAAAAAGGAGAGAGACATACAAAATAGAATAGATTAAGAGTCTTACAGAGATGCCAAAGGAGACAGAGAACGACAGAAATAAAGAAAACCAAATTAGAAATCCAGGAGCAACCAGAGGAAGTGGTGGAAGCAAGAGAAGGAGAGAACAAACAAGGACTCAAGGACGCAGGAACAAAGAGCGCCGACACAGTGCCAGAGAGATAAGAAACGGAGCCATAAAGAGTGCCAGCAAAGGAATGGAGGAGAAAGAGGGGAACCGTTAAAGCATAAAATGAAAAAAATACAGAGAGCGAGAATGATGAAGCGAGTGAGTGAGTGTGTGTGTATTTATATATATGCACACACACACACGCGCATACACACACGCATACACACACACCTATAATACATACATACATATATATATATATATATATATATATATAATATATATATATATATATATATATATATATATATATATATATATATATATATACACATACATATTAATATATATATATATATATATATATTATATATATATATATATATATATATATGTAAGTATGAATATATAACAAATCTTGTTTTACCTTACCTCTTGCTTCTTCTTTCTTCTCCATATTCCCCCTATTCACCCTAGTCCCTCCGTCCTCCACCCCCTCCCCTCTCCCTCTTCCTCCAGCACTTCACACAAGCACTGTCATCGTAGTCGGCGAAGCATTCATGGGACTTTTTTTCTTTTTTACTACGGCAGAATACTTGGATGGGGAAGGGTAGAGGATAGGGCGGGGGAGGAATACGCTTAGGGAGCGAAGGAGGAAGGAGAGGAGAGAGAAAAAGAGGAGGAGAGGGGAGTGGGAGGGGAAGGAGGGAGGGGAGAGGGAGGGCAGTAGGGGGGGAAGGAGGGAGGGCAGTAGGAGGGAAGGAGGGAGGGCAGTTGGAAGGGGAAGGAGGGAGGGCAGTAGGAAGGGGAAAGAGGGAGGGAGGAGGGCAGAAGGGGTTAAGGGATATAGAGATGTAGGGAGGAGGGTATTAGGGCAATGAGGGAAGTGACTAAGGAAGGGGAAGGGAAGGGAGCTGAGGAGATGGAATGTTGGAGGGTGTTCTCTAAGTGTTGAAGAGGGGCAAAAGAGCGAAGATAGTGAGGTTAGAGCGGGCGAGGGAATGAAAAGTTGGGGGAACGGCTGAGGTAAAAAAGAAAACGAGACAGAATATTTTTCGTTCGCTTCTGTCCACTAAATAATGGTCTTCCAGTAGGGAAAAGTCGACACTATTGTTATTTTTTCTGTCTCTCTTTCCATTTCCACGAAGTCTCTCTCTCTTCCCCTTTTCTCCTCGGTTACCTTATCCTTTATCATTTTCTTTTATCGCGACTTTTTTTTGCCTCTTTCCACTTATCCGGCGATTGCATTTCCATTGCATGATTGCCAAATGTACACTGAAATGCAAGAACCTATGATTACACGCTCGAATTCTTGCACTTGCAGGGAATTGTGCTCTCGCGAATTGAAGATATGTTTAAGACGCGTGTGTACGTGTGTGTACACATATGCCTATGTGTACTCAAGCGCATGGGAGTTCATGTGTACCGACCTGCGTGTGCTCAGCGACGCGTGCTTACCCGCGTGTATACGACCGTCATTCCAGATCCAAATTGGGAATCCCCGCATCCCCCGCGCCTGATCAGGTCATGCATTCCCGATTCCTCGTGCGTCTCCCCCGCGAACATTTGCATGCGAACGAGCAAATATCTCAGTCGGCGGCGCAAACTTGACTTGGAGTGTTAAAAGTGAGACGAGGGCGAAAGTTGAGGGCTTCCGGCGGGGGCTTTTGTTTCACACGCTTCGTCGGGTCCGGCTTAACGGGGTCTTCGCTGTTCGCATCGGATACCGAGGGAGTTTCGTGTGTCCGGGATACTGCTTGCATACCCGAGTTTTTTTTGTTTTTGTTTTTTTGAGGGGGGGTTGTTTTGGAAGTTTGGCGAGGGAACTGTTTTGGGATGTGATATATATATGTACATGTATACGTATAAGCATATAACGAAATGTCGATACTCACTCACATACACACATTCCACTTACACACCATGCACAAAGCAAAATGCATGCCCATACCAAAAATAGATACATATATAGATACATACATAAGTCTATAAGAAAAAAAAGAAAAAAAAACAGAGAATCAAACAACGAAAATATGAAACATTGAAAAACACAATCAAGCACACACTGACCTCACAACCTTACAAGCACACAACACAACGCATCTCTAGAAAGGAAACTATCACGAAAGTGTGGCTGGAAAAAGGCAACGCTTAATTGAGTTGGATGTACTAGCTCCGATATGGCCGGGAAAACACGCAGGAAAATAAATAAATTGAAAAAAAAAAATCCACGAAGTTTGTCCCAATCTCCCCAGTGTAAATCCCGACTTTGCGTAAATCTCGACTTTGTGTAAATGCGGACTTTGTGCAAATCCAGACGTTGCGCAGATCTAGACTGTGTAAATCCAGACTTTGTGCAGATCCAGAAGAAGAAATGGGGAAAAAGACGAAGAGGAGGCAGTCAATGGCGATGATGAATAGGAAGAGGAATAAGAGGTGGAAGAAGCACACCTGGAAAGGAGGAGGAGGAGGAAAGGAGGAAAGGAGGCAGGAAGAGAAGGGAAGAGGAAAAGGAGGCGAAGAAGGAAGGGAAGAGGAAGAGAAGAGAAGGAAGGAGGAGGAGGAGGGCAGTGAGATGAGAAAGCGGAGAAGGATAAGTGGGTAGAAAAAGGTGAAAAGGGAGAAAGCCAAGATGATGAAGAATGAGAAAGGAAAACAAAGGTGAAGCCAAACAAAAAAGGAAAAGATGAAAAACGAGAGAATAAGAGCAAGAGTAAAAATAAAAGATTCCTATGAACATCAGTCTTCCTCTCTCAACCTTCCCCTCTGGACACCCGAGGAAATTCACAGAAGAAGGAGAGGGGAAAGAAAAGGAATAAAGAGAGAGAGAGAGAGAATGAAAGAAGAAGACAGAGAACCGGAGAATGATTTTAATCGCTTCTGGGAAAAGCTCCTTATAAAACATGCACATCTTAATACAGTAATTCCAAGCCTAAGATAATTAGGAGGAGGAAACCCAGGAGGGAAGGGAAGCCAATTAGATCTCAGACTCTGTTCTTATCTATGCGTTGGCCTTTCTTTCTCGCTGTCTCTCGCTCTTTCTTTTATTTTTTTTTAATTTTTTTTCTTCTGTCTTTATAACCTTTCGTTTACTTGTTAGAGGAGGAGGTGGTGGAGGAGGAGATGGAGGAGGAGGAGGAGGAGGAGGGGGAGGAGGAGGGAGAGGAGGAGGAGGAGGAGGAGGAGGAGGAGGAGAAGAAGAGAAGAAGAAGAAAGATGAAGAAAATTATAATAAAAAAAAAAAAAAAGAAAGAAAGACAAATAATCATACGAGGAGGAGGAGGAGGAGGGAGGAGAGTAGGGTGGAGTGTGTTGCCTGTGCTGTGCTTGCGTGTGGGAGGTGTAATGGGGAATGGGGGGGGGGGGTCACGGGAAGCTTTTAAACTGAATGAATGAGAAAATTGCAAAAATGAGATACGTAATTGTAGGTGTTCTAATCTTTCCACGTCCAGATAAAATAATGATGTTATGAGAACAAATAGTTCAATTACAGTTAATCTAATGAACAAAAATGATAGAAAAAAAGAGCATGACTACGGAATTGCAATACTTTCACCAGTCGTAATGATACAGTATTACATTAATGAAACGGAGAATCCAGCGGAATAACCAATCAACACGTGCATGGAATCTGCTACTTCGAATAACACACCCACATGCGAATTCTGTAAAACGAATTGTGTTTCCTTTCTCTGGACTGTTTGTTTTGCGTTTGCTCTGTCTCCCTTTTCACTTTCCTGCCTCTCCCCGTTTCTCGCTTTTATTCGCAATTTCTTTCCATTCGCCCTCTATCAGCTTGGATCCTTTTCCGCTTCCGTGTTGGCCGGTTGCCGCGCGTCAATTATCTCCCACCTATAAACCGTGAGAGCAATGGGAAGTAGTGAAACGCGGCGGGAGATTTCCCTAGATTTATCACAAACTATAAATTAATCAGGGCCACTTTCTCGTATTGGATTCCCAGGAAAGATTTCTACGAATTGCATTGTCAGAAAGGAGGGCGAAATAAAAAGGGAAATAAAAGAGGAACAGAAACGTAGGGCCAAAAAGAACAGCCGTTTGTAGATGGGATCCGCGCCGAGGCTTAAAGCGAGTGTCGGAGCATCAGAATTATTCAAGGCCGGAGAGTTCGCTCTTTAGCCGCGACACATAAGCGACTGGCATGTCCGCCGCCGTCGCAACGCTGTTCCGCTTAAACGGCAACGCTGGAATTAGTTTCGATAATGTTCTAGCGTTCGTTACAGAAGCGTGTTTGTCAAACATATCTGGGAACATTCTTGCGTATGACAACACTGTTTGTCCCAACGCCGCCTACGGATGCCTGTTCCATGTAGAGGAATTGTGTGTATGTGTGAGTGTATACATTTACATGCTTATATACATATACATCCCCGCACATATACACGCATGTAGTCAAATGTTGTATCACTTAGAAAGCTAACAGTGGAACCTTTTTCACAATTATTGTTCGACTCAAATGGCTAACATAACATCCTTACTTCTATGTTTCCCTAACCCAATTTACCCCCCGCCCCAAACAAACAAAATTAGAAAAAAATACATAAAAAACACTTTCTTTGTAATTTCCCAAAAATAAGAAAATATTCTCTTACTAACCCACATTACCCTCATTCTACAGTTTAAATGTAATTAAGTGTCCTTTCTGAAACCCTTTTTCTCACATTCTAACACTCTAAATAACACTCCAAATACATCTTTTTTACATTTTTGTTGCGCCAAGAGTAATGCATTTTTAGGTAGTGCCGGTATGTCAGCCTACAGTACATGAACGTTGAATATTTTTACAGGGCGGTTGTGTTCCGGTGCAGAGGGAGATGGACGCTGTACTGTTACCGAAACAAGTGTAATATGTTTCTGGAAAAAAAGAGTAATTGTTTTTTATTTCATTCGCTTTTTCTTTTCTTTTCCTGGATTCAGTATTTCTGTTCTTGAAGTCTTTTTCCTTTTTCTTAATTCTTTCTTTTAGTTTTTTGTTTTCTTTGTTTCGTTTTTTTCTTTGTTTCTTTCTTTCTCCCTCTCGTTCTCTTCCTCGTTTTCTATCCTTCTTTATTTTGTTTTTCTTTCTTTCGTTTCGGGCTTTCTTTCTCTCCCTCTCTTCCTCTCTCTCTCGTTTTATCCTTTTTTTCTTCTTAATTTATTTATTTCTATTAAAATTTTCGTCTTCAATCCTTCAGTTTTCCATTCAGTCTATCAATCTACCTGCCTGTCTGTCCGTATCTCCGTCCATCTATCTTCTCTATCTCCCTTTATTTTTTATCATCCCTTCTCTCTTCCCTAATTCTTCCGAAGCCACCTTCCCCCTGACCAAAATATCAATATCTATCAATCTATCTATCTATCTGTCCATATCCTTCACTTTCTTTCTCCATTCCCTCCCTCTTCTCCATCTTGCCTTCTCCCTCTTTTCCAATTCCTCCGTACCCCCCTTCCCCCCTCATCAAAATATCAACATCTATCCATCTATCTACTTATCTGCCCCTACCTCCGTCTATCTATTTTCCTCTTCTCCTCTTTCCTATTCCTCCCCTCTTTCTTTATTCTTCCGAAGCCTTCTCCCCCTCTTCTCCATAATCCCTTCTCCCTCTTTATTTATTCTTCCGAAGCCTTCTTTTCCCTCTTCTCTTCTTTCCCTCTTCTCCATCCTTTCTCCCTCTTTTCTAAGTTCTTCTGAAGCCCTCTTCCCCTCCCTTACCTTCCTTTTCTCTTCTCTTCTCTATTCCTCCGTGGCCCCTCCCCCTTACCTTCCTTCTCTCCCTTTCTTCATTCCTTCCCTCTTCTCCATCATCCCTTTTCCCTCTTCCCTAATTCCTCCGTAGCCCCTCCCCCTTACCTTCCTTCTCTCCCTTTCTTCATTCCTTCCCTCTTCTCCATCATCCCTTTTCCCTCTTCCCTAATTCCTCCGTAGCCCCCTCCCCCCTCCCCCTCCCCCCCTGACCAAAATATCCACTCCCCAATCCGCTTTCCAAAGGACGTGCAGCAGGACAGTCTCTCGAGATCCTTCATCTTTCCTTCCCCGTTCTGACAGGACCCCCCTCTCTCTCCTCGCTCCGCTTTTTAGTTGTTTATTTTTCCCTTTTCCCCTTGTCCTCCCTGTTGCCTTGTCACCCTTTTTTCCCCTTCTCATGTTTGCTTTTTTCGCAGTTCTTTTTTTTTCTCTCTCTCTCACCGCTGTCCCCCCTTTCTTTCTTTCTCTTTCGACTGCTCTTCTTCATTCTCCCTCTCCCTCCTTCCTACGTTTTTCTTCTCTTCTCCAACTTTCTCACTCCTCTTTATCTTCTTCTCTTCTCTGTTCTACTCCATTCATCTTCTTTCACCATTTCCCCTCTCTCTTCTCTCCCCCTTTCTCCCCATCTCCTCCCCTCATTCCATCTTTTCCCCTTCCTATTCCCTCTCCTTCGGGAAAGAGGAGAAGGGGCAAGGAAGAGGAAGATTGATTACGTAGTGTTAGTTGGGGTGGGGTGAGGAGTAGGTAGGGCAGGGAGTAGGGGGTAAGGGGGCACTCCTCCAAATATGTGGTGGTTGACGAATTCATCAGATGGACAAGCTTCGTGGCTTATGTATGGGTTTTCTAAATCCTTCTTTCTCTTTGTCTCTTTCATATGATTGCCATTTGACTTTGACTCTTTCAGATGTCTCGTGTTTTTTCTCTTTGTCTCTTTTCATTGTTGTTGTTTCTGGCTGTCATCTGTCTGTCTATCTATCTATATATCTATTTATCACTCACTCCCTCTCTCTCTTTCTCTCTCCTTTCCTCCCTGGCTAGCCCTTTCTCTTCTCTTCTTTCCAAATATACTTTCCTTTATTCATAATCTTGGATATTTATCCTGCTATTATTTTTCACTCTTTGGCTTAAGTACCTTTTCTTTTCTTTCCATCATATTAAAAAAAATATTATATCTATGTCTGATTTCCCTGATCATTCTATTCTATTCTCTCTCTCTCTCTCTCTCTCTCTCTCTCTCTCTCTCTTCTCTCTCTCTCTCTCTCTCTCTCTCTCTCTCTCTCTCTCTCTCTCTCTCTCTCACTCTCTCTCTCTCTCTCTCTCTCTCTCTCTCTCTCTCTCTCAGTCCTTTCTTCTCAATCCTTTCCTTCCCCTATCTCCCTCCCCCTCCCTTCCTTCCTTTCTTCCTTCTCCTTCCCTCCCTCTGCTCTCCCTCCTTCCCCTCTCTCCCTCCTTCCCCCCCTCCCTCCCGTCCTTCCCTCCCTCCCTCCCTCCTCCCACTGCTCTTGCTAATCTGCATGCCTACCTGCCATGCTCATCATTAGTATGCCCTTTGGCCGGCCTCTGACAGCAGCCAAATGTTGCAAACAGGCAGGGGTCTAGCATGAGGGCGCTGCACGTGCATGTTGCAGCCACTTCCCCAATCCCTTCCTCCTCTATCTCTCTCTCTCTCTCTCTCTCTCTCTCTCTCTCTCTCTCTCTCTTCTCTCTCTCTCTCTCTCTCTCTCTCTCTCTCTCTCTCTCTCTCTCTCTCTCTCTCTCTCTTTTCCTCTCTCTCTCTCTCTTGATATTGCCCCGCTCCTCTTTTTCTTCTTCCCCTCTTCCGATATTCCTCTTTCTCCTCTTTCCCTTCACTTTCATCTTTTCTCTCCCTTCTCTCTCCTCTTCCTTCGCCGTTCTCTCGTCCTCTTCGTCTTCCCTTTTCCCACTCTCACCAATTCCCTTCCTCCTATCGGCCTTAATCTGCTTACACTTTGTCTATCCCTATTCCTCCAATTATTCCCCTTCCGCCTAACATCCCCTTCCTCCCTCTCAAACCGCATTCCTTCCTCCTTCCCTCCGCCCTTTCCCCTTACCTCTCTCATCTTAAAACCTCTCCCCTCGTACCCATCCTCCCCTCTATCCTCTTTCTCCCCTCCATGTACACCCCTCCTAACCCCCCACCCTCCCCCCCCTACCATCCACACCCTACATCCCTACCTTTCCTCAAACTGCCTCCTCCCACTCTCTACTCCCTGACCCTCTCCTCTCCTCTCCCTCCCTTCTTCCCCCTTTCCCTACTCCCTCCCCTTCCCCCTCTCTATTCCCTCACCCTCTCCTCTCCCTTCTTCCCCCTTTCTCTATTCCCTCACACTCTCCTCTCTCTCCCTCCCTTCTCCCTTTTCCTACTCCCTCCCTTCCCCTCCTTCTCTTATTCCCTCACCCTCTCCTCTCCCTTCCTCCCCCTTTTCTACTCCCTCACCCTCTCCTCTCCCTCCCTTCTCCACCTTTCTTACTCCTTCACCCTCTCCTCTCCTCTCCCTTATTCCCCCTTTCTACTCCCTCACCTTCTCCTCCCTCCCTTCCCCCCTTTCTCTATATCACTACCCTCTCCTCTCCTCTCCCTCCCTTCCTCCCCTTTCTCTACTCCTTCACCCTCTCCTCTCTCTCCCTTATTCCCATTTCTCTACTACCTCACCTCCCTTCCTCCCCCTTTCTCTGTATCCTTACCCTCTCCTCTCCTCTCCTCCCTTCCTCCCCTTTACTCCCTCCCTTCCCCTCCTTCTCTATTCCCCACCCTCTCCTCTCCCTTCTTCCCCCTTTCTCTATTCCCTCACCCTCTCCTCTCCCTCCCTTCCTCCCCCTTCTCTACTCCTTCACCCTCTTCCTCTCCTTCCCTTCTCCACCTTTCTCTACTCCTTCACCCTCTCCTCCTCCTTTCCCTTTTTCCCCCTTTCTCTATTTCCTCACCCTCTCTCTCCTCTCCCTCCCTTCTTCCCCTTTTCCCTACTCCCTCCCTTCCCCTCCTTTCTCTATTCCCTCACCCTTCTCTCTTCCCTTCCTCCCCCCTTTCTCTACTCCTTCACCCTCTCCTCTTCCTCTCCCTTATTCCCCATTTCTCTACTCCCTCACCCTCCCTTCCTCCCTTTCTCTGTATCCTTACCCTCTCCTCTCCTCTCCCTCCTTCCTCCCCCTTTACTCCCTCCCTTCCCCTCCTTTCTCTATCCCTCACCCTCTCCTCTCCCTTCCCCCTTTCTCTATTCCCTCACCCTCTCCTCTCCCTCCCTTCCTCCCCCTTCTCTACTCCTCACCCTCTCCTCTCCTCCCTTCCTCCACCTTTCTCTACTCTTCACCCTCTCTCTCCTTTCCCTTTTTCCCCTTTCTCTATTTCCTCACCCTCTCCTCTCCTCTCCCTCCCTTCTTCCCCTTTCCTCCCTTTCCCCCTTCCCCCCCCTCAAACCCCATTTCCCACGACCCTCCTGCGGTTTGCCAGCCGCTATTGCACGAGAGAGCGGCATGCCAGTTGTCCTCAACCATTCGTGGCGTTTGGCGGGCGGGTGGGCGGCGGGCGGAGGGGCGGGCGGGCGGAAGGGGGAGAGGGGGGGGAGGTAAATGGGGAGGGGAGGGGTAGGAGAGTAGAATGGGAGGGAGAGGAGTAGAATGGGGGGAGGGGAGGTAGAATGGGAGTGGTAGGGTTGGGGTAAAGGGAGGGAGGTAGAATGCGGGTGGGGGGTAAGGTTGGGGTATGGGAAGGGAGAGTAGGGGAGGGGAAGTAGAATGGGAGGGAGAGGGTGTAGAATGGGGGGGGGGGGAGGGGAGGGGAGAGGAAGTAGAATGGAAGGGAGGGGTGTAGAATGGGGAGGAGAGGTAGAGTGGGGGGAAGGTGGTAGGGTTGGGATATGGGAGGGGAGGGGAGGGTAGGGTCAAGGGGAGTGCGGAAAGGGGTGACGGAAGTTTGGTAGAGATATCAAATTTAAATTCAAATTCAAAACTTTATCCCATTAATTACATTGGGTATTCCATTTGCATATATGGTGTTTACATTATGCAATAAGATGTTATAAACACGGATATTATACAATATTTGTGAAACAAAATTATACTTAGCATAATACATAACTGACTGAAACATTGTGCTCGGCTTGATGTTGATGCCCCTCTGATATTTCAGTAAATGGTCTTTCACTTTTGTTTTAAATTTTGGTTGGAAGTATTTCTAATATTTTCTGGTAATTGGTTCCAGATCAGAAGTCCTCGGATTTGCACATTTCTTGGCCCGGTTTCCGTTTGCGATCTTTTGATCTATAAGCAATTATTTTGCCAAGGGTAAGGAGAGGGGTTGGGGGGAGGGGGCTAAGGGAAGTAGGCTGGGGAGGGAGGTAGGGGGTTGCGGGGAAAGGGTTGGGGAAGGGAGGAGGGAGGTTAGGAAACAGAACAAGGAGGAAAGAAAGAGAGAGTGAAATATAAAAAAAAACGAGGACAAGAAAAGGAAAGAAAAAAAAGAAGAGAAAAAGGAAAAAAAAGTGAAAAATAAAGGAAGAGATAAAAAAGCAAGATAATGATAGAGATACAAAATGGACATACAG
>NW_020868940.1:47500-64287 GCF_003789085.1 Penaeus vannamei
TAGAAAACAAACGAAAACAAGGAAATAGATAAACACATCAATGAAAAAAGTCAAAAGAAACAGACAGACAAACAGAATAACTTAAGACACAAAAGCCAAAACCGGGTAAATTCCACATACAAAAAAAGCCAAGAATATCTTTTAAAAAATCTTAAATAGTCACTCAGATATTCTCTTTATAAAATCCGAAATCGGGATTTGCAATTCTCGAAACAAACACGGGCGCACGTGAAAAAATATCCCGTGATAGACGTAGATGGAGAAGATGATGATGAAATCGAAGAAGGAGAGGAAGGAAGGGAGGAATACAGGAATGGAATATGATGGAAGAGGAAGGAAGGGGGGAAATAGGACGAAAGATAAAGAGAAAATATGAAGGAAGGAAAAGAGAAAGATAGGAAAGGAGATAAGAAGGAACGGAAGAAGGAAAAGAGAAAAACAGGAAACGAAATAAGAGGGAAGGGGAAAGAAGGAAAAGAGAAATATAGGAATGAAGATAAGAGGAAAGAGGAGGAAGAGACAGACGTGACAGAGAAGGAGGAAAATTAAAAAAAGGAAGAAAGAGTTAAAAGAAAGGAGGAATAATAAGATAAAATAGAAATATTAGAGAGAAGCTCAGCAAAATGAGAATATGAGAAAATGAATAAGGAGGAAATAATGAGAAAACACATGTAGAAAAAAATCAAAAGAGAGATACAGACCAAAGTGAAATGACAGAAAGATGGCAGACAGAGATAGAGAGAAATATAAAAAAATCTAGAGAAAATAAAAGATGTTGCAATAAGAATAACAAAAAAGAAGTACAAGAAATTCCCCCTAACTACACGAAGAATAACAGTAAATGGAAAAAAAAACAAAGTAAAAAACACACATACACAGTCTTTTTTCTATATAAAAAAAATCAACAGAAAAGAAAAGACAGGGAAAAAGTAGATACATGACACTTGAATACAAACACAAGGTAAACGAAAGTGAAAAAGTAGATACATGACACTGAATACAAACACAAGATAAAAGATAAACAGTATTTCCATCCCGCGTTCGCTCGCAGCAAATCGTCCAGACAAAATCAAGGGATTCGGACGCCGGCAGAAAGTATCTAACAACGAAACGGACGCAGCGTCGTCGGGAACAGCGCTTTTCCAAACAATAACACTGTACGTGTGCATGCATGTATGTATGCATGTATGTATGTATGTATGTATGTATGTATGTATGTATGCATGCATGTATGTATGCCTGTTATATTGTATATAATGAATGAATTGAGAATGAATGAAATGAATGTATGTATGTATGTATGTATGTATGCATGTATGTATCATACATGCATGTATGTATGCATGCATTATTATGCATGTATATGTATATTAATGAATGAATGAATGAATGAATGAATGAATGAATGAATGAATGCATTTCGTACGAGTGACAGCGAGGACCGCCAGAGAGAGAGAGAGGAGAGCGGAGCGGACGCGGAGGCGAGAACAGCGCTATTCCAGACATTCGAAGCAGTAACAATATGGCGTTAATGTACTTGGGGATTTGATTGCACGTTTTAGGGGACCCTGACTGAGCTTGAGGGGAAAAGAGGGGGAAGAGGGGATTTTGAGGGAAGATGTGGGGTGAAGGAGGTGGAGGGGGTTGTTGTGGGGTTGATCCCTATTTATCTATTTTTTATTTTTTTTTTATTTTTTTCCCCCTTTTATCTCTTTTCTTTTAAATCTCAATGCTCTTCGGTTTGATGTGTCTCCTCTCCTCTCTCCTTTCTCTCTCTCTTCTTTTCCCTTTTCGTCCCTCTCTCTTCGCTTCCCCCCCCCACCTTTCCTTCCTTGCTATTCTCTCTCTCTAATCCATCTCAGTCACTCTTTCCTTTCCCCTTTTCCCCCTTTTCTTATTCTTCCCTGGTCTTTCCTCTGTTTATCCTAATATAATAATAATAAATAATAATAATAAATAATAATAATAATAATATAATAATATGATATAATATAATAATATAATAATAATAATAATATAATAATAATAATAACAATAATAATGATGATGAATGATAATGATAATGATATTTGAATAATATTCATAATAATAACAACAACAATAATAATAGCAAATAATAATAATAACAATTATAGTAAAAGTAACAACATAATACTATAATGATAATATTAATAATAATAATAATAATGGTAGCAAATAGCAACGCTTATTGAAAGAATGACAAATCAGCAACACCTGAAGGAAGTAATTTGAGTAATGAAAGCAAAAAAGGAGTAATGATAAAAAACAATATCTTTGTCATTAATGTTTAACACGTGAAATCTGAACCAAATTAAATCTGCCGACTTCGTATTCAGATTTCAGTGCTACAAAAATGTTAAAACTTTTTGACTAGGATTTCCTTAATTTCCATATCTATCTGAGACGAATGTGCTTCTTAATTGATAAATGGAAACATTATACCGATTTTCCATTTGTCTTTCTCTCTCTCTCACTCGCTCTCTCTCTCTTTGTTTCTGGCAATCTGTCTGTCTGTCTGTTTCTCTCTCTGTCTCTCTCTCTGTCTGTCTGTTCTGTCTGTCTGTCTGTCTCTCTCTCTCTCTCTCTCTCTCTCTCTCCTCTCTCTCTCTCTCTCTCTCTCTCTCTCTCTCTCTATATTATATATATATATATATATTATTATATATATATCTCCTTTGCTCCTCTTGCCTCTCTTTCTCGTCTCTACTGTCTGTCTGTCTGTCTGTCTGTCTGTTTCTGTGTCTGTGTCTGTCTCTCTCTCTCTCTCTCTCTCTCTCTCTCTCTCTCTCTCTCTCTCTCTCTCTCTCTCTCTCTCTCCTCTCTCTCTCTCTCTCTCTCTCTCTCTTGAATTTCTGTCACTTGGTAACGTACCAAGTAAAGTTCATTATAAAATTAAAATCCACATCTCCCCCCCCCCTCCCTAAAAAAGGCAAAGGAAGAAATTAAAAAATCACATCACATTACAATTTCAAAGAGCCCCTCCCCCCCAAAAAAAAAAAAAAAAAAAAAAAAAACTATGGAGTAAAGACCATCCGAGCAGCGTTTTCGTTCCCGTCGTCTCGTTCCCGTCTCGTTCCCGTCTCGTTCTCTCCCGCTGGCGTGATTAGGGTTTTCTCAAATTCATACTCGGAATGAAGGAGGAATTTGCTTTTCTCTCTCATGTTAACGGAAATGAGACTTGCCCGACCCGTTCTTTGTTCTACGGCCTTTATGTTCACTTTCTTTTTTGCGTGTGTGTGCTTGGTCGCTGCTTTGTCCGAGTGTCTGCTGGTGCCCTTCATGCGTGCGCCCCTCTTCCCGTCTCTCTCTCTCACTTCTTCTTTCTCTCTTTCAGTCTGTCTGTCGCTGTCCCCTGTCTCTGTCTCTATCTCTGTCTGTCTGTCTGCCTCTCTTCTCCCTTCTTTCTTTCTCTCTCTCTCTCCTTTTGTTTCTCTCAGTCTTTCCGTTTCTATCTGCCTATTTATTCATCTATCCCTCTCTGTGATCGGATTACGTTACCTGGCTGCTTGTCCTCCCAGTATCTGTCTGTTTGCTCTCTGTCTCATCTATTTGTTCCTCTGCTTGTCTGCCTGCCAATCACTCTGACTCTGTTCCCCTGTTTCTACCTACCTGCCAGCCTGCCTCCCTGTCTACCTGTATTCCTTAATGACCGTCCTCTTCTCTGACTACTTGGCTGTCAATGTCTGTCTGTCCGTTTGTCAGTCTTTCTGCTAATATGCCAACTTGACTGTCACCTTCGTTGCCTCTCATGTTACTTTTGTCTTTCTCTTTGTCACTCCGAACACATTATTCGTAAAAATACATTTCCATTTCAAAGT
Source organism: Penaeus vannamei (assembly GCF_003789085.1). Taxonomy (NCBI): domain Eukaryota; kingdom Metazoa; phylum Arthropoda; class Malacostraca; order Decapoda; family Penaeidae; genus Penaeus; species Penaeus vannamei. The sequence continues at coordinate 51,340 of NW_020868940.1, forward strand.
AGAACACACTTGAAATATATTCAGATTATTCATTTCTTCTCTTCTCTCTCTCTCTCTCTCTCTCCTCTCTCTCCCTCTCTCCCTCTCTCCCTTCTCTCCCTCTCTGCCCTCTCCTCTGCCTCTGCTCTGCCTCTGCCTCTGCCTCTGCCTCTGCCTCTGCCTCTGCCTCTGCCTCTGCCTCTGCCTCTGCCTCTCTGCCTCTCCCTCTCCCTCTCCCTCCTCTTTCTTTCAGGTCTTCTTTTGCCTCCCTCTTCTTTAGGCATTAATAAATCCACAGATTATCCCGACTGCATTTTCCATGAGCTGTGTGTCGCAAGCCTTTGTAACACGTGATGGTTTAGTCATACTGGAGCAAGTAATTAAGGGGGACGAAGAAAATGAAAATGAAAGGCAAATGTCAACAATGCATAGAAGAGACGAGTGGGGATAGAAAAGAGAAAAATGAAGTAAATGACAATAATGCGAGGAAAAGACGAAAGAGAATAGAGAAAGGACAAATGAATATTCGGAGGTACAAGACAGGCAGATACAGACAGATACTGTATTTATCTATAGGAGAGATTGTTAAAGAGATATAAAGAGAAATACAAACAGCGAGACATGCATAAACCAAATGGTAAAAAGTTAGACAGATATGCAAACAGAAAAAAATGAATACAGAAGAGAAGAAGGGAGGAAGAAAAAAATAATAACACGAGAGGGGAAGGGGGAAGAAAAAATAATAAATAACACGAGAGCGGAAGAGGGGGGGAAGAAAAAAATAACACCAGAGGGACAGGGGGGGAGGGGGAAGAAAATAAATAAATAACATGAGAGGGGGAAGGGGGAAGAAAAAAATAACACGAGAGGGGCAGGGCACGGGGGGGGGGGGGAATAAATAACACGGGTCAAACGAAACACTTAACAAAGAGAGAAAAATCTTTTGCAAGCTATATAGTCAGCTCAAAGCGTGACAAACACAGTAGAAAATCGAGTCACTTTTTCCACTTTCTTTACATTCCGCGTGGAAACTAAAAGAGCAAAGGTCAATTCACTAAAGAAAGAAAGAAAAAAAAATCCGCACCCCCCCTCGTGAAAAAATGAATAAAATAAAACAAAAAGCAACTAGACAGAGAGGAATGAATAAATCCCATTCACTTCCTGTATAAATCTCATGCAGTTCCTCTCATTAAAACGGTTAAACTCACTTTAATTCCAGAGAGGAGAGGAGCGAAAGAAGAAGAAAAACGACATGAACAAAGGAAGTTGTCTTCTTAGAAAGGTTTTCTGTCACTTCTCAAGACGGAAGAGTTTTAACTTTCTTCGACTGAGGGATTGGGGGAGTCAGGTGGAGAGAGAGAGAGAGAGATAGAGGGAGAGAGAAGAGAGATAGGAGAGAGGAGATGAAGACAAGTGAGTGAGCGAGAGTGGAGTCGAGTGGATGAGAGAGAGAGAGGGAGAGAGAGAGGAGGAAGAGAGAAGAGAGAGAGAGGAGAGAGAGAGAGAGAGAGAGAGGAGATGGAGGGAAGAGAGAGAGAGATAGAGAGAGAGAGGAGAGGGGAGGAGGGAGGAGGGAGGACGAGAGAATGAGAGAGAGAGGAGAGAGAGAGAGAGAGAGAGAGAGGAGAGAGAGAGAGAGAGAAGAGAGAGAGGAGAGAGAGAGAGAGATAGAGAGAGAGAGAGAGAGAGAGAGAGAGAAGGAGAGAGAGAGAGAGAGAGAGAGAGAGAGAGAGAGAGAGAGAGAGAGAGAGAGAGAGAGAGAGAGAGAGAGAGAGAGAGAGAAATTTACCGAACGAAAAGGAGACAAACAACAAAAACCTGGAATCCAAACAAACAAGCAAACACGAGCAGAAAAGAAATGAAACGAAAGATAGTTGAACTGCAAGGAAAATGATTGCATGAATTCTTGCAACACAGCAATAGGAATTTCATGCAAATGATTTTTAACTGAAATGGGCTTTGAAAGAAGTACAGTTAAAGAGTTTTTTTTTTATCATTTTTTAAGGCTTTTTAAATAGTTATTTTTATTTTTATTTTATTTTTTGTTTAAGGTTTAAGGGATTAAAAGCTTGAATCGGATTTTCTCCATTTCCTCGTCCCAACTTTTCGAAGATTTACATTAGATTTGTATTTCATTTCGTTCTCATCTTCACACCTGACCTCCTTTTGTCTGTCAGCATTTCCTCCTCTCCCTCTCCATTCCTTCTCTTTCTCTAATTTTCTCATTTCCTGTATTTTTCCTGCCTCCCTCGTTCCCCTTTTCTTTGTTGTTTCTTTCTATCTTCTCTTTCTCTTTTTTACTCTCTCTTTTGATCATAATGATTTTTCTTTAAGGTCTAAACATCTTTCTTTTCCTTTTCCATTTCTTTTCTCTCGTTCTCTCTCTTCTTGTTCTACATCTCTCTCTCTCTCTACACCTTTCCACTTCTCCCACTCTCCCTCCCTCTTCCTCTCTCTCTCTCTCTCTCTCTCTTCCTCCCTCCCTCTCTTCCCACCCTCTCTCTCTCTATATATATATTTTTTTTCTTCTCTCTCTCTATCTCTCTTTCTCTTTCTCTCTCCTCCTCTCCACCTCTCCCTCTCTCCTCCTCTCCACCTCTCCTCTCCTCTCTCTCTCTCTCTCCTTCCCCGTATGTCATTCCACTGGACATTATCTGATGACGTAACAGCTTCGATTCCGGCTAGCCTCGCACCGACCAGAATTTCGTGGCAGGTTGATTAAAGCGAGTCAATGATGAATTCAAAATCACACGTCATTTGGATTTGGGTAAAACGCGTGGAATATTCTCCGGTTTGAAAGAGGTGAAAGGGGAAGGGGAGGAGGAGGAGGAGGAGGAGGAGGAGGAGGAGGAGGAGGAGGAGGAGGAGGAGGAGAGGAGAGGAGAGGAAGGGAGTAGGGAAGGAAGGAGGGAGTAAAGAAGGGAAGGAGAGAGGATAGAAAGGAGGAGAAAGGAAAAAGATTTTGGTTCTAGTAGGTCAGTGAGTTTAGTCTGCATGGATGTGAAAGGATGATATATTTTTAAAAATAAATACGTGCGAAAACACACACTTACACACACATACAATCACACACTTACACAAACACACACACACACACACACACACTTAGAATTAAACACACACGCACCCAAACACACACACAGAAACCCAAAACACACACAAAACCAGTCTCGACTCTCCTCGGATTCCCTCCCATCCCTTTTTATCTCAAGCCAAAGCCAAGGAAACGGACACAGCCTCGTGCGCAAGAAAGGCAAAACCAGACGGACTTCAGAAAAAGCTCAGTGCCCATTGAGGAAGGAAGGAAGGGAGATGCTGCGAGGAGGAGGGCCTTATTTAGGTCATTTAAATCATTATTATCATTACTGCTACTATTACTTTTATCTTTATTATTATTATTATCATAATTACCATTATTGCTATCCTTATAACTATTATTATTATCATCATTATCAGTACTTTATTATCATTATAATTAATATTATTATTTTTATTATCATCATTATCATTATAATTAGAATCATCATCATCATCATCGTTATTATTTTCATCATTATCATTATTAAGATTACTATTATAACTATTATCATTACAATCTTCATTATTATTACTACAATATCATTATATTTTTTCATCAATACTATTATCATTATCATTATTTGTTTTTTTCCTTTGCCATCCCCCTTAAAAGAACAAAGACAATTGGAAAACAGAATAAAAAAACATTAATTTAAACTCCTCGAAAGAAAGAAAAAAAAAAAAATCAAGTAATAATTCGCTGTCACTCCATTGATACACAACGCCGAATCGGAGACAATCAACAGAGTAGAGACGGTACTTTCGAAACGGTACGGAGGAGATTGTCGCAACGGTACGATGAGTCACGCCTCCAATAGGCCAAATGCACCGCCCCCCCCCCCCTATACATACACCCCCACCCCCTCCTTTTCACCCTTCCACTATGGCAAGTTTGAGGGACTCGGGTGAAAGTTGTGTTTGTGGGAGTTTGCGAGGGGTGAGAGAAAGGGAGGGAGGGGGAGGGGGTGGAAGGGGGAAGGGGGGGGGGAGAGGGTGGAGGAGGGGGAGAGGGGGGAGGGAGGAGAAGAGAGGGGAGGGAGGGAGAGGAAGAGAGAGAGAAGGAGGAGGGGGGAGAGAGAGAGGGGGAGGGAGGGGAGAGAGAGGAGGAGGGGGAGAAGAAGGAGGGAGAGAGAGGGAGGGGGAAGGAGAGAGAGGCAGAGGGAAGGGAAGGAGAGAGAGAAGGAGAGGGAGAGGGAAGGAGAGAGAGAGGGAGAGGAAGAAGGAAGAGAGGGAGAGGGAAGGAGAGGGAGAGGAAGGAGAGAGAGACAGAGAGGGAAGGAGAGAGAGACAGAGAGAGAAAGAGGGAGAGGGAGAGAGAGAGAGAGAGAGAGAGAGAGAGAGAGAGAGAGAGAGAGAGAGAGAGAGAGAGAGAGAGAGAGAGAGAGAGAGAGAGAGAGAGAGAGAGAGAGAGAGAGAGAGGGGGGGAAGAGAGGGAGGAAGAGGGGGGAGGAAGAGAGAGGGAGGAGGGAGAGGGAGAGGGAGGGAGGGAGGGAGGAGGGAGAGGGAGGAAGGAAGAGAGGGAGGAGGGAGGAAGAGAGAGAGAGAGAGAGAGAGAGAGAGAGAGAGAGAGAGAGAGAGAGAGAGAGAGAGAGAGAGAGAGAGAGAGAGAGAGAGAGAGAGAGAGAGAGAGAGAGAAGAGAGAGAGAGAGAGAGAGGGTAGGGATAGAAAATGTAAATAGACAAGACTGGTAGATAGATAGTCAAACTGATATTTAGGTAGATGAATAGATAGATAGTTAGACTGATGGACAGGCAAACAGACTAATAATTACTTAGAAGGACAGATTGAGATGTAGGGATATATAGATTCTCGTAGATAAGTATATCTATAGATAAACAGGTCAGCAATATCTTCCTCCTTCCCCTTGTCTATTTCCCTCTTCTCTGTACTTTCCTCTCTCCCTCCATTCTCCAATCTCCTTCCCTCCATTCCCTGCTCCCTCTAATTTTCTCTATTTTTCCTCTATCCATTTCCCTATCCCTTACCCCTTCTCCTCCCTTCTTTCCCTCCACTTCCCTTTTACCTCCGCTTCCCTTCCCTCCCCCTTCTCCCTAACTCCCCTTCCCCTCTTCTTCTCCTCTTTCCATCCTTCCTCCCTCTTCCCCTTTCCCTTCCTCCTCCTCCTTCCCCTTTCCCCTCCTTCTCCACCCCCCCTTCCCTCCCTTCCTTGGCACCCTCATTACCAATCAGAGAAAATCACACTCCAAGGAGACCGCCCTCTATCAGCTCGTCCTGTCGTCGCTGCTTTACGGTCAGACCCTCGGCGAAGGTTGCGTGCGTGAGTTGCGTGCACGAGCTGCTTGCGTGAGCTGGTGGAGTAAGTTATTTTTCTTGAGACGCGTGCGGGAAATGCTTGTATGAGTTGTTCGCCAAGCTCTTTTGTATCTGGGGAAGTGTGTATGTTGAGATATGTATGGACATGAATTTTGTGTGTGTGTGTGTGTGTGTGTGTGTGTGTGTGTGTGTGTGTGTGTGTGTGTGTGTGTGTGTGTGTGTGTGTGTGTGTGTGTGTGTGTGTGTGTGTGTGGTGTGTGTTGTGTGTGCATACTTACATACATACAAAAAACACATATATATCTATCTATACATCTATTTATCTATATATCTGTCAAGCACACAGCCACGGCTTAAGCATTGACTACCTGTAAGTGATTGTTAAGGCGTGTATGTACGTATGTATGTGTGAGTAAAAAGGGCGCGTTGAAGGTGATGAGGTGCTTGTGCGAAGGTATGCGTGGAATAGCTGAACTGGTGGCGCTTGAGGTCAGACCATAGCAGCAAATATCCTACTCATCTATAGACTACCCCTAAAAGGTGAATATTTAGTTATTTGTTTTTCAAAGAAGTTTGTGCATAGTGTTTATTGTAAGTTGAGCTTATGGTATAATGCGGACTTGGCGCATTATAACTTGTGAGAAGTAATAGTTTTTGTGTTCGTTTTTGTAAATATTTCAACGTTTGGACATATATTAAGTATGTAATATCCTTCCCTAAAAGGCGGTGTATGACCAGAGAGACACTAGAGAACTTCAGTCCTGCAACTTCGTGGCTGATTGCAGAACGAGCACCACTGAACCACACGGTGTTGCTTGGAATGTTTTGAAAAATAGAAAAACGTAAAGAGAAAATAAGAATAAGTGAAAGTGACGTGCGGGGAAGTGACATTGAAGTGACATTTTATTTTATTGTATTGCTTTGTTTTTATTCTTGCACATTAAAAAAAAAAATGGTTAAAGGTACTTAATTTGTTTAATGAAACCCAATCTGCCCAATCATACATAAATACATATATTCCTGTGTATACAGAGAACGGTCTGAACCAAGAATATCTACCATAATAACATAAAAAAATATATATATCCTTACAATATCTATATATTATCTATCTATCTATATATTTATCTATTTATGTATCAGTCTATGTATCTATGTATGTGTATCTATCAATCTTATCTATCTATCTATCTATCTATGTCGAGATCGATGATTCGATACTTAAAAGATGCATTAGTTTTAATTATAAAGATGCATGGACCCGACTGAAAACGTTTATCAACGTATTTTTATATTCAAAAGGTATCTCAATATAGCAAAATTTAGTATTAGGACTAATCGAGCAAAGAATAACTATCATTTATAGATAGTTGGTTTGTTTAAATGTTAACAATTTAATGGTGTGGGGGGGGGGGCTTGAGGTAAGTAATAAGCAGAGGTATTGTTACAGTCTTGTCAGACGGTATCCTAGCTCTCACTCCGAACTCAGGTACCTAAGTGCTGGGTACTAAAAATCTTGTTTTACCCAAAAACTTAATGCTGTAATCTTTAAGAAGTGAAATAAATAACATAATTATAGAATCTCTGTGTATTGAATTGTGATAATCAAAGCGGTGTCCTGCTCTCTTCACATGCACTGAGAGAAAGATCGATTGATAAAATAAAGCGACGCTATGCACCATGACGCCTGCCTCGTTTTGAAATATTTATTCATTATCATTATCATTTACCCTTTCGATACAGCAACGGAATTAGTCGACGGAGACAGATCCTATGGTATCAAGGAATAGAATGAGAAAAGAATTATACATTAGAGTAAAGTGTAAGAGTGGAAAATTATAAAGGTTAAAAAGCTAGGATTCATTACTGAGTGTTGAGGTAAATATTGGAGAGATACCAGGGGAATGGAAGGGAGGTGACTGACCCGGTCCTGTCTCATGATTGTTTTCATTTTGTTGACTGTAATGATTATTGATTTTTAATTAGTATCCTAAGGGAAGGTGGAAAATTAAAGTTAAGCGTAGCCTTCAATTGAATTAGAGATATTACTTGCTTTTCTTATATCTACTGCTAAGTTTTACATTGTGATATGCTAACTGTTTATCATTAATTGTTTATAGAATAAAAGGTTATTGGTTAAAAATGTTTCATGCCATTGTATGTTTGGCACACACTCAACAGAGGAATGAATTCAGTCCATCCCATAAGCCTTAAAAGTCAGCTAAGTCATGCTACCCAAATGAAAATTAGGTAAGTCAACGTTGGCTTTTCTCGTGACTTCCTTTAAATGTAAAACACTGGGTGGTGGCAGCAATACTTATCACTTGTTTTAAACTTGTCATTTGTTTTAGAATTTCCCGAAATATTGGCAACAGTAACTTGCATATGAGAAATACTGTTCTTACATATATATACATGCATAAATACATCCATACATACACACACACACACACACACACACACACACACACACACACATATCATATATATATATATATATATATATACTATATATATATATATATATATATATATATATATATATATATATAGAGAGAGAGAGAGAGAGAGAGAGAGAGAGAGAGAGAGAGAGAGAGCATATGGACTAATAAAGTCAATTGGCACAGTGACACACACACGCAAACACAGAATACGACTCTGCCACACACACGCCGCACATACTTATTCGCTGAGCAGAGTGAAGGAGTGTGTTTATCGCTCCCTAATGAAAATGTAAACGCTCACACTTGCTCTTTGTTTTGATTCGCGTAATTGGCTTCTTCATCTGCCTGTCTTTATCAGTGCTTCTCTTCCCTTCTCCCACCACTCCCTCTTTCTACATTTTCCTCTCTCCCTGTTTGCCTTTTTCATCTTTCCTTTTACCCTCATTTTCGGTGTTGTTTTGTCTCCCTATTTAGTTCTGTCTTTCCCCCTCCCTCTTATTTCCTCTCGTTCTGTCTGTGCCTTTGTCTCCGTATCTATCTATATCTCTTCTCCCTTCGTTCTTTTCTTTTCCCCTCTCTCTGTTTGTGTCTCGTTTCTTTGTTTCCATCTTTCATTCTTCCTCTGCACTTTCCCTTTCCTCTCGGTCCTTCCATTTGCTCCTATACTTATATTCTCACTTTTATTTTGTTTCTCTCCTCTTCCTTTCCACCCTTTATTTCTGTGCCTCTCCCTCCACTCTGTCTTTTTCTTCTCTCTTTATATCTGTCTGCCTCCTCCCCCTCTTCCTTCTCTCTTGTTCTCACCTTCCCTTCTCTCTCCCTTTCTCATATCCATCTCTCGTCCTTCTTCCACCCCCCCCCCCCTCCTTCCTTTCTTGCTCCACTTAATGTTTCCCCTCCTCCCCCCCCCTCTTTTTTCTCCCCTCTCTCCTCTCTCTCTCTATCTCTCTTCTCTTCTTCCTCTCTCTCCTCTCTCTCTCTCTCTCTCTCTCTCCTCTCTCTCTCTCTCTTCTCTCTCTCTCTCTCTCTCTCTCTCTCTCTCTCTCTCTCTCTCTTCCTCTCTCTCTCTCTCTCTATCTACTCTCTCATCTCTCTCTCTCTCTCTCTCATCTACTCTCTCTCTCTCTCTCTCCCATCTCTCTCTCTCCCCATCCTACTCTCTCTCTCTCCCATCTACTCTCTCTCTCTCCTATCTTCTCTCTCTCTCTCTCCCATCTACTCTCTCTCTCTCCTCCATCTACTCTTCTCTCTCTCATATCTACTCTCTCCTATCTACTCTCTCTTCTCCCATCTACTCTCTCTATCTCCCTCTCCCTCTCTCCTCTTCCCCACGCCCGTCCACACGAAGCCAGAAGAGTGACCTCGACTACCGGATTATGCAAATGAAGAATCAACATTAAGGGGATTGCTTTCGCCTTGCAGAATGCTAAACAAACCTTACAAAAACAGGGTAATTCCATAGCTCTTCCGTTCCCTCTTGAATAGGTCTTGGCTGCTTACTTGTACATGGAGGGGAGAAAAAATGGTGATGGTAGGGAAAAACGGAGAAGGTGGGGTGGGGGGGGAGGTGAAGGTGGAAAAATGGGGAAGATGGGGTGGGGGTGAATATGGGGGGGAAAAGGTGGAGGTGGTAAAATGGTGAAGGTGTAGGGAGAATGGTGAAGGTGGGGGAAAATGAGGAGGTGTGGGGGGGGGGGGAGGGTGCAGATAGGGAAAAAGGGTGAAGGGGGGGAAAACGTCGGGGAAGTGGGGGAAAAAATTGGAAGAGGAGGAAAAAGTACGGGAAAATTGGGCTTTGTCTTTTTGAATCCAAGACCAAGATTTAAAGATAGATTTAAAGGCAACAAGAGGTAAGTATCTTCATAATGATTAATTGTTTGTATTATTATTAGTATTACATTAGTATGGCATTAGTCTGTCCATGTCTTTTTACTTCCTGTGCTTACTCGTGTGCCTGCTTCCGCTTCTTTCCCTCATCCACCCTCTCTCTTTATCTCTTTCTCTCTCTCTCCCTCTCCCTCTTTCTTTTTCATTCTCCTCCTCCTCCTTCTTTCTTCTTCTTCTTCCCTCCTCCTTTCTCCCTCCTCTCCCTCTCCCCTTCCTCCCTCCCCTCCCTCTCCCTCTCTCCCTTCTCCCCCTCTCCTCCTCCTCCCTCTCCTCTCCCCCTCTCTCCCCTTCTCTCCCCCTTCCTCCCTCCTCTCCCTCCCCCCTTCCTCCTCCTCTCCCTGTCCTCTCCTCTCTCTCCCCTTCCTCTCTCCCTCCCCCTTCCTCCCTCCCTCTCCCTTCCCCTTCCTCCCTCCTCTCCCTCTCCTCCTTCCTCCCTCCCTCTTCCTCTCCCCTTCCTCTCTCCTCTCCTCTCCCCTTCTCCCTCCCTCTCCCTCTCCCCCTTCTCTCCCTCCTCCTCTCCCCTTCTTCCTCCCTCCCTCTCCCTCTCCCCCTTTCCTCCTCCCTCTCCCTCTCCCTTCCTCCATCCCTCTTCCCTCTTCCTCTCTCTCCCTCTTCCTTTCTCCCCCCTCTCTCTCCCTCTCCCCCTTCCTACATCCCTCTTCCTCTCTCTCCCTCTCCCTCTCCCTTTCTCTTCCCCCCTCTCTCTCCCTCTGCCTAAGACTCTCTCAGCACTGAATGCCCACTTTGCAATCACGCTCAGCCATTGACGTTATTTACGGACATTCGGACGTTCTCCAATCGCAGAGCATATTGCTAATCACTATAATAACAAACTCACTCTGTATGTAAACACGAATCTCTGTATAATTTCACTTTGGCAGATTTGATTCTAAACCTTTCATTTCTGTTTTCATTATCACTGTTGTTGTTGCTTTTGTTTTCATTGTTATTATCGGTTTATTATCATCATGGTCATTAATGTTATCCTTGTTATTGTTATCGTTATGTCATAATGATAAAGAGAAACAGCATCAAAATCGTAGATATCGTCATTACTTTTTTATTCATCCTAGACATTATCATAATCATCATCATTACCATGTTTTGTCTCAGTGTGCGTGGAGCAAAGGGATCCATGTATCTATCTTCTATCTATCTATCTATCTATCTATCTATCTCCTATCTACTAAAGGCATATCTCAAATAAAAACGACTTCCTGTCTCAACACTTTTCATCTCCTCAACCATAAATACGAATGATACAAAAGAAAAGAAAAAAAAGTAAACCACAAACACGAACGAAACAAAAGAAAGATAAAAAGTTAATAAAAAGTAAAAGAAAAAAAAACGCGAACGATACAAAAGAAAGAAAAAAACAACAAAAAAAAAAAAAAAGAAAAAATTTAAACCACAGATAAGAACGATACAAAAAAAAAAAGGTAAAAAAAACAACAAAAAAAAAAAGGATGGACTGGCAACCCCGATTAAGGTTCCGATCTCTCCCGACCTGTCCTCCGCGAGCGGCTCTCCGATAAAGTTCCCGGATGTTCAATAAAACAGGTCGAAGGGCAGACTTGGATGAGGGTGAGGGTGGGGGAGGTGGGGGAGGGGGAGGGGAGGGGGAGGGGGGAGGGGAGGAGATATATAGATAGAGAGAGAGAGAGAGAGAAGGGGGGAGAGGGAGAGAGGAGGGAGGATAAGAAGGTCAGGGGAGGAGAGGGAGGGAGGAGAGAGAGAGAGGAGAGAGGAGAGAGAGAGAGAGAGAGAGAGAGAGAGAGAGAGAGAGAGAGAGAGAGAGAGAGAGAGAGAAAGAGAGAGAGAGAGAGAGAGAGAGAGAGAGAGAGAAATACAAAACAAAAAGACAAATAAAAATAAAGGAAAAGGCAATACTTAATACTTAATAGTTGAAACAGAATCTCTTGTATTTTTTTAACAAAAGAAAAAAAAAGGTGAAAATAAACAAAACATTTAAAAGGACTGACAACAACCTTCCCTGTGTTTGTTTGTTTATTTCTACGCGTTATGGAATAGATATTGGACTTGATCATGCCTGTTTGAATGCGAATGAAAGACAAACATCCAGAAGCAAAATAATTGTGATATGATTGTGTTAGAACGCTTTGTCTGTCTTTTGTCTATCTGTCTCTGTCTGTCTGTTTATCTGTCTCTCTCTTTCACGTTCTCTCTCTCTCTCTCTCGCTCTCTCTTCTTCTTCATCTCTCTTCTCTTTCTTAAACTCGCACACCCACATCATCTTTATCATTACTTTTTTTAAATAATTATCACTTCGTAGTATCGTAATTATCACTGATAATGACAGGTCATTGTAAACGATAACTAAAATCTAAACAAAACACAAGGCAAGAGCCACAGCAATTCCTCCCGTTGGCTTTTGTTCCTCCCTTTCCTTCTCCTTATCTTTCCCCTCTTTCTCTCTTTTTCCCCTCTTCCCCAAGACGTCTTCTCGGTCACGCCAATAGCTCGCCTAATCTATTAATCCCCGCTTCACTTCATCCCCTAATCCCCGCCCATAAACCGGCTAATCTTGCATATAATCGCGAAATGACGTCACGCTTCTCCGTTTACGTTCCTTCTACGGGGGAGGGACTTTATATGCCTCTGTTGACCTGCTGTGGTGTGTGTGTGTGTGTGTGTGTGTGTGTGTGTGTGTGTGTGTGTGTGTGTGTGTGTGTGTGTGTGTGTGTGTGTGTGTGTGGTGTGTGTGTGTGTGTGTGTGTGTGTGTGTGTGTGTGTGTGTGTGTGTGTGTGTGTGTCCAGCTCTATCTATGTCATATTGCTATATCCTACATATATATTTAATCTTACATGTTTGTCACTTACGTAACTTATTTCTCGCTCTTGTCACACTAGGCATTCCAATGCTGTGTTTGTCTGTCCTTACGCAAGAGCTATGTATTTATGTAACGCTTGCTTGTTCATCACCGGTTGTCACATGTTAACAACGTGACTTAGAGCGATCTTTACACCGCTGTATAGGAGATGAGGCAGACTCTCTAAGGGGAGCCAAGGAGCAACACTTCGCTCCGAGGACCAACCGCATTCCAACATTACTATTCAATAAAGGAGTCAAGACATCTTGGTTGTCTACTTTAAAATCCTAAGCTCGCCATCTACTATACTTTTGTAGGGCCTGTCATTCGGTGCCTACGTGTGTGTGTGTGTGTGTGTGTGTGTGTGTGTGTGTGTGTGTGTGTGTGTGTGTGTGTGTGTGTGTGTGTGTGTGTGTGTGTGTGTGGTGTGTGCTGATGTGTGTGTGTGTGTGTG
>NW_020868941.1:0-2500 GCF_003789085.1 Penaeus vannamei
TAAAGCAGGTAATGGGCTAGGGGTTGTGTGGAGAGGGGGCGCCGCTCCCCTTGTCCCGCCCGAAGCTAGAGTAATTGCAGGGGAATGAGGAATGTTTTAGTGAGAAAGGGGGGGGGGGTAAGGAGAGGGAGGGGGGGAGATAGGAAGAGGAGGAGGAGAAGGGGAATAGAGAGGGAGATGGGAAAGAGAAGAAGAAGAAGAGAAGAAGGGGTGAGAAAGAATGAACAGGAAGAATACAAAAAAGAACAATGAAAGCAAAGAGAAGGGACGGGGAAGGTTATCCAGTTTAGTTCTTTAGTGACATTGTGTTTAGGCCTATGTCTTCATTATCAAAGCACAAGGCTTCTGTTCATCCAATCTTTGTACCTTTCTTTGTGCGTTCGTTTGTCTGTGTACCGACTTCAAGCAAATTACTATTATTCCAGACTGTTGTCGTTGGCTTTCATTTTTTTTTTTTTATGTTTTTTTTTCTTTTTCTTTTCTTTTTTTCCTTATTTTTACCGAGAGTACTTCCTTTTCTTCTTCGTCGTTTTCTTCTTCTTCTTCTTCTTCTTCTTCTTCTTCTTCTTCTTCTTCTTCTTCTTCTTCTTCTTCTTCTTCTTCTTCTTCTTCTTCTTCTTCTTCTTCTTACTACTACTACTACTACCGAAAGCACTTCCGGTTAGGTGTAAGTTTGCGAGAAATAACTTTTAAAGACTGAGGATCAAATAATCAAATAAAGATAGTGTTTAGAAAAGATGGAGGAGGAGGAGGAGAAGAAGAAAGAAGGGAGTGAGTGACGATGATAATAAAAGAGAAAAGAGAATGAGAGTTAGGAATCACAATATAGGGAAGGAGAAATAAGCAAATCGAGAGATAAAAGAAGATGAAAGCGAGATAAGAGAAGAGAAGGGAGAGGAAAATAATGATAAAAGGAAAGATGAGGATAATGTGTATGCGAAAAGAAGTAAAAAAAAACAAAGAAAAATGAGAGAACGGCAAATGATAATGACACTGAAAAAAAAACAATGAAAAAGATAATTAAGACAACTCGAACAAAGAATCAAATTACAAAAGATAATAGAGAAAATAGATAAGCGAGAAGACAAAGGGGGGGAGGGGGGGGATCAGCTGGGTCTCTTCCTAGGCTGAGGTTAAGGGCCGTGTGTGCTTCTCGAGCCTAACCCTTTCCCTTGAGAAAGAGTCCCTTAATTGAAGGCGAAAAGGGGATGCGTTTTGGTTGCCGCGGCATTTTAGGGGAGGGGGTGAGGGGAAGGGAAGGGGGACGTGGGGGGTATTTTGTGGCTGATGTGTAGGGGAAGGAGGGGGAGGTAGGGGGAAGATTTGTGTGTGTTTGTTTTTTGTGTGTGTGTGATGTGTATGTATGTATGTATGTATGTGTATGTGTGTGTGTGTGCATAGGTATGCCCGTGTGTATGTATATATAAATGTGTGCGTGTGTGTTCCTGCGCGAGTGTTGCTGTGCGTGCGTGTGCGTTTCCGCGTTCTCTGCAAACCAACACGAGACACATGTATATAAAAGCCTTTACACAGCAGTCCAATAATTATCCCAGCTTGGCCTATGTCGGACGGGGGAGGGGAGGGGAGGGAAGGGGAGGAGCGAACGAGGTCGGAGGCAGGGGAGTAGGGGAGGAGGGTATTAGTGAGGGAGGAGAGGAGGGGAGGGGAGAGCGAGGCAGGAGTCGAGGGGAGCAGGAGGCAGGGAATGAAGAAAGAGAGGAGAGGGGGAAAATGAGACCGAGAATGAGAGAGGGCAGAGGCAAGGGGAGCAGTAGGCGCGGAGGAAGGGAGGAGAGGAGGAGGCGAAAATGAGGCAAGAAGTGAAGGGAGGAGACGGGGAAACAAGGTAGGGAATAAGAGAGGAGACGAGGAGAGGGGAGAACGAGACAGGGAGTGAGAGAGAAAAGGAGAAGAAGAAAAGGCGAAGCAGGGAGGGAGAGAACGAAAAGGAAAGGGAGGAGAGGAAGAGAGGGAAGTAGGAGGCAAGAGGAGACGAGGAGAAAGGGAAAAGCGAAGCAGGGAGTGAGAGGGAAGAGCGGAGGAGAGGGGAGCAGGACGCAGGGAGTGAGGGGAGGGGGGAGAGGAGAGCAGGACCCAGGAGTGAGGGGAGGGGGAGAGGAGAGCAGGACCCAGGGAGTGAGGGGAGGGGGGAGAGGGGAAAGGAGAAGAGGGAAAACGAAGCAAGAGGCAAGAGGAGACGAGGAGCGAGGGGAAAAACGAAGCGGGGAATGAGCGAGAGGAAAGGAGAGGGGACCAGGGCGCAGGGAGTGCGGGGAAGGGAGGGGGGGAGGGGAAAGGGGAGCGGCACAACTGCAACATTCCGAGTGCTGGTGTGAGGTAACACAATTATAATGGCATTCTTATTGATCTTTTTTGGGTAGGCTGGCAGAGGGAGGGAGAGAGAGAGAAAGGGATAAAGCGGGGAAGAAAGAAAGAGGGGAAGGGGGGAAGGGGGAGAGATAAGAAAGAGGGGAAGGGAGGAAGGGAGAGAAAAGAAAGA
>NW_020868941.1:7500-20000 GCF_003789085.1 Penaeus vannamei
AGTGAGGGTGAGGGGGAACGGAGTGGTTGGAAGGAGAGGGAGAGAGAGAAAAAAAATATATTGAAAGAAAGGGTAGAAAAAAGAGAAAGAAAGATGGAGGAGGGGGGACAAAGAGAGAGAAGGAGAGAGAGAAAGACAGACACAGAGGCATAGAAAGAGAGAGATAAAAAGATGGAGAAAGAGACAAAGAAAGATAAAGAAAGAGAGGAGACAGAGACGGGGAGCCCGCCGCACGCGCCCATCCCCCGCTTGGCACCTGCTTCGGCACAGGACGGGCGGGCGAGGGGGGCGAGGGCGGGCGAGGGGCGTCCGCGGGAAATCAAGGGCGGGCGAGCAAACATTCCGGAAGTTTGGGGATCTGTTATCGCAGGTCCCGGGCGCCGTGCTCCTGAGGGGTCTGAAAAAGCGCGCACACACTCCGGGGGCTCGAGGGGCGGGCGGCGGACTCGCCCTCGACGCCGCCTCTCCTCCTCGGCTTCGTTTGTTTTCTCTCTCTCTTCTTTATCTTCTCGTTTTATTTCGTTTTTTGTTTTCTCTCTTCCTTATCTTCTCGTCTTTATTTCGTTTTTGTTTTCTCTCTTTTTTGCCTTCGTCTCTTGTGCCTCTCTCTTTCTCTTCGGTCCTTTCTTCTCCCTTATTATTGCTGAATTTTTTTTTTTACCCTTCTTTATTTCTCCTTTTCTGTTCTATTGCTCCGGTTCTTCCTCCTTCTCCTCCTCCTTATCGCCCTTTCTCTCACCTCTCCTCCTCGAACTTCCATCCAAAGCCTTCAAGCCAGCACCTGCGTCTCCTCCCTTCTCCTTCCTTCCTTCCTCCTCCTCCTCCTCCTCCTCCTCCTCCTCCTCCTCCTCCTCCTCCTCCTCCTCCTCAACCTCGTCCTTATGCTTAGTCTTATGCTCATACTTCTATTGCTCTTCCTCCACAAGACCCGGAAGTTGTTCCTCAAGGAGTCCCTCGCTCGCTTTCCCCCTCTCCTCCTCTTCTTCCTCTCCTCCTTTATATTTTTCTTTCCTTCCCTCCTTCTCCTCCTATCGCTCCCTCCCTCTCTCCCTCTCTTTATTCCCGCTCTTCCCCTCCCCCTCCCTCCTCTTCCCTCGCCCTCCTTCCTTCCTCTTCCCCTCCCCTCCCCCTCCCTTCCCCTCCCCTCCCTCCCCTCCCCTCCCCTCCCCTCCCTCCCCTCCCTCCCCTCCCTCCCTCCCTCCCTCCCTCCCTCCCCCTCCCCCTCCCTCCCTCCCTCCCTCCCTCCCTTCCCTCCCTCCCTCCCTCCCTCCCTCCCCCTCCTACTCCAGGGCGAGTCGAGGTCCGCGAGTGTTCCTCCTCGAGGGCGAGCGAGTGGCCCCGAAGATAAAATGTTTCGTGTTTGATCCAACTAAGCGGGGAGGTACTTGGAGAGTTGGGGGGGGGGGAAGGGGGCGAAAGAGGGTGGAAAGAGGAGGATGAGAAGGGGAAGGAAGGAAGAAGAAAAGGTTAGGAGAATGTGAGGAGAAAGGGGGAAGGAGAAAAAAGAAAGAGAGTGGGAGGGAAGATGGAGAGGGATGGGAAGTAGAACAAGGGGGAGTGGAAAGTTGAGAGAAAGAAGAGTGAGGGAGAAAGGGAAGGAATGGAAGATAGAGAGAGAGAAGAGAGAGAGAGAGAGAGAGAGAGAGAGAGAGAGAGAGAGAGAGAGAGAGAGAGAGAGAGAGAGAGAGAGAGAGAGAGAGAGAGGTCAGCATTGCAGAGCCCTTGGCCATTGCAGTGGTGAAGAAGGAAGTGTTAGAGAGAGGGGGAGGGGGGGCGAGGTGAGGGGGCCAGAAGGGGGTCGAAACTCCCTCATGTTACTGTCAGTCACACCATGCCAAGCCTTGTTATGCTGGCGATAATGACATACTCAGTTGTTATCACACATTTGCATAATGGTTTATGCATGGAGGGAGACGCAAGTTCAGGGCATGTGGTGGGGGCGGGAGAGAAGGGAGGGGTTGAGAGGGGGGGTGAGGAAGAAAGTGAGAGGCGAAGGGGGAGCCAGGTAGGAGAGAGAACGAGGAGGGGGAGAGGGAAAGGGGAAAGGGGTTGGAGGGGGTGAGGAAGAAAGTGGAGAGGCGAAGGGGAGCCAGGTAGGAGAGAGAACGAGGAGGGGGAGAGGGGAAAGGGGAAGGGGTTGGAGGGGGTGAGGAAGAAGGTGGAGAGGCGAAGGGGAGCAGGTAGGAGAGAGAACGAGAGGGGGAGAGGGAAAAGGGGAAAGGGGTTGGAGGGGGTGAGGAAGAAGGTGGAGAGGCGAAGGGGGAGCCAGGTAGGAGAGAGAACGAGGAGGGGGAGAGGGAAAGGGGAAAGGGGTTGGAGGGGTGAGGAAGAAGGTGGAGAAGGGAAGGGGAAGCCAGGTAGGAGAGAGAACGAGGAGGGGGAGAGGGAAAGGGGAAAGAGGTTGGAGGGGGAGAGAGGTGGAGAAAGGGGGTTGGAGTTGACTGAGTGTGGGCGGAGAAGAGGTGAGGAAGGGAAGGTGTGAATGTGGATCGGAGTTGAGGAGGGCGTAGGTAGGTAGGGAGGAGCTGGAAGGAGACGAAACGAGTAGAGGGGAGGTGGAAGGGGAGGAGGGGAGGGAGAAGGGGTAGAGGGGAGAGGGGAGGAGAAGGGGTTGGGGTAGGGGGTGGGGAGATGTCAAGTCTTGCCTCCCCTGCTGCACCTGACAGCGTGGAGCCCTGGCAACAGCAGTTCTGACAGCGAGCGAATGCCGATGGTGATGTTTTGAAGGGTCTCACGCCGGGGAAACGCGCTGGGGAAGGGGGGGGGAGGAAAAGGGTTGAAAATGGGAAAATTAAGCAAATGGAAGTGAATGTAAACACGTTGGAAAAAAGTTTCTTTTTTTCTTTCTTTTCTCTTATTTTTATTTTCTCTAATTCTTTCTTTCTCTGTCTTTTTCTCACTTTCCCTCTATGTCGCTTTCTCTCTTTCTCTCTTTCTTTCTTTCTTTCATCATCCTCAGTATCCCACTTCCCCTCTCCCCAAGTCAGCCCCCCTTTTCCCCCTCCTAATCACCACTTCCTTTCCCCCCCTCTTAGCAGTCCCCTCCCCACTCTCCTCCTTCGGCCCCTAAGCAGTAGTCCTCCCTCCTCCCCTACTCTTCTTCCTCCTTCCCTCCTCCTCCTCCTCCTCCTCCTTCCTCCTCCTCCTCCTCCTCTTCCTCCCCCCTCCCTCCTTCCCCTCCTCCTCCTCCTCCCTACTCTCTTCTTCCTCTTCCTCTTCCTCCCCCCTGCTCTTCCTCCCTCCTCCTTCTCCACCTCCCCTCCTCCTCGTCCTCGTCCTCGTCCTCCTCTCTCCTCTTCCTCCTCCTTCCTCCTCCTCCTCGTCATATTCCACCTTCTCCTTCTTCTCCTCCCCCCCCTTCCCCCAAGCAGTCCCCTCCCCTCCCACTCTTTCCTCCCCCTCCTCCTCCATCCCCTATCCCCCTCCCCCCTTTTCCCCAAGCAGTCCCCTCCCCTCCCCCTCCCCCCTCCCCCTCCCCCTCCCCGAATCCAATCGTCCGAGCCGAAGCTTTCACTGTAAACACGCCACCTTTACTGTCTCCGTTGAACCCTTCGCCTCATCCCATTCGTCGCCGTCGCTCTAAGCTGAATCGATCCCTCGCTCCCCTCCCTCCCTCCCCTTCCCCTCTCTCCTCCTTCTCTCTCTCATTTTTCTTCCCTCGCCTCCTCCTTCCTTCTTCCCCTCCCCTTCTCTTCCCCTTCCCTCCTCTACTCCTTTCTCTCTTCGATCCTCCTTTTTCCCTTCTCTTCTTCCCCCTCCCCTCCTCTCCCTTTCTCTTCTTCTCTTCTCCCATCGCCTCCCCCTCCCCTTCCCTTCCCTCCTCCTTTCTCTCTTCATTTCTTCCCCTCGCCTCCTCCTTCCCTTCTTCCCCTCCCCTCCCCTTCCCCTTCCCTCCTCTCCTCCTTTCTCGCTCTTCATTTCTTCCCCTCTCTCCTCCTTCCCCTTCCCTCCTCTCCTCCTTTCTTCCCTCTCTTCTTCCCCTCCCCTCCCTCTCGCTTTTTCTCTTTTCTTCTCCCCTCGCCCTCCCCCTCCCCTTCCCTCCCCTCCTCCTTTCTCTCTTCATTTCTTCCCCTCGCCTCCTCCTTCCCCTTCCCTCCTTCTCCGTCTCTTCTCTTCTTCCCTCTTCCCTTCCCCTCCCCTCCTCTCCTCCTTTCTCCTCTTCTTCTTCTTTCCCCTCCCCTCTTTCCTCCTTTCTCTCTTCTCTTCTTCCCCTCGACTCCCCCTTTCCCCTTCCTTCCCCTTCCCTCCTCTCCTCCTTCCCCTCTTCTCCTCTTCCACTCTTCCTCTCTTCCCTTCTTCTCACCTTCTTATCTTCTACTCTTCATCTCTTCTTTCTTCTTATCTTCCACTCTTCCCCTTCTCCCTTCCTTTCCTTTCCTTCCTTCACGTCTTCCCCCTCTCCCCTCTTCTCCTCGTCCCTGCCTCCTCTCCTTCTCTTTGCGTCCTTCCTCCACTTTCTTCCCTCCCTTCCCCACTTCCCCTTCTCTTCTTTTCTCCTCTTCTCCCCTTTTTTCCTCTTCTCTTTCTCCTCTCCTTCCCCTAGCTTCCCTCCTCCCCTCCTCCCCTCCTCCCCTCTTTCCTTCCTTCTCTTCCTTGCCCCTCTTCCCTTCCTTCCTCTTCGCCCGTCCTCTTTCCCCTCTCCTTCCCTTCCTCCTCTCGTCCTCTCCTTCCCCTCCTTCCCTTCCTCTTCCTCTTCCCTTGTTCCCCCTCATTGGAGTTTCAGTTTAGTTGTCTGTTTCTGTTTCTGTTTCGTTTCCTCTTTTATTGAAAAGGTAGGTTTTGATTAATTTTTCTTTCTTTTCTTTCTCTGCTTTTTGTTTTGTTTTGTTTTCTTTTCTTTTCCACTCTATCTCTCCTTCTAGTTTCCGTTTCCCTTTCATTTCTCTCTTCTCTCATTTCGTCTTTTCCTCTTTTCTTCTCTGTGTCTCTATCCATCCATTCCCCTCCCCTCCCCTTCCTCTCCCCTCCCCTCCCCTCCCCTCCTTCCCCTTCCCCCCTTTCTCCGGCCCCCTCCCCTCCCTCCCACCACTCCGGCCCCCCTTCCCTCCCCTCCCTTCCCCCCTCTCCCCTCCCCCACCAGGTAGACCGCCCCCTTGAGTGGCCGAAGTTGTTAATGAAGCGGAAATTAGACGAATGGGGAAGCTCACCATTTTGTTGGCTTTGTTGAAGGACACATCGATCCGATAATAGAACGATTGTGTGGATTTTTTTTTTTTTTTTTTTTTGGGGGGGGTCTTTTTCAGATAGAACGATTAGACAAATGACGAATTAACACATCGAATAGAATGATTGTGTGATTCAGTTTCTTTTTTTTTTTTGGGGGGGGGGGGTGAGGGGGATTCAATTATTTCCATCTGTTTTCTGTCGATGAGCTCTTGGATGATCAAAGTCCTCTGGCACCGAGATTGGTGATAGAATTCTATGCTTTCTTTCGGGTTTTGTGTTTTCTTTTTATGATCGTGTTATTGATCTTATTTCTTCTTTTTTTCTTTTTTTTTTTTTTAGGATTATTTTTTCTTTTTTTTTTTTTCTTTTCTTCCTTCTGTTTTCTGTCAATAAGCCGGGACCGAGAACTGCCTGGCAATGCTAATGGTTGCTGATGGTAATGCTGCTTGATTGGGAGGAATGAGGGGGAGTCAATTATTGTAATTTGTTTTAGGACGTGATCAAGAGGGCCTTTTGTCTTCTTCTTCTTCGTTCTTCTTGTCCTTCTTCCTCTTCCTTCTTGTTCTTTTCTCCTTCCTCTTCCTCCTTCTCCCTCCTCCTTCCCCTCCTCCTCCTCCTCCTCCTCCTCCTCCCCTTTCTTCTCTTCCTCCTCCTGCTCTTTCTCCTCCTCCTTCTCTTCTTCTCCTTCTTCTTCTTCTTCTTCTTCTTCTTCTTCTTCTTCATCTTCTTCTTCTTCTTCGTTAAGGGAACAATAGCTCGTCCTTAACAATAGTTGAGCAAATATTGACACGGACTAAGTGGGGAAAGTGGCACGGAGCACAACACTCCGTCTTCATAACTATTATTGCCTTTAATGATATAGCATTCGTAACCGTGCTATTACTTTTTTTTCTTCTTTTATTTTGTAATTATGATTGGTATTATTACATTATGAGAATTAGGCGTGGCACTATTACTGTTTTTTTTTTTTTTTTTTTTTTTTTTTTTTACTGTTACTGTAAGATTATTTTCTTCTTGTCCTTCGCGTTTATTGGCGGTCCTTTTCTCGCTCGGCGCCGGTAAGGGAATTGATAATCCAGAAGAGCGGTTAGGCTTGGCAGCGGGATCGAAGTCCATTCATTTCTGTACTGGTGCATTTGTTAGTTTATTGTATTTACGTATCTGTTATTATTATTCGTTTGTTGTTGTTATTGTTTTTTTAGTTCCTGCACTGATACATTTTTTATTATATTTGTTTGTTATCATTATTTTGTTGTTCTTTCCTTTTCTTCTTCTTCTTTCTTCTTTCTTCTTCTTCTTCTTCTTCTTCTTCTTCTTCTTCTTCTTCTTCTTCTTCTTCTTCTTCTTCTTCTTCTTCTTCTTCTTCTTCTTCTTCTTCTTCTTCTTCTTCTTCTTCTTCTTCTTCTTCTTCTTCTTCTTCTTTAAATTTCGCCTAGGCCTACCTCGGAAGAATTGCTCCCTCTTTGGGATTCTTGAGACTAAAGGACATAAACTCTGCGGACATTGGTAACCCTGTTTAACAATGTCTGGCGGGGGGGGGGCGATTTTTCTTTCTTCTCTCGGAAATGATGATTAAAACACACACGCATAATCATGTGTATGTAGATAGATATATTAATAGATAGATTGATTGATTGGTAGGTAGATAGATAGGTAGGAAGGTAGGTAGATAGGTAGGTAGGTAGATAAATAGATAGATTAATTGATTGAATGATTGATAGATTGATAGATAGATATGTAGATAAATTGATTGATTGATTGATAGATAAAGTAGGTAGATTTATTTATTGATAGATAGATCGATTTGTAGATAGGTTTATTGATTGATAGATGGATAGTTTATTTATTGGCGATGATATGCGGATTATTTTTTTATTTGTGTTTGCATTTGAGTAGTTTTGTATTTTTATAGAATGTTTGTTATTTATACATTATTTATATAGACTGATGTAATCTCAAATTTTATTATAGTATTTTAAATGGGCACTGTATTTGTGTCTCCTGGTGCTATAGAGTCGTTACAGTGCCATGTAGTTTGTTGTGTTTTAGTAGATCCTATACAATCCTTTTTTGGATTTGTCAGCTCACCCACAACCCGATTTATCCATTCGTCTCGTCCTTATTTCTCCTCCCTTCCACTCCCTCCCTCTCCCTTGCCTTCCTTCCTCCTTCCCATTCTTCTTTTTCTCGCCTCTTTCTCCCTTTCCTCTCGCCTTCCTCCCACTTTTATTTATCATTATCCTCCTCCTCTCGCATCCTTCCCACTCCCTACATTTTATCCATCTCATCTTCCTCTCGCCTCCCTTCCACTCCCTCCCTTTTATCCATCTCGCCTCCATCCCACTCTTATTTATCCATCTCCTCCTCCTCTCGCCTCCCTCCACTCCCTCCCATCCTTCCCTCCCTCCCTTTTATCCATCTCTTCCTCTCGCCTCCCTCCCACTCCCTCCCTTCCCTTTCCTCTCGCCTCCCTCCCACTCTTATTTAAACATCTTCCCTCCAACTCCCTACCTATTTATCCATCCCCTTTTCCCTCCCAAACACAAACGGTAAATGGTGAAAAAAGAGCAAGGTCAGCTGAGCATGCGCTTGACCCCTGACCCGGCCGCGCGTGCCCGTGACCCGCGCCTGAGCCCTCTCTCTCGCCTGTCTTTCAGGGCTGCAGGAGGGGGGTTGGAGGAGGAAGGATTTTGGGCTCTGGTTCGTAGGTGGATGAGGCGCTGTTCCATCAGGTAGACTCCCGCCCCTCGCCATGGGGCTGCGCGGCGTGCTTCGGTTTTTTTCTTCTCTTTTGTGTCTTTTTTGTGGTTTTGAGATTTTTTGAAGGATTTTTTTTTCTTTTTTTGTTGTTGTTTTGTGTAGGTTGAGATTTTTTTTTTTTTTTTTTTTTTTTTTTTTTTTTTTTTTTGCTTTTTTATGTTTTGTATACTTTGTTTTTTCTTCTTTTTTTCTATTTTCTGCTCTAACGACCCTGTGGTTCTCGGCGCCTTTGTTGCCGCCGCCGTGGCTAATGACATGGGACGAGAATCCGCTTTCGTTTGCTTTGAAGTAACGTTTGGTTAACGTTTTGATGTGAAGAAAAAAACGTAAACATCGACACGAGGCGAAAAGAGGTAAAGAAAAAGAAGAAGAAAAAGACAGGTAAAAGAAAACGTTGACTGATGGCATAGCATGTGACTAATCTTTTGTTATGGTCATGCAGTTCGACCTCGCATGACCCGGAGCGTGACCCGAGCTGTCATGCGACGTAAGAGCAGCCTTGGCCGAGTTGACGTCTGTGTTTGAGCGTGTGCCTTGAGAGTGGGTTTCCCGGCATGGTCCTCGGGCGGCCGTCCTTGCAGGGGCGGGGCGTAGGAGTGCCTTGAGCGTTGAGTCTTAGTTGAACGCTGAGCTGGTTTTTGACTCGTCTGTGGAGTTCGTAGGGTAGTGTGTCGACTCCACTCCGCGGGAAGTGTGATGTGGGGGCAAGGGCATTGTCTTTCGAGCGGTCTATGAGATAGGGTAACATTATTTTTTTCGTACTTGATATCTTTTCATATTAAGAACATTCGGACGACCAAAAAGTAATTTTAATTAAGACAGTGCTGAATTTTCCATCATTTCAAAAAAGACTATAAGAAAGAAAAAAAAATACATATAGATAGATAAATAGACAGATAGATAGATAGAGAGATAGATAGATAGACAGATATATAGATAGACATGTTTACCACGTATGTATCAATTACAAACATCAACGACCGCCAATGCACAATTACTATCGACGTTCTGATGTTCTACATGTTTATTAATCCCCTTTCCCTTTTTGTCTCATTACAGAGGAGCCTTCTCAGTGGTGCGCCGATGCGTTCAGAAGGCGACAGGGCTAGAGTTTGCTGCCAAAATTATCAACACCAAGAAACTATCTGCCCGAGGTACAGTGGCGCTCGCTCAGTTTGTTTGTTTGTTTGTTTGTGTAGGATTTGCTGTTGGTGTTGTTGCTGTTGTTATTGAGGTTATCAGAAGCGGCATTAGCAGCGGCTGCGAATTCAGCGTCTTTGTCATCATTTTCATCTTCTTCATCATCATTCATCTTCTGCAGTATGGTCACCACCAACATTGCTGTTACTAGCATTTTTGTTATTAATTAATCTATTAATATTATTATTGTTATTATTATTATTATTATTATTATTATTATTATTGTCTTTCTTATTGTCGTTATCAATATCATTGTTATTATTACTTTTATCATTGTTGTTATTATCGCCATTACAAGAATCCTTATATTACCAGCGCTATCAATGCTATTTATGTTTTACATAATTTATCGTTACACTTTCAAGACACTCTTTCACTTAAGCCTCATTTTCCTTCTTTTTTTTTATGCTGAATCTGTTTCTGGATATTTATGTGGACAAACGCATATATTTTTGTTATTTCTCTTCATCTTGACGTTTAACTTCCGTCGCGATTTCGTAAACAGATTTTCATTGCATTAGTGTTTACTTTTTTTTTTTTTTTGGTTTTTTTTGTTTATTTGATTATCTTTATTCGTTCTCTCTGTTTTCGTCCCTCACCTTTCTTTGTTGTGTCATCGTTCATTATTGCTCGTCCACCGTTCGCTCGCGTTTTATCTCTTTTTTTTTCTTTTTTTTTTACCTCAAGAAATCATGACATTTGGGTTAGTTAATTTCGGCTTTTTGTCTCTCTTCCTGTATTATCTTTTATTTCCTTGTTTCGTTTTCTGTGTTTTGGTGCCTTCATTTTATTGTATGTGTTTGTTTTTGTCATTATTTATTTATATTTTATTTTATATTTATTTGTCAACTTTTTATTTATTTGTTTTACAGTTATTTTATTATTGTTTATCCATTTTACTGCTGTGTTATTATTGTTTATTTATTTTACTGTTATCTATTTTTGTTTATTTACTTATTTATCATTTATTATTTTTATTTTTCGTCGCTCGGGTGGCATTTTGAAACGCCTTTGGCCCCCTCGCGCGGGTCGCCATCAGGGCGCCGAGAGTGCCAAAGGGTGCCAACAGCGCTTGTGGTTATCGCCGCTCGCGCCGTCATTATCAGGTGGCACTCTCGGCCCATTATCATAATGACTGTCTTCTCTTCGTTATCTTCTTCTGCGTCTTTTGCTTGTCCTTCTTTGCTCTCTTGCCTGTCTCTTTCTTCCTTTCGTTTCTCTTGTTTTTTTTCTATTTTTCCCTTTCTCTTTTTCTCTTGTCCTTCTCTTTTGCTCTTGTCGTTTTTCTTTTTCTTTTCCCTTTCTTCTGCTTTTCCCTCTCTTCCCTTTTTTCTTCTCTCTTTCCTTCTGTCGTTTCTCCTTTCCCTCTCTCTCTCTCTTCTTCACTTCCTCTCTCCCTCTCCCTTCTCCATCTCCTTTTCTCTTTCCCTCTCTCTTCCACTCCCTTCTCCTTCTTCTCCCTATCCCTTCTTTCCCTCTCTCTCCCTCTTCCTCTCTCCTTCTCTCTCCCTATCCTCTCTTCTCCTTCTTTCCCTCTCTCCTCTCCTCTCTCTCTCCTCTTCTCTCTCTCTCTCTCCTTCTTTTCCCTCCTTCCCTTCCTCTCCTCTTCTCCCTCTCCTGCTCTCTCCCTTTCCCTCTCTACTCCTCTCTCCTCCCCTCTTCCCTCCCCTCTCTCTCCCCTCTCCTCCCTTCCCTCTTCTTCTCCCCTCCCTCTCCTCCTCCTTCTCCCCTCCTTCTTCCCTCTCTCTCTCTCTCTCTCTCTCTCCCTTCTCCTTCTTCTCCATCTCCCCACTCCCTCTCCTCCCCTCTCCTTTCCCCCTTCCCCCTCCCTCTATCCTTTCCTCTCCCTCTCTCTCCCTTCTCCTTCTCCTTCTCTATCCCCCTCTCCCTCTCTCCCTTCTCCTTCTACTCTCTATCCCCTCTCCCTCTCCCTTCTCCTTCTCTATCCCCCTCTCCCTCTCTCCCTTCTCCTTCTCTATCCCCCTCTCCTCTCTCCTTCTCCTTCTCCTCTATCCCCCTCTCCTCTCTCCTTTTCTCCTTCTCCTTCTCCCCACTCCTCTTCTCCCTCTCCTTCTCTATCCCTCTCTCTCTCCCTTCTCCTTCTCCTTCTCCTTCTCCTTCTCCTTCTCCTTCCTCCTTCTCCTTCTCCCTCTCTCTTCTCCTTCTCCTTCTCCTCTCTCTCCCCTCTCCCTCTCTCCTCCCTTCTCCCCTTCTCTTCTCCTTCTCCTTCTCCTTCTCTATCCTCTTCCCTCCCTCTCTCCCTTCTCCTTCTCCTTCTCCTTCTCTATCCCTCCCCCTCCCTCTCTCCTTCTCCTTCTCCTTCTCCCTCTCCTTCTCTATCCCCCTCTCCCTCCCTCTCATCTCCTTCTCTATCCCCCTGTGGGTTCCTTTGTTGTGGTTCTCTTTGAGTCTTTTCTTCTCCTCCGTTCTTCAGGCTCTTGTTTCCTCCTTCGGGCGCCTCCTTTGTCTTCTTTCGTCGTCTTGTTTACTTGTTTTCTCTTTGTTCTTCCTCTGTTTACTCTCCCTTTCGTCTTTTCTTGTTTTTTTTTCTCTCTTCTTCTTTGATTTTTATTCTTGCTTTGTTGTCCTGTTTTTTCGTCTTTATCATGCTTCTCCGTTTATCTCTTCTTTCCCTCTTTCGTCTCTTTTCCTCTTTCATTCTTTCACTCTTTCCTCTTTCATTCTTGCCTCTCTTTTCACCTTTCGCTCTTGCCTCTCTTTTCCTTTTTCATTCTTTCCTCTCTTTTCCTCTTTCACTCTTTCCTCCCTTTCTTCTCTTTTTCCCTTTCAGTCTTTCACCCTTTCTTCTCTTTTTCTCTTTGCGCTTTCACACTTTCCTCTCTTTTCCCCTATCACTCTTTCCTCTCTTTTTCGCTTTCACTCTTTCCTCTCTTTTCCCCTATCACTCTTTCACTCTTTGTTCTCTTTCGTTTTCACTCTTTCCTCTCTTTTCCTCTTCCACCCTTTACTCCCGTTCCTCTTGCAGTGTCGTGACAGTGAAAAAGATGCAGGAGAAAGATTACTCCTTGGAACACCTGCATAATGATAGGAGGTGACGTCACTCTTACGTCACTCTTGCGTCATACATGCGTCACACTATTCCCGTTTTTCCGCAAGAAAATTGTCTCGCACTAATTTGGGTTCGTTTTTTTCTATCTTTTTCGTTTTTCTTTCTTTCGTTTTTCTTTTCTTTCTTTCGTTTTTCTTTCTCCTTTTTCCTTCCTTCTTTCTTTTTTCTTTCCCTTTTTTCCTTCATTCTTTCTTTTTTTCTTTTTTTCTTCTTTCTTTTTTTTCTTTTTTTATTGTTTTCGTTTGGTTTGTTTGTACCAGGTGTTGTCAGTAGTACCTTGATTGTTACTGAAGTTGTTATCATC
>NW_020868941.1:22467-32467 GCF_003789085.1 Penaeus vannamei
CACAACAACACACACACACACACACACACACACACACACACACACACACACACACACACACATATATACATATACGTACACACATATATATATATACATATATATATGTTATCTATATCTATATCTATATATGTATCTATATCTATACTATCTATCTCCGTTCTCCTCTTTCTTCTCTCCTCCTCGCCCTCTCCTCCTCTCTCTCTCTCTTCTCTCTCTCTCTCTCTCTCTATCTATCTATCTATCTATCCTACTATCTATCTATCTATCTCTTTAATCTAATCTATCTTTCTTTCTGTCCTTTCTTCCGTCTCTTCTCTCTATTTGCTTGTCTGTTTCTCCCGTCTCTGGTTCTGTCTGTCTCTCTCTTTATCATGTGTGTGTGTCGTGTGTGTTGTGTATGTGCGTGTGTTTGTGTGTGTATGTGTGTACATATATATATATTATTATATATATATATATTTTATATAGTATACGTATATATATAATATATACTATATATATATAGTATATATATATATGGTGTGGTTGTGGGTGTGTGTGTGTGTGTGTGTGCTGTGTGTGTGTTGTGGATGTGTGTGTAATATATATATTATATATATATATATATATATATATATATATATATATAGTATATATACATATACATATATATATATACTATATATTATGTGTATATATATAGACTATATATATATATATATTATATATATATATATATATTATATATATATATGTCTTGTATTTGGATGTGTGTGTGTATGCTGTTGTGAGTGTGTTTGTGTTTGTGTGTGTGATGTGATGGTGTGTGTGCGTGTATAAAACTTGGGACACAAAAATAATGAAGTCTTTTTAGGAAAGAAAAATATAATAATTGCAAATTAAACATTAGTGAATGGCTATATAAAGAAAACAAAACACAAACCGAGAGAAGAGGCGGAGGGGGGATCGGGGGAGCAGTCTTCCGGCCCGTCGTCCTCTTTCCTTGAGATGATCGGCGCTTTTCCGCTGAAGTTTTTCTTTTCTTTTTCTTGATTGCTCTCTCGTTTTTTATATTCATTTTGTTTCCTCATCGTCAATTTCATATTTTTCGTCTTTCCTTTTCTTTCGATTCTTTTTATCCTTCTAAATCTATCCTTTCTCTGTTTTTTTTCAGGCTTTGTATCAAGGACTTATTATGTTTGATGAATTAATGTTCAATTTTTCAGTAATTATTGTATACTTTTAGATACTTATTCAATGTATTTCAAAGTGACAATATTACTTCTATAAATTAGAGTATTCAAGGATTGAATTTAATTATGAAAAATTCAGAGTATCTTAATAATATTTCATATCAGTGTAATGTAATTAAAATCACAAATCAAATTATATCAAATAATAAAAAAACATTGCAAAACATTATTTAGGATCTTGACATTTTCACATTACAAAGACATTATGACTCACTGTTACATAATCAGTCATGAAACGACAAAACAAAAATCAAACAATATTCAAATTAATTTATATCTTAATGACCAAATGTTAAATAAATTAAAATAATTCTGAAAAGCAATTAATTATTTATCAAAAATTCAATTAGATATTACACATTCGAACAATGATCACAAGAAAAACAAATATTTAAAACAAATAGACATACTCTGTGAAATGAATATCATTTTAAAAGAATAGACAAATAATGTTAATAAGCACAAAATATTACATCAAACAAACCACAAGCAAAAAAACAAACAAATCAAAATAACTTGATAGACGAAAAATCACCTTACGCTCAGTCGGACAACAACAGGACTTTCACTGCCTGCACACTTCCGGTTGGGCTTTCTGTCTTAGAAACACTTGGTTACTTTAGTACACTTACAAACTGACCTATCTATTTCCCTTAGATGTTAATAAAGATACATGTAACACAATATTGCCACATTAGTTAAATTTAATAATCAAGATATTTCATTATATATTCATAAAAAATCTTCACTTTCTTCTTAACCTGAACTATGTTCCTAAATAACTCTCCCACTTTGGCATATTAACTCCCATGTTACTGTCTTCCATTTTTAATTCCTGTCGATCATGTTGCAGTCAGAGGGAGTATTTTTTTTTTTTTTTTGATCCCTTTTGGGGATTCGAACCCGCGTATCCGTATCCGCGCTCGGTTACCGTGGCCGAGAGGCACTAAGACATGCATACGCACCCATATATGCTCTTTCTCTTTCATACACATACACAGATACACAAAAGCAGACACGCATTCTCTCTTTCTCCCTCTCTCTGAAAAAAAAGGATAAATACCGCTTTTCGATTCTTCTTAATGCCCCTTGGCCACGGTGACCGCCAGATTCGAACGCGCGACCACGGGCACGGATACGCGGTCGCGGGTTCGAATCCCTAAAAGGTAGCAAAAAAAAAAAAAAAAAAAAAAAAAAAAAAAAAAAAAAAAGAAGAAAATTCCTCCCTCTGATTGCAACATTGCCCGGGGCTGAAAGACTTGAAAAGCTCCGGGCGTTAGTTCAGTTTTTATCTTGAAATGTTTAGTTATCCTATTATTAAATAGGAACATGTTCATCTCTTTCAGCGTATATGTCTATTCCCCCTCCCACGTGCACTCACGCAAAGCAAACACCAGAGTGGGCAGATCATGGGAGATATATATCGTCCGAACCTAATTCCGTTATTTACAAGATATCCATGTTCAGTGGAGGATTAGCGAATCGGAATACCACGGTGCAACAAGCTCGTGCCTGCATGAGCCCAGAGAACATCGCGATAAAACTGCCGTTTCCTCACGCACAGCGCCTCGCCAGGTATCTAGGCCACCACGACGGGTTTCTTTGGCCGATCACTCGGTCGGTGGTTGCCATGAACGCGAGAAATTGTTGAGAAAGCATTTGATCGAGCCGCTGCAAGTTCTTGTAAATTTCAGTTGCCGCAATATACAGTTCTGCAACAGACTGTAAACTCGAGCAAATATCATAAAACTAATGTTCATTAGTGTTTGCAGCCAAAAGTTAAGCGACGTTACTGCAGTGAATTGCTATTATACGTAAACTAGCAACTGATACCCACATTTTCCCACATGTTGGTTTGAATTTGCTGGTGTTTAGCGAGGATGAAACGCGCTCGACCGTCTTCGCTCGAACCGCCAATTGTTGCATCAACTTCATTGCACTTGTGGCCAGGGCGGCTCCGTCTCTCACGCCCGTGCCTTCTGGAGCTTCTCTTAGAATTATTTATTTCTTTATTACTTTATACGCATTTTTAATTATCTTTTCTTAGCCAATTTAGGCTTATATATATATATATATATATATATATATATATATATATATATATATATATATATATATATATATATATATCGATGGTGATGATGTTGATACCCACAAGAAAATCACAAAGTTGATCATGATAATGACTGTGAAAAAAAAACACAAGTAACAACGATGATGATATATAATGCTAAGGAATTATATAACAGTTTTAGACTATTTATTTGTTGTTACAATGGCAATAAAAGTAATCAAATCAACAATGATATAGAATGTGCAAATATTACTGATAACAATTACATTGAAAGTTGCCTTTCTCATTTTCTCTCATGCTTTTAT
This sequence comes from Penaeus vannamei, assembly GCF_003789085.1. Classification (NCBI taxonomy): domain Eukaryota; kingdom Metazoa; phylum Arthropoda; class Malacostraca; order Decapoda; family Penaeidae; genus Penaeus; species Penaeus vannamei. Next base: position 26,082 of record NW_020868941.1, read on the forward strand.
CGTTGACTTGAGTCAACTATATATCTGTTTGTACTTTAACAATAGAAGTGATCAAAACAACAAGGATATAGAATATACATACATCAGTGATAACAATATGGTTAGCGAGCATGTGTTTTTTTGTAATAGAGAGAGAGAGGAAGGGAGGGGGGAAGGGGGGTAGACAGAAAATAGAAAACAGAAAAGGAAGCCCTTTGGCGGGACTCGAACCCGCGCCTACGGTCTTAGAGACCATTATGCTATGACCACTACACCACGAGAGCTTCCCTGGTAATGATAACTGATGAATGGGTATTATTGTTCACCAACATCATTATCATCATCATCATCATCATCATTACTATCATTATTATTATTATTATTATTATTATTATCACTATTATTATTATTATCACTATTATTGTCATTATCAATATCATTATTATTATTACTATTATTATTGTTGTTATTATTATTTTTATCATTATTATTATTATTATCATTGTCAATATTTTGCACACTTTTTATTATTATCGTTTTTATTGTTATCATTTTATTATTATTACTATTATTATTATATTACTATCATTATTACCATTTATGATCATCATTATTAATGGTATTATCATCATCATCTTCATTACCATTATAATCATTATTATTATTGTTATTATCATTATAATAATTTTATGATTATAATCACAATTGTCATCATTATTCTTTTTACAACTATTTATTTTATTCATATTATTATTATTATCATTGCAATTTAATTTTCTTATTTGTGTTTATTATCTTTATTATTGTCATTAGCCTCATTATCTTCATTATTTTTTTTATATTTATTATCATAATCATTTCGACTTTTAACAGCTTTGTTGATTTAGGTTAGCAGTTCGGTTCATTACTTCACTGAGAGAGAGAGAGAGAGAGAGAGAGAGAGAGAGAGAAGAGAGAGAGAGAGAGAGAGAGAGAGAGAGAGAGAGAGAGAGAGAGAGAGAGAGAGAGAGAGAGAGAGAGAGAGAGAGAGAGAGAGAGAGTTTGTTTGTCTATTTGTTTATTCATCTAATTTCCGTCGTTAATCCATTCCTTCCCGTGTTTGCATAATGATACTGGAAGCAGGCTTTCTCGGATTAGGTTATTTTCCCCCAAGTGTTTTTATAATGACAATGACTTATGGCTGATAAACAAACTCTCTCTCATGCTTTTATCATTAACGTTGGCTATTTTTGGCCTTGATATTTTTAAGCATCGTGAAAATGTATTTAGATAAGAAACAAATGAAGGTTAAGACTCCCTACAAATGTAACACAGTAAGTTTAAGGCCCACGAATAGATTTTAACTATGGTTATAACACCAGAAAAAAAATGGAAAGAGAGCTAGCGACAGAAAGAGGGAGAGAGAGAGAGGGGTGGAGAATTAGAAAAAAAGTGATGCAGAGAAAGGGGGGGGGGGTGAATCGAGAGACACGCCCAAACACAGATTCATTTTGCTGAAAAGGACAATGATATTGGAAATAAGATTGAACACAGTATCTATTCCCAACAGAACCAATAAAATCTAGTCCATATAAGTTTCTTCTTCAACACCTCATCATGTTTACCGTAAGCACAGGTAGAGAGAGAGAAATGGAGAAAAAGAGAGAGGAGTAGAGAGAGAGAGGAGAGGGCCCCCGGAGAGAGAGAGGTGTTAGACAGAGAAAGAGAAATGCAGAAACAGATGAAAAAACGAGAGAATGAGATAAACATGTATTTCTATATATAGAGAGAAAGATGGAGAGTTTGAGAGAGGTAGACGCATAAGGACTATTATTTTCTTTTGGAAAAAAAAAGCTGTGATATTAATTATCAAAATCAATATCAATGGAAATGCTGTCATATAGTCTACGTACATCTTGCCCTTAAAACATTACTGTCTTAGTCATTGAGAATTCTACTCGTGTAGAAATAAAACAGTGTTATTTGTAAGCCTACATCTCATATGCATAACACACTTGTTTATCCAAAAGATAACAATAATTACATAACAATAATTAAAATCTTTACTTAACAATTATGATAATGAAAGATTATTTTCAGTCAATAACAAAGACAACAATTAGAATAATGATAGTATTAATATTGACAACGATAATAATGATGGTAATAGTTAAATTATTTAAAATAATGATGATAATAATGGTTATCTTAACTGCAATAATGACATATTCTAAAAATGATAATAAAAGTAGCAACAATAAACAAATGCCACCAATGATAAGAATAGTATAACAATATAATGATTTTGTTACCGATAAGAAAAGGATAATGTTGATAATAACTACGATGATAGCAAGAAGAAAGAGGATTGATCATAACAATTATGAGAAAATATAAAAGATAATATAACAAAGCTTTTACAATATATAACAGTTGCGTAATCTTTCTCTTTCTCTCTCTTTCTGATGTTATAATTATGGTACTCACAATAGCAGTAATAATGATTTAGAAAATAATATCAAGAGGTGTTAACGAAATCATCGTCTTAATAAGGTTAAAAGCGTACACTAACAATAAGTAACTCAATAAAATTGTTTTGTTATTGTCTCCGCCGGGATTCGAACCCGGTGTTCCCGCTTTAGAGGCGGCTTCGTTACCATTACTCCACGGAAACATGAAGAAGTTTAATAATTAACCTTAGAAGGATTTTTTTGGAGGTGAGGGGTTGTTTATATATATCGTATAAGTTGTTTGCTTCTTTGTTTATCAACTAATTTCCTCTGTTAGTCCCGTACGCTTGTATAAAGAGGATACTGCAGGCAGGCTTTCTCGGATTAGGTTATTTTCCCCCCATGTGTTTTATAACGACTATGTTATGGTGACAGTCAAATGCCACTAATACTGAAACTGATGATGAAAAAAAAAAATATATATATATATATATAGCGATGGTGATGATGTTGATACCGACAAGGAAATCACAAAGTTGATAATGATTGTGGAAAGACACAAGTAACAAGGATGATAATATAATGATAAGAAATTATATAATGGTTTTAGACTATCTATCTGTTGTTACAATGGCAATAAAAGTAATCAAATCAACAATGATATAGAATATACATATATTATTGATAACGATATTGAATCCTGCCTCTCTCTCAATTTCTCTCATGTTTTATCCGTTGACTTTGGATATTTTACCTTGAGTTAAAAAGATTTTAATTCTTGCATGATGACATAAGACAATGGGAGAGAAGCATCGTGAAAACGTAATTAACTAAGCAACAAACATATCAAATGAAGGCTAAAAATCCCTACAAATGTAACACACTAAGAATTTATACAAACAAATAGATTTTAACTGTGGTTTTATCATCAGTAAAAGATGGAGAGAGGTGAGAGACAGAAAGAGGGAGAAAGAGAGAGAATGGGGGTGGACAATTGGAAAGAAAACTAAATTCAGAGAAAGGGAGGACTGAATAGAGAAACACCCAAACACAGATCCATTTTGGCTGAAAAGGATACAATGATACTGGAAAAAAGTGAACAGTATTCCCATCGGATGCAATAAAATCTAGTCCATATAAATTTCTTCTTCAACACTGTATCATATTCATAGTAAGCAAAGAGGGAGAGGCACACACATCATCTCTGTCTCTCCCTACTGTTATGATTATAGTAATAACAATAGTAGTAGCATTGATAAACATATCGTCTTAATAAGGCTAAAAGTCATAAAACAACAATACGCAACTTAATAAAAGTGATCTAGCAGCTGTCTCCGCCGGGACTCGAACCCGGTGTTCCCGCGTTAGAGGCGGCTGCGTGACCGTTACACCACGGAGACATGGAAAGATAAAGCGTAGAAGTAATAATTAGCAATAGAAGGATTTTTTATGCTTTTCTTGCATATATCTTTAAGTTTGTTTATTTGTTTATTCACCTATTTTCCTTTGTTAGTCTGTTCCTTCCCGTAACTTTGTATAAGGATGATAATGGAAGCAGGCTTTCTCACTAGTTTACTCAAAAGATAACAATAATTTACATAACAATAGCAATAACAATCTTTACAAAACAATAATGATAATGTTATTTGTTATATTAATTATCAATAACAAAAACAACAATTATATTAATGATAGTAATAATATTTACAACGAAAATAATGACGCCAATATATAAAAATATATTAACTAATAACATATATTTAATAATTATATAATGATAACAATGGTTATGATAACTGCAATAATGACATATTCTAAAAATTATAATAAAAGTAGGAACAATGAACAAACGCCACCAATAATGATAAGAATATAACATTGCTAATGATTTTGTTACCGATAAGAAAAGGATAATGTTGATAACTGTGATAGTAATGATAAGAAAGAGGATTGATTATGATAATAATTATGAAAAAAATGTTATTGTGTTGTGTAATCTTTCTCACTTTCCGCTGCTCTAAATTATAGTAATAAGAATAGCAGTATTTATGATCAAACTATAATAATATCAAGAGATATTAACAAAAGGTCTTAATAAGCTTAAAAATATACAAAATTACAATAAGTAACTCAACAAAACTCCTCCTGTTTAGCCTCCGCCGGGAGTCGAACCCGGTCCCCGCTTCAAAGGCGTGACCGTTACACCACAGAGTCTTGGAAACGTAAACTATAGAGAGAGAGAGAGAGAGAGAGAGAGAGAGAGAGAGAGAGAGAGAGAGAGAGAGAGAGAGAGAGAGAGAGAGAGAGAGAGAGAGAGAGAGAGAGAGAGAGAGAGAGACGTCAGGCAGAGAAAGAAATACAGAAACAGGTAAAGAAAACGAGAAAAAGAGATATACGTATATTTTTACACAGAGAAAGTTGGAGAGTTTGAAATATAGACATTTCATTTTTCTCCGAAAGAAAATTATTATCAAAATGTTTCTCAACAATCTCATATTCATAACACACTAGTTTATTCAAAAGATAACAATAATTTACATAATAACAATAGCAATTTTTACATACAATTATGATATTTGTTATTTTCATTATCAATAACAAAGACAACAATTATAGCAATGATAGTAATAATACGACAACGATAATAATGATGGTAATAGATAAGATATATAAAATAATGATGATAATAATGGTAATGATAACTGCAATAACATATTCTAAAAATATTAAAAGTAGCCACAATGAGCAAACGCCACCAGTGACAGGAATATTATAACAATGATAATGATTTTGTTACCGATAAGAAACGGATAATGTTCATAATAATTATGATATTAATAATAAGAAAAAGGATTGATCATGATAACACTTATGAAAAATAATAAAAGAAAATCGAACTAAATTCAATGTAATCGATGTTGTCTCCGCCGGGACTCGAACCCGGTATTCCCGCTTCAGAGGCGGCTGCGTTGACCGTTACAAAACGTTATTACCACGGTGACTTGGTAATAAGAAAACGTAACAACAGTGGTAATATAATGATAAGGAATTTTGTACTGGATTTATATATATCTGTTTGTACTTTAACAATAGAAGTGATCAAAACAACAAGGATATAGAATATACATACATCAGTGATAACAATAAGGTTAGCGAGCACGTGTTTTTTTGTAATAGAGAGAGAGAGGAAGGGGAGGGGGGGAAGGGGGGTAGACAGAAAACAGACAAGTACATGGATAAGATAAATCAACAAATAGATAGATAGAGAGATGGAGAGGTTCAAAGATTGATAGACAGACAGACATGAATATAAATAGAAAGATAGACAAATAGAGAGTTAGATTGACAGCTAAAAAGATAGATATATAGATGGATAGTTAGATAGAAGGATAGATAGAGGAGAGACATAGAGAGGTTTATAAACATATACATAATACGAATAAGATTATCAAAAATCATATAATTAATAATAATAATGGTTTATTCGAATAACTAGCAATAATGATAAAAAAAAGATAAATAAAAAAGGAAGCCCTTTGGCGGGACTCGAACCCGCGCCTACGGTCTTAGAGACCATTATGCTAATACCACTACACCACGAGAGCTTCCCTGGTAATGAAAACTGATGAATGGGTATTATTGTTCACCAACATCATTATCATCATCATCATCCCTACAAATGTAACAGTAAGTTTAAAGCCCACGAATAGATTTTAACTATGGTTATAACACCAGTAAAAGATGGAAAGAGAGCTAACGACAGAAATAGGGAGAGAGAGAGGGGTGGAGAATTAGAAAAAAAAAGTGATGCAGAGAAAGGGGGGGGGGGTGAATCGAGAGACACGCCCAAACACAGATTCATTTTGCTGAATAGGATAATGATATTGGAAATAAGATTGAACACAGTGTCTATTTCCAACGGAACCAATAAAATCTAGTCCATATAAGTTTCTTCTTCAACACCTTTCATATTTACCG
>NW_020868941.1:37467-39967 GCF_003789085.1 Penaeus vannamei
GGCACTCTATCACATTAGACCCCACAATTTCAGGGATGTACCAGACATAGAAACCTCACAGAGAAGCAGCAACTTGTGCCCGCACCATACTAGAATCAGAGGAATCTTTCCAAATCCATGGTGTGGTGCATCAATGCCGCGGGACAGTAGAGCAGGAGGTGACGCTTTGGTGGATTTCATGATGTCAGGGAAGGATGCGGCGATAAGGGGCTTGAGCTCAGGATGGCTAGGATCCGTCTTAGAGAATCTCCCAGGGGAGACTGTCTATGATTGGAGACTATCTTGCAGACATGACCTGCTGCAATCTGCTGGATTCTTGTATGCGCGTTTTATCCTCGCTAAACAACAGCAAATTCAAATGAAGTGATGGGAATATGTGCGTATCAGTTGCTAGCTTACGTTTAATGGCAATTCACTGCAGTGATTTTTCGCTTAACTTTTGACTGCAAATACTAACGAAAAAGTGTGAACATTCGTTTTATATTTGCTCGAGTTTACAGTCTATTGCAGAATTGTATATTGCGGCAACTGTAATTTACAAGAACTTGCAGCGGCTCGATCAAATGTTTTCTAAACAATTTCTAGTGTTCATGGCAAACACCGACCGACTGATCGGCCAAAGAAAACCCCTTGTGGTGTCCAAGATACTTTTGTGTGTATGAAAGAGAGAGAGAGCGTATGTTTGTGCTTATGTATGTCTGTCTGCGTAGGCGCGGTCGTCTGTGTGTGCGTGCTTCTATGTGTGTGTGTGCTTACGATTGCTTGAGCGTGTCCGTCTGCGCATCATCTGTGGGTGTGTTTGTCAGCGTGTGAGTATGTGTATGCTTGAGCATGTTCGTCTTGCATGCGTGTGTGTATACGTGTGTGTATTTGTGTACGTTTCTATCTATATGTGTATGTATGTGTGAGTGTGCTTGTGTACGTGTGTGTGTATGTGTGTGTGCCGGTATGTTCATATGTATGTGTACATGTGTGTGTATGTGAGTGTGTACGTGTACATGTGAGCTTGTGCTTATACATGTGTATGTATATGTGTGTATATAAAGTATACAGTATATATATATATATATATATATATATATATATATATATATATATATATATATATATATGAGTGTGTGTGTGTGTGCGCGTGCGCGCGCGTGTGTGTGTATATATATATGTATAAATATATATATCCATGCATATACACATTATATGTTTATATTTACACATACACATACACATACACACACACACTCACATACACACACACACACATATCAATAATTCCTGAGGCAAGGCTTTTATGCCGATTCTACGATCGTTTCGTGTAAAATAATAATAATAATAATAATAATAATATAAAAAGTAAATATCAGGAACAATAGTGTCTTATAAATATGGGAACAAGGGCTTTGACTTCGAGTCATCACTTCCGCTCGTTCTTTGTACCAGCATCTCTTGCCTCATGTTCAGAAAACATCTGACTGGTTGCAAATTAACGGATATTAGGGAAATACTGGTGTGCCTGAACCGCTGTGCTCATATGACGATCGACTGGTAGAATTGGCGTTCTTGGTCGGAGCGAATTCGCAAGAACCTTGAAAGGAAAATCAGCATTTGGAACAGTGTTGGAGAAGCGCAGGGTGGCCGAGTGCAGGTCAGCTAGTGTATTTTAGGCGGTGCGAGAGATCGAAACGCCACCGGCTATCGTATTTTCCCCCAAATGTTGTAATTATTAGGATATTAAAGACGGGATGACGTTGGTTCTACTGCTGCGATTACCATTATTACTGTTGATGCAAGTAGTGCTGTTATTACTATTACAACTTATCATGCAATATAGTAAATGGATGATACTACCACTGCTGCTACTTCTACAACAACAGCTACTTCTGCTACTAATACAGCAAGAAAAACAACAACCACTACTCCTGCTCTACTGGTACAACAAATACTACTACTACTACACTTGATAAATGGATAGACCTCCGGTCCTCCCCTAACTGCCAAATCTGCGCCGCTTTTCGTTCTTTTGCGTAAAATTCGAATGTTGCATCATGTCTCCCGCAGCAACCACTCACCGAGCCGCTTTTATATGCAGTTCTTAGCATGAGTTAACGTGTATCAGCATCTTTCTTATTATCCTTACAACTATTGTCATCTTCGCTTTTTATCATCATCATAATCGCCAGGGATCCTAAGGCTGAACGATCCGCTCTGTTCCGCGGAGAGCAGGGCGGAGAAGCGGGAGACAAGCTAGATTTCTTATGTATCAATATCATTTTTATAATCCCGATAATTATTTCCATCATCCCTTTTTATCATTATTATAATCTTTATTATTAGAACAGCTACTACAGGCAGTACTGTTACTACTCCTATTATTTATTTTCTAGTTCCCATAAGCGTTATTCGTATTATCTTAATTCTATTTCAGATTCAAAACCTGCTACAAACTCCAATTTATTATTCACCTCAAGGCTTTCTCTCTCTCTCTCTCTCTCTCTCTCAAACA
>NW_020868941.1:44967-49967 GCF_003789085.1 Penaeus vannamei
AGCAATAATAATTAACATACTAATTATTATAACTGCAATAATGATGATAATGATGATTATGACTATAATGATAATAATCATAAAAATAATGACAATAATGATAATAATGATAATAATAATTACTCAGTCCATTTATAATGAAATAAAGGCTAAAAGTAATAAAATCCCAAAAGTCGAAAAAACGGCAAAATCTACCGTATTACATCCTTTTGAGAGAAACGTCGAAAAAAAACCTTTTTCGCTTTTTAATGGTAATTATGATGATTTTAACATTAATTCAAGTAATTATGAGGATTTCCATGATAATTCCTTTATTATTGATAATAATGATGATAATTATGATGATAATGACAATAATAATGACAATAATGATAAAATGATAATCATATTGATCATTTTGATAATTACTGCAAATAATAGCAACAATTAACTCTATTCCAATAATTTTAATACTAATAATGGCAATAGAAATAATAATAACATCAATATCTTTGTCATTATGATTATTATTATTGTCATTATTATTTCTAAAATTATCAATATTGTTATCATTATAAAAAGTTATAATGATGAAAGGACCAATAATAATTAGCACAATAATGATTATAACTGCAATAATGATGATAATAATGATAATTATGATGATAATGATGATAATAATGATAAAATTATAATTATAATGATAATTTTGATAGTTACTGCAATAACAGCAATGATTAATTCTATTCCAATAATTTTCATACTGATAATGGCAATAGAAATAATAATATCATTATCTTTGTTATTATAATTATTATTATTGTCATTATTATTTCTAAAATTATCATTATTGTTATTATAAAAATAGTTATAATGATGAAAATAACAATAATAATTAGCATAATAATGATTATAACTGCAATAATGATGATAATAATGATGATAATGACTATACTGATAATAATAATAAACATAATGGCAATAATGATAATAATGATGATAATAACAATTACTCAGTCCATTTATAATGAAATAAAGGCTAAAAGTAATAAAATCCCAAAAGTCGAAAAAACGGGAAAATCTAGCCTATTGCAGCCTTTTGAGAGAAACGCTTTTTAATGGTAATATGATGATTTTTACATTAATTCAGGTAATTATGAGGAATTCCATGATAATTCCTTCATTATCGACAATAATGATGATAATGACAATAATAATGATAATAATGATAAAATGATAATTATAATGATAATTTTGTTAATTACTGCAATAATAGCAACAATTAACTCTATTCCAATAATTTTCATACTAATAATGGCAATAGGAATAATGATAACATCATTACCTTTGTCATTATAATTATTATTATTGTCATTATTATTTCTAAAATTATCAGTTGTTGTTATAAAAATAGTTATAATGATGAAAGGAGCAATAATAATTAGCATAATAATGATTATAACTGCAATAATGATGATAATAATAATGATGATGATAATGATGACAATAAACATAAAATGATGATAATGATAAAATTATAATTATAATGATAATTTTGATAATCACTGCAATAATAGCAATGATTAAATCTATTCCAATAATTTTCATACTAATAATGGCAATAGAAATAATAATAACATCTTTATTATAATTATTATCACTGTCATTATTATTTCTAAAATCATCATTATTGTTATTATCATTATAAAAATAGTTATTATGATGATAATTGCAAGTACTGAGATGTATCAGATGGTCCTGTAAACTGCCTTAGGTGGAAGCACGCACAGCCGATGCTGGCAGGGCATGTATACACTTTTCTTGCAACACGCTTGATATGTAACAAAACATGTAAACGTATATGTGTGTGTGTGGGGGGGGTACATATATGTATGTATGTAAGTACATTTACATTACATATGCATATATATTAATTTATATATATAAAGCTACACACATGTATGTATATACTGTGTTTATATATATGAGTGTATACATATTTATATAAACATACACACACATGTATTTGTGTATATATATTCATACACTCATATATATATATATATATATATATATATATATATATATATATATATACATACATATGTATACATATACATTTTTACAGACGTATATATGTGTGTTTGTGTGTTTGTGTGTGTACTTCTCTTTTCATAATAGCGGATTCACAGGCACAAAGAACATCGTAAGTAACAGCATCGTAAGAATCGTTATTGTTGTTGTTATTATCTCTTTTAATATTATAAGTATTGTTATAATTTTTCATTATTATTGTGATTATTTTACTTAACAATACTGTTTTTATCGTCCTTGCTATCATTATGATCACTAAACAGAATTTAATAGAGCTAGTATCATAAACAAAATAGGAATTATAAGATGCATCACGTAAAGTAGATAGGGTAATAAAAAGTATATATATATATATATATATATATATATATATATATATATATATATATATATATATATATATATATATATATATATATTCGAGAACAGAAGCAAGGAGAGGGCGAGCGACTGTAGATTCGAGTTATCCAATTTTTTTTTTAATTTTTTTTTCACATAACACGTGATCCAGAGCATCATTATACGTATCATTATAATCATAATCATCACATCATTGAAAGAATGATAAAAATAATGAAATGAAAACGCAAAGATGAGACATGAGAAATGGCAGAATCTTCTGGATAACAACCATACTGCAAAATAGGTTTACCGACTTTCTGAGGAACAGAAATTTTAAATGTTATTTTTTTAGGTTCAGAGGAAACCAAATAACTACATGTCTTAGTGCTAAATTGTTCTCTCAAATGCCCATTAATTCACGGTTTCAATTTTGCACCCGACGCGTGGACCGCATTTGGGTAACGCCCGCCCAGCATCTCGTGCTCTGGATGGAGTTCTCACGCGTGCAACGGAGCCAGGGGCCGGCTCATGACATCGTGTATGTTTTCACCGACGACTAAAATCAGTCACTGAAAATTGATAAAAAGTGTTTGGAAACATTGCCATGCCTTGTCCTTTACCGCTATTATTTCAATGTGTCTTTTCCTTTAAAAAGAGCAATTGAAAATAGTGTAACTGGCAACTTCAGCACAATCACTATCGCCATGGTGACGTCGGTTGATCTCAAATTAATCTTTGGCGAAAATGCGTTTGTGAAGAGACGTGAAAGTGTTTCCGCTGAATTTATAAATGCAAAATGTATTTTCAGAAGGCAAGCAATGAATTACATTCCACGTTGTCTATAAATGGAATTTTCTCGCCCGATCCACTGGTCGACGGCGTCCCACGTGGCACGCAAGTCAGGTGGAATTCAAAATCCTTCACAAATTCAAAACCCTTCAACATCCTTCCAAGGTCTTCAGAGCTGGATTTATTTTGTAACATTCCTTGTCCTTCGGTCCACGAGGTCATCTTTCTGGCAAGGACTCCGTCACTGAAACAGGTGATGCGAGCAAGGAAAAGAGAGAGAGAGGGGGGGGGAGAAGGAGGGAGAGAGAGATTGAGACGTCTTTTTTATACAAATGACACTAAAAACATATAAATTATTGGCTCTGTCGGGGATCGAACCCGAGCCACTCGCGTAAGAGGCGATCCTGCTTTCTACTACACCACTACACTACACATAATATACCCGGCGTGAGTGGGGTAAGTGCAAGAGAAATTTGAATTTATTTTGGAGTTAGCTTCAGGCAATGCTACATCAGCCTTTGTGTGTGTGTATGTGTGTGTGTGTGTGTGTGTTTGCGTGTGTGTGTGTGTGAGTAACGTACGAGTATATACATATATTCTCTTTCCATATGTCTTTCTTTCCCTATCTATCTATCTACGTTTACTTACATATCTATTTATCTTTATTCGTATATAAATCTCTGTCTCAGTCTCCCTCCATTTATCTATCCTTCTCTTCATCTATCAATCTGGTACATAGAACAATAAATAGATAGGTAGATAGATGGTTCTATAAATAGACGGGAAGACAGATAGATAAACATAAATAAGCTGACAGATAGATAGAAAAACATATATATATATATATATATATATATATATATATATAAAGATCGATCGATAGATAGATAAACAGATATATAAGTAGATAGATAAATAAACAGATATACAGATTTATAAATAGATAGAAAAGTAGATCGATGAATAGATAGATAGACAGATTGATAGATAGGCAGATAGATTGATAGATACATGAATAGATATATATGAAGATAGATAAATAGGTAGATAGAGAGACAGAGAGATGTTAGATAGACAAAAAGAGCCTATCTATCATGCGTGTTTGCAGCTGAAGCCCGGTTTACTTTCAGAGAAAGGCATAAAAGTGAGAGAAAAACGGACACGGAGATCATAGAAGCAAAGGAAGAGAAAGGTAAAGAAAAATAAAGACGGGAAGGACAACCACGAAAATGACAATAATAAATAGATAATAAATAGATAATAATAAATATGATATACAGTTGCTACCTGGCTAGTGTTGTGTTAACGTTTTACGTCTATAAAAATCTCTTTTCCTTGCTCTCTCTATCTCTATCTATCCATCCATCTATCTGTCAAACCATTTATCTTTTTATTCCTTTATCTGTCCGTCTGCCTGTCTATTGATCCATATATAATTTAACTATCTACCTATCTATTTGTATATTATCTATCTATCCATCTATTTATTCATCTACCATTTTAGCTATCTATCAGTCGGTTTATCTATCGTGTATATATATATCTATTATCTTTCTATTATCTATCATCTATCTTTTATCTCTTCATATGTTATCAATCTATTTATTATCCATCTATCTATTATTTACCTGGCTTACCTCCGCCGAGGTCATGTTTACGTACGTCACCTGTGTCCTTGAGAAAGAGGATATTAATGTCATTCTTTAAGTGTAATTATTTTTATCGCATCAGTGACCCTATTGCCTTGGCGGAGGTATGCGCTCTCTGAGTGCTTCTAGTTACAGCCATATGTTATA
>NW_020868941.1:57467-64967 GCF_003789085.1 Penaeus vannamei
AAACAGAGAGAGAAAGAGAGAGAGGAGGGGAGGGATAGAGAAAGAGCCAGACAGAAACGCACGGACACACACACACACACACACACACACACACACACACACACACACACACACACACACACAAACACACACACACAGAAAGAGAGAGAGACCGGCGATCAGAAAGATGTAATGGTACATAATAGATTAAAGGGAATGAGAAAAGAATAAATAAATAAACCGAGAGGGCGAGGAAGAAAACAAAATGAAAGAGGCAATATATATATATATATTTTTTTCGAATTGCAAATGCCATTCCTATCTTTGAGTATATTGTTCCATGAGCAAGAGCGTGTTACATCATAAAAACACTCGTCATAAACATACGAAAGGTATACCGGGGTTGACATGTCAGACAGACTGACATTGTTAACCAATGAAGATAAATTTTGTAGACCAGCATGACTGATAAAACAGGAGACACTCATAGGTCAACAAACATAAGTGGACCGCAGCGAATATTGTATAATTGCATGGCGAATGAAATGTTTTATGGTCGAGGCATGCTTTTGCAAAAAAAAAAAAAAAAAAAAAAAAAAAAATCTGATTAAATGCATAATGTTCCCTCCTCGCAAGATACGAGTTTTGTGTATATTGAGAGAATACATGAGATCGATACAGTAGCGTCAGAGCTGGATTTTTTCTTATTTATATACTTGTTATTGTATGAGTGGTCGTCTGGGTACGTATTGTAAAAAAAAAAATAAAAATAAATAAGAGAAGAAAAGAAAGAGAGAGAGAGAAGAGATTGATATCCTATTTCCAAAAATAGAATAGCAAATTGAAAATATATATACACAAAAAAGAATACGTCAAGCAGAATATATGAACTGCCATAAATATACGAGAGAAAAATTTAAAAAACACAGAATCTTCTTAATATACCTTGATGTCGGAGGACCATTCTTATCGCCCCAGCCTTGTGGTTTATTTGCTCTCGAAAACGTTTATGATCCGAAGATCTTTGTCTCGGCGGTTTGAGGAAGATCAAGACGCTGAGTTTGGTGACGAGGAGAGTGTGTGAGATGACCCTTGTGTCATTTTATTCTTTTAGGGGCACTTCAGAGTGTGTTTTCTTTCGGACTTTTAAAAATGTTTCCTCCAGGCTTTTACGTGTGGGTTTTAT
This sequence comes from Penaeus vannamei, assembly GCF_003789085.1. NCBI lineage: Eukaryota > Metazoa > Arthropoda > Malacostraca > Decapoda > Penaeidae > Penaeus > Penaeus vannamei. Next base: position 58,633 of record NW_020868941.1, read on the forward strand.
TTCAGGCTCTTAGATGGGGGTTTTATTTCAGATTTTGAAGGATTTGTTTCATTTCTGACTTTATTTACTATGTTATTTCAGACGTTTAAGGAGTATGTTTCATTTCAGACTTTATGGAGTGCATCTTATTTCAGACTGTAAAGAGTGTCTTATTTTAGACTTTTCAGAGTGCGTCTTACTTGAGACTGTTAAGAGTACGTCTTATTTTAGACTGCTAAGAGTACGCCTTATTTTAGACCCTAAAAGAGTGTGTTTTACCTCAGACTCCTTCACTCCAGACAGCCTCCATGTCCATATTTACACTACCTCGTCGCTTACCTTTCCAAATCACGCAAGAAAACCAAACACCTTTTCCCCCCCCCGAGCGGTTTTTGCCTCGTATCGTGTGCATGAGGAGCCCGGGTTCACTGTCACCTTCATTTACACAGCGCGAGACCCTAAACAACTTGACGATCGCTGGAAACCCTGGCGGAGGGGAGCTGCCACCACCTGAAGAGGGCGTGGTCTCCGAGAGGGAGCTTGTATTTATTAGTTCCAAGTTTATTTTCTTCTTTTTTCGTTTTTGTAAGCTAATGAGTATTTGTAGCAACACTTATCTTTTTTTCTGTTGCCCCCCCTTCCTCCCCCCTCCCTACCTTCACCCCCCAAGCACACCACTCCCGATCTCGTGCTTGGTGAGTAAATTACAGCCATGAGCAAGGATAAGATATACTGTCCTGATTGATTTTATTCTAATGATTAATGTTTTACGTCTCTCTGGCCGAGGTTTGTGAAGCAATTTCAGAGTTGCAGTGCTGGACGGAAACACACAACACACAGTAGAGCTTTCAGATATATAGACACCTAATGATTTTCTATTTACGTATGCATACGAATATACACCTATGTATCTATCTATTTATATTTATCTATCTGTTTATTTCCGGAGGCAGACACACAACACACACTTGAGCTTTCAGACATATAGACACCTATTTTTCCCTATTTACGTATACATATATACCGATGTTTTTATCTATCTATATTTATCTATTTGTTTATTTCTGGACGCAAACACACACTAAAGCTTTCAGACGTATAGACACCTAATTCTTTCTTATTTATACATGCATATATACCTGTGTCTTTATCTGTATATATTTATCTATCTTTTTTTTATATATCTTTCTGTTACTATATCAATCTATATATACAATCAATGTAATCTATATCTACATTAATCTATCTTGTTATACATGTATGTGTATTTATCTATATCAATGTATGAATGTGTATGTATGTATATGTTATGTAATGTGGATGGTGGATGGATGGATGGATACTGGAATGGATAGATGGATGCATTTGTGTATGTGCATATGCATGTATATAGGAATATATATATATATATATATATATATATATATATATATATATATATATATATATATATATATCGGTCTATAAACTTGCAAGTATACATACATTTATCTGCAACACATATCTATCTATACAATTAGTTAATGTATCTACATACAGAAATCTGGGGACTGATCATATTCTGACTCCTTTGACCGAGTAGTTAGAGTTAAATGTTATGAAGATTAAAGGGACCGAAAGGAGGAACAGCGCTTAACAAATCCTCCAACAGAACAAAGGCGCGAACATGATGAAAAGACAATGACGAGAAATGGGTTTGCAATGTGTTGCAGCTGATATTGCAAAACAAAGCAGCCCAGTTATTAAAAAGTCTCTTTGACTCTCGGAAAGTCCCTCATTTTAAGGATATTTAGACATGATTTAAATCCTAAGAATGCAGAATATAGCCCTTATTAAATTATATATATATATATATATATATATATATATATATATATATATATATATATATATATATATATATATATATATATATAATTGATTTCTGTATTGCATATATTAATGAATAATACCAACTAGGAATATATATTTTAGAAGCTATCAGTTCCCGGCCGTTTTGATCGTTTATGAGCAGGTCATGATAATTTTAAAAAAGAAACAAAGAAATTGTAAAGGTATTCATTAAATAAAAAAAATGCTATTTGATGAAATTTTAAAAACTTAATAAAAAAGAAAGGCGAGGATGAAATAGGAAGGAAAAAAATAAGGAAAAAGGGTGGACGTGTGTGTGTGTGTGTGTGTGTGTAGATAGATAGAAAGACAATTATAGAGATAGATAGATAGATACGAAGAGGTAGACATGCAAAAATAAATAAATCACAACAGGCTATCCTTGTTTCTTTAACCCTTTCATCTTGAAACAACCCACTTGAGGCAACGCAGAGTATAACGAACAATGTCCAAACTTGATATTGCCTGTTTGAACACGTCTCGGCGTGTCTTTGTCGCGCTCTCTGCTAATTCCTGAAAACAACTTCTCAAAGTCCGTTACATTCTCTTAAATATATATTTTTTTCTTTTTTTTTCTTACAGTGTCTGTGTGTTTATAACTGTAGGAGAGAATGAAAATGCTTATCATTGTTCTTATAACTCGTGTGTGTGTGTGTGTGTGAGAGAGAGAGAGTGTGTGTGTGTGTGTGTGTGTGTGTGTGTGTGTGTGTGTGTGTGTGTGTGTGTGTGTGTGTGTGTGTGTGTGTGTGTGTGTGTGTGTGTGAATACGCGTACGTGTGCTTGTGTGTGCGAATTTGTGCCCGTATATGAGTGCATGTGTCTGTCTGTCTGTCTACTTTCTGACTACACGTACCCAGCGCATCAACGGCCGCTGCACACCCCGCCGAGCTTCCCTCCGCCGCACAAACAGGTCCCCTCCGCCGCCGCACGACGAGATCCCTCGCTTAAGCACCTCGTAAGTGCCAGTCATTCCGCGTCGGCCGCCGTATGCAGTGCCCGCGGTCCTGGTCCGGCTGGATGGCTCTTCTCGGACGGGGATCAATATCTGCATTTTGATCGGAATCCTTTTTTCCTCTTTATCTTTATTTATCTTTTTTTCAGGGGGGAGGTTATTTAGGTATTTATTTTCGATTTGCTTATGCATAGATTTTCCTCCTTTCCTTGGTTCTGTCCCTATTTTAGCTCTATTGGATTTTCTGTCAGTGACGCATTCTGATCCTTAGAATTCCTTGTCTACCTTTTTTTTTTTTTTTTTTTTTTTTTTTTTTTTTTTTTTTTTTTTTTTTTTTTGTCGAACCTTCAGCATGGTCTCTCTCTCTCTCTCTCTCTCTCTCTCTAACTCTGCTTTTCCCTCGCTCCTCCTCCTCCTCTTCTCCTTCTCCTCCTCGTCCTCGTCCTCGTCGTCGTCGTCCTCCTCCTCTCCCTTCACCCTTCCTCCACTTCTCGCTCTTGACCACCACTTGTGTGTCATCCCTGCCTTCCCCCCCCCCCTCCCCCCTCTGCCCCCCCCTTCCATCCCCTCCCTCTTCTTCCACCCCTCCCCCTCTTCCCCCCCCCCTCTCCCCCTCCAAGACAAAAGGTGCTGAGGTTGACAGCAAGGAAGGGCCTGAGGGAAGCACTAAACCCCAGGTAGCCGGTGCATTAAAACCGGTTATTGCCTTTCAATAGCCCCCGAATGAGGCACTGGTGCAGCATCCGAACTGTCTGGCGCGAGGCTGTTTTTGTGACCAAGGGATGGGTCTGCTTGGAGGGGAGGGAGGGAAGGGCGGAGGGAGGGAATGTGGGGGGATGAGATGGGAGGAGGGAGGGTCTACTGGAGGGAGGTGGGGGAAGGGTCTAGTGGGGAATGGGGGATAGATTGGAGGGGGGGGGGGCGGATGATGTGCTCAGGCGTGAACTGTGAGAAATTTGACACCCTGGACAGATGGATTCGTGAGATCCCTTTATCTATAAATGAACTTGGATTTTCAATACATGCAAACTGCTGATATATATATATATATATATATATATATATATATATATATATATATATATTATATATATATATATATATATATATATATATATATACATAAATAATATGTATGTATATACGTAATATATATATATATATATATATATATATATATATATATATATATATATATATACATATATACATATTATGTATATACGTAAGTATATGCATAATATATATATACATATATAATATATATATATATATATATATATATATATATATATATATATATATATATATATATATATATGTATGTATGTATATACGTAATATATATACATACATATATACATATATATATATATATATATATATATATATATATATATATATATATATATATATATATATATATATTATATATATAATGTATATATATATATATATATATTATATATATATATATATATATATATATATATATATATATATATATATATATATATATATATATATATATATATATATATATATATATATATATATGCGTGTGTGTGTGTGTATGTATGTATCTATGTATGTGTATAAAGTTATATTTGTGCGAGTGTGTGTCTGTTATATATATATATATATATATATATATATATATATATATATATATATATATATATATATATGTATATGTATATGTATGTATAAACACACACACACACACACAAACACACACTTATATTTGCGTATGTATGTGCTTTGAAATTAATTAATGAACCAAACTAATAATGGCAATGAGAATGAGAATGGCAATTAATATAATGGTAATGACAACATTAGTAACAAAATTAGTGGTAGTAATGATGATAATTATAATAATAGTAATGTAATAAAAATATGCACTCTTGAAGAATTATATCAAAATCGACTCTTTTTCAGGTATACTGGTGACGTCCGTAAACATAAAATAATGATTAAAATAGTTACCCCTATTGCCTTGTCTTTGCAATGGGAGTAATGGATTAATGCAATCATTTAAAGAATCCTGAATCTGGTTCATGATTCGGATCATCACCGTTCATTAACATTTATCATCATCGAACACACAAAGAAATGAACAAACAAACTAACCAGTGATACCAATGATACCAAAAACGTAACTTCCTTGGCGAAGGTAATAAAAATAATGATAATAACTCTATACTAATAGTAATGATGATAAGAGGAATCAATATAACAGTGATGATAATGATAATAAAGAAAAAATATAGAGAAAGAAAGAATGACAGAGAGAGTAAGAATAATAACTATATACATTAGTAATGATAATAAGAAGAATCAATATACAATAATGATAATGATATAAAGAAAGTAAATATAAATAAAAGAAAGAATGACAGAGAGAGTAAGAATAATAACTATTACTATTAGTAATGATAATAAGAAGAATCAATATAACAATAATGATAATGATAATAAAAAAAGGAAATATAGAGAAAGAAAGAATGACAGAGAGAATAAGTAAGAAAGGTTCTGCTTGAGTAACCCAAGAGTTTTGTGACGCCTGTTGACTATCTTCTGCAGTATGAAAAGAAATTGAACTTCGTTGCATGATCTGTTGCATGGTCAGGAAGCCAAAACAACCGTGTTTCTATTTCCACCGTTTTGATAAAACCAAATCCAACATCTGATTTATTTATACAGTTAACATATTCGATATACACGATATATCATTTGCAGGCAAATGCTTGTTCAGTGCGATAAATGAACTCGTTTTGATAAATCCTAACTCATACGATAAATCCAAATCGATATCTGATTTATCTATACATTTAACATATGTGTTATACTTATATGATTTTCAGGCAAATACTTGTTCAATACGATAAATGAACTCTGAATCTGATATAATGTTTTGATAAAATCTACCCGATATCTGATTTATCTATACTTTTAACATATGTGATATACATATATACGATTTTCACATAAATACTTGTTCAATACGATGAACTCTGACTTATCTGATATAATGGCGTTTTGATAAAATCTACCCCGATGTCTGATTTATCTATACTTTTAACATATGTGATATACTTATATGATTTTCACGATTTTTTATTATTTTCATCAATACGCAAAATACTTGTTCAGTACTAAATGAACTCTTACTGACAAATTCTTGATCAATACGATAAATGAAGTCTTGCTTTTGATATAATCGCGTTTTGATAAAATCTAACCCGACATCTGACTTATCTATACTTTTAACATATGTGATATACATGATGCACGATTTTCACATAAATACTTGTTCAATACGACAAATTAACTCTGACTTTGATAAAATCTAACCCGATATCTGATTTATCTCTTTTTAACATAATGTGATATACATGATAAACGATTTTCACATAAATACTTGTTCAATACGACAAATTAACTCTTACCTCGGTATATGCAATGGTAATTAAACTCTTCATGATTTCCAAAGTTGCATGGCGCGGAATAA
>NW_020868941.1:79967-94967 GCF_003789085.1 Penaeus vannamei
ACGTCAACTATAGACTGTAGATACGTTCTTATGTATGTATTTATGTATACATGTATGTATGTATGTATGTATGTATGTTTGTTGGTGTATATGTAATGTATGTATGTATGTATGTATGTATGTATGTATGGTAATGTTATGTATGTATGTATGCTATGTATGTATGTATGTGTGTATATGTGTAGTGATATGTATGTATGTATGTATGTTGTAGTATGTATGTATGTATGTATGTACGTATGTGTACATGTTATGTATGTATGTATGTATGTGTGCGTTAAGTAAAAGAAAAGAACAAGTCACATCATAATTTCCTTTTCCTCATTATAACAACTCCAGAAAAAACTCGCTGTTGTTTTTCTTCTTCTTCCTCCTCCTCTTCTTCTTCTTTTTCTTCTTCCTTCTTCTTCTTCTTCCTTCTTATCGACCTTTTGCTGCTTAGCGACAACACCCTCGAAGCGAATCATCGACTCACACGACAACACGATTTATTTGCATACAAGAGTGACTTTTTTGTGCGTGAATTGACGAGGGTTTAGCAGTTCTATTCCGAGTATTCCGCTTGCTTCCAACGTCCCTCTTGCTTCACGTGGGCAGGCTTCGTGGCACCCTCTTGCTTCACGTGGCACCCTCTTGGCTTGCACGTGGCACCCTTCTTGCTTCACGTGGCACCCTCTTGCTTCACGTGGCACCCTCTTTGCTTTCACGTGGCACCCTCTTGCTTCACGTGGCACCCTCTTGCTTCACGTGGGCACCCTCTTGCTTCACGTGGGCACTCTTGCTCTGTGGCACCCTCTTGCTTCACGTGGCACCCTCTTGCTTCACGTGGCACTCTCTTGCTTCACGTGGCACCCTCTTGCTTCACGGGCACCCTCTTGCTTCACGTGGCACCCTCTTGCTTCACGTGGCACCCTCTTGCTTCACGTGGCACCCTTTCTTCCTTCAACGTGGCCACCCTGCTTCACGTGGCATCTCTTGCTTCACGTGGCACCCTCTTGCTTCACGTGGCACGTCCCTCTTGCTTCGCGTGGCACCCTCTTTGCTTCACGTGGCACCTTCTTGCTTCACGTGGCGCCCTCTTGCTTCACGTGGCACGTGGCACTTCAGCACTCTTCTTGCTTACGTGGCACCCTTCTTGCTTCACGTGGCACCTTCTTGCTTCACGTGGCACTCCTCTCTTGGCACCCTTCTTGCCACGTGTCACCCTCTTGCTTCACGCTGGCTCTCCGTGCACCCTCTGCTTCACGTGGCACCTCTTGCTTCACGTGGCACCCCTCTTGCTTCACGTGGCACCCTCTTGCTTCACGTGGCACCTTCTGCTTCACGTGGCACCCTTCTTGCCTTCACGTGGCGCCCTCTTGCTTCACGTGGCACCCTCTTGCCTTCACGGTGGACCTCACCCTTTCCTTCACGTGGCCACCCTCTTGCTTCACGTGGGCACCCTCTGCTTCACGTGGCACCCTCCTTCACGTGGCACCCCTCTTGCTTCACGTGGCACCCTCTTGCTTTCCACCGTGGGCAACCCTCTTGCTTCACGTTTGGACGCACCCTCTTGCTTCACGTGGCACCCTCTTGCTTCACAGTGGCACCTTCTTGCTTCACGTCGGCACACCATCCTGCTTCACGTGGCACCCTCTTGCTTCACGTGGCATCCCTCTTGCTCTTCACGGTAGGACACCGGGCTCTTGCATTCACGTGGCGCCCTCTTGCTTCACGTGTCCGACCCGTCTTTGCTCACGTGCACCCTCTTGCTTTCAACGTAGGCACCCTCTTGCTTCACGCTGGCCATTCTTCTTGCTTCACGTGGAGCCCTCTTGACTTCACTTGGCCAGACCCCTCTTGCTTTGCAGCGGCGCGCCCTCTTTGCTTCCACTTGACACCCCTCTTGCTTACACAGAGATGACAACCCCTCTTGCTTCACGTGGACACCCTCTTGGCATTCACGTGGCACCCTCTTGCTTCACTTGACACCCTCTTGGCTTCACGTGACACCCTCTTGCTTCAGTGGCACCCTCTTGTTCACGGGGCCACCCTCTTGCGCTTCACGTCGCAACCTCTTTACTTCAAAACGTGGTGCACCCCTGCGGTTCACGTCGGCGCCCTCTTCTTATTCACGTGCGGTCCTCTTGCTCACGTCGGCAGTCACTTCTTTGCTTCACGTCCGTGCACCCCTCTTGCTTCACGTGCACCCTCTTGCTTCACTTTGACACCCTCTTGCTTCAACGTGACACCCCTCTTGCTTCAGCGTGCGCGCGCGCTCTTGCCCTCACGTTTGGCACCACTCTGCTTGCACGTTGGCACCCTCTTGGCTTCACGTGGCACCCTTCTTGCTTCACGCTGGCATCTTTCCTCTCCTTCAATGTCGCCCTATTCTTGCCATTCACGCTGCGCACCCTTCTGCTTCACGTGACAGCCTCTGCTTGCTTCACGGGTGGCCACCCTCTTTTGCTTCACGTGGCCCCTCTTGCTTCCACGTTAAGCATCTTCTTGCTTCCACGTGGCGCCCTCGTCGCTTCAGGTCGTTAGCGCGCCCCTCATTAGCTTCACGTGCACCCGTACTTGCTCTCACTGCACCCTCTTGCATTCACATTGACACCCTCTTGCTTCACGTGACCACCCTTCTTGCTTTCACGTCCGGGCACCTCTGGCTTCACGGTGGGCACCCTGTCCTTGGCTTCACGTGGCGCCCCTCTCTGCTATCACGTGGCTTCCTCTTCCCTTCACGTGCGCTTCCTCTTGCTTCACGCTGGCACCCTCTTGCTTCACGTGGCACCCTTTCTTGCTGTCACGTGGCACCTCTTGCTTCACGTAGGCACCCTCTTCCTTCACGATGGCGCCCTCTTGCTTCACCGTGACACCCCTCTTGCTTCACACGTGGCACCCTTCTTGCTTCGCGTGGCCGACTCTGCTTCACGTGGCCACCCTCTTGCTTCACGTCGAGCACCATCTTGCTTCATTGTGGCCCTTCCTTGCTTCACGCTGGCACCCTCCTTGCTATCACGTACGGCACCTCTTCCTTGTTTCACGTCGCGCACCCTCTTTGCTCTCGTAGGCACTCCCTCGTGCTTCCACGTGACGCCCTCTTCCCTTCACGTTGGGCGGCCCTCTTAGCTTCACGTTCATGGGCCACCTCTCTGTGTCCGCTATCACCGTGGGCACCCTCTTGCTTCATGTGGCACCCACTTTTGCTTCACGTGACGCCTCTTCCTTTACATCGTTGCGCCCTCTTGCCTTCACCGTGGCACCCTCTTCCTTTCACGTGGCACCCTTCTGATTCACGCCCTCCTTGACTTCACGTGGCTCCCTCTTGCCTTCACGTTTAGCACCCTCTTGCCATCACTTGGCGCCAAAACCTCTTGCTTCACGTGTGCCACCTTCTTGCTCTCATCTGGCACCCTCTGCACATTCACGGTGCGCGCCCTCTTGGATCACCTGGTCGCGCCCTGCTGACTCACGTGGCTCCTCCTCTTGCTTCACGTAGCACCCCTCTTGCATCACTTTGGCGCCCTCTTGCTTAACGTTTGGCACCTTTCCTGATGCTTCACGTTCGGCACCTCTTGCCTTCACGTGGCATCCTCTTGCTTCACGTGCCACCCTCTTGCTTCACAGTTGGCACCCCTCTTGCTTCACGATGGCCCACCTCTTGCTTCACGTGGCACCCTCTTGTCTTCACGTGGCGCCCTCTTGCCTTCACGTGGCACCCTCTTGCTTCACGTGGCCCCTCTTGCTTCAACGTGGCATCACGTGCGCACCCTCTTGCTTTCACGTGGCACCCTCTTGCTTCACGTGGCACCCTCTTGCTCTCACGTTGGCGCCCTCTTGCTTCACGTGGCCCCCTCTTGCTTCACGTGCGCCCGCCTCTTGCTTCACGTGGCGCCCTCTTGCTTCACGTGGCACCCTCTTGCTTCAGTCATGTTTGTAAGGAACAGATTTTGAAAATACAGATGTTCCCTATTGATGGCTGGAGGCTGGTTGAAAGGGACTCGAATTTTCTGCCTCTTTTCTCTCCTTTTCTCTCCTTCTCTTTTTCTGTTTTGGGTTGGCATTTTGTAGAATGAGAGCGACTTTTTCGTGTCTTTCTATGTCTCTTTCTTCTTTCTCTCTGTTTCTTTTCTGAACTGATTTCTCTGTTACGGTCTCTCGTTTCTCTCTTTTTTGTTTGTTTGTTTGTTTTTCTCTGCCTCTGTCTGTCTGTCTGTCTGTCTCTCTCTGTCTCTCTTCTCTCTCTCTCTCTCTCTGCTCTCCTCTCTCTTCTCTCTTCTCTCTCTCTCTCTTTCTCTCTCTCCCCTCTCTCTCTCTCTCTCTCTCTCTCTCTCTCTCTCTCTCTCTCTCTCTCTCTCTCTCTCGCTCTCTCTCTCCTCTCTCTCTCTCTCTCTCTCTGTCTCTCTTGTCTCTCTCTCTCTCCTCTCGTCTTTCTCTCTGTCTCTCTCTCTCTCTCTCTTCTCTCTCTCTCTCCTCTCGTCCTCTCTCTCTTCTGTCTGTCTGTCTCGCTCTGTCTGTCTGCTCTGTCTCTCTCTCTCCTTCCTCTCTCTCTCTCTCTCTCTCTCTCTCTCTCTCTCTTTCTCTTTCTCTCTCTGTTCTCTCTGTCTGTCATAATGCATATATATCATATATATTCATATATATATGAGTATACTATATATAATATATATATATATTATAATATATATATATACTACTATTACTATATATGTATTATATATATATTATATATATATATATATTATACTTTATATATATATATATATATATATAGTTATAAATACTTATATATATATATATATATTATATTCAGATGTATCTTATATATGCATATATATACATATTATATAGATAGAAGATACGATAGATAGGAATAGATTTAGATAGATAGGCATATCATATCCATACATATACGAAATATATTATAATATAATATTATACTTAATTATATATTATATATATTATATTATATATATATATATTATCTACTATATATATATATTATACATCTATTTATATATATTATATATATATCATATTATTATATATATATATATTATTATATATATATATATATATATTATATATACATTATATTATTATATTGTATATATGTGATATATACATATATGTATATATGTTACATATACAATATATATGTATAATATATACTACTATTATATATATATTTTATATACATATATATATATATATAATACTAGTATATATATATACTATATACAGTTATAATGATATATATAAGATATATATATTATTATATATATATATATATATATGTCATGTATGTGTGTATATATATATATATATATAGTATATATATATATTATATATATATATATATCATATGATAATATATATATTATATATGTATATAATATTTATAGATACATCTGTAGATATCTATATGTATGATAGATAGATAGATACATATTCCAGTCTGTGTGTGTATCTCCCTAATGTATACGTCCTGTCTCTTCCCTTATGTGTGCGAGCTATAGATGAAGACGAACTTATTCAGCGAGTGAGAATTTCCGTTTCCAATGCACCTGACTGTACTTTTTATCAGTACAAATGGGAATAAAGATGGATATCACTAATCAAATGGAAATAAAATGAGATAAAGAAATAAAATGATATAAAGATTAAATGAAATAAGATGACGTAGAGATATAGACTGTTTTCTTTTATCTTTTTTAGCTTTTTTTCCATATATTCAAAGATCTTCCCCTACCTAACGCATTGCAAGTACCTTGCCTGACGTCCATCTGCAATCCCCAAAATGCAAGGCTAGCTCTCCCCAGCTCTTGCACTGCAATAACCCCATTCCCTCGGATTGCTCCATATACCAAAATGGACTCACCCTTCCCTCCCCCCCCCCTTTGCATCGGCTTCCCCTCCCCTTCTCCCTGTCCCTTTCCCCTCTCCTCTCCGTCTCCCTCTGTCCTAATCCCTTTATTATCGTTTGTCCCCTCCCTCTTCCCCTTCTCTCTCTCCCCTCCTTCTTTTCCCCTTTCCCCTCTCCCATACGCGTCCCTTTTTCCCCTGCTTTCCCTTCACTCAAATCCCCCTCTCCCCTTCCCTCCCTGCCCCCTTTCCCTCTACCCCTTCCTTCCTTGCCCCCTCTCCCCTCCCTCACTGCCCCCTTTCCCCTCCCTTCCCTACCCCCCCTCTCCTCTCTACCCTCCTCTCCCCTCCCCTCCCTCACTGCCCCCCTTTCCCCTCCCTTCCCTACCCCCCTCTCCCATCCCTACCCTCCTCTCCCCTCCCTTCCTTCCCTTCCCCTCCCTACTCCCCCTTTTCCTCTACCCCTCTTCCCTTTCAACCCCTCTACCCCTATCCCCCCCTTCTGCCTCCCCCCCCCCCCCATCTCCCGTTTTTCCGCATCTCCGCCATGAATAAAGACACAGAGGGGAGAAAACCGAGGGGAAAGGGGAGAGGGGAGAGGGGGGGGAAGGGTATACTCCATTTGCATAATTCTTTGCACGTTAGCAAATGCACGGGAGTCCCATATATGCAACGAATTCCGGCCCCTGCAACCGATGCCAGATAGAATTTACGGTGGCACTCTTTGGCTCTGATGCATAACTATGGCACTCCTGTCCTCCTGTCTGCGTCTGTGTCTGCTGCTCGGTCGCTTTTGCCGTGTCATTGCTATTCTCGTTCTTAATGGCCGTCTTGGCAGCTGGCCTTAAGTGGTAGTGTTATCACATGCTTGAAGGTGTGTTTTTATCATTGTAATTGTTGATGTTGTTATTATTGTTATTGCTATTATTATTATTATCAGTATTAGTATTAGTATCGTTACTATTATCATTATATTATTAATTATTATCATTATGAATGATTATTATATCATTCATCATTACCATTATTATCATTGTTACTATTATTACTTATCATTTTCATTATATTATTATTATTATATTATTATTATTACATTATTTATTTATTATATTATTATTATTATTTATTATTATTATCATTTATTGCTATTATTGTTATTATTATTATTTTATTATTACTATTACCATTATTATCGCTCTCACTTTTTGGTTATTATCATTATCAACATCATTACTATCATTGTTATTATTATTATCATTACTATTATTATTATTATCATTATCATTATTGATATTGTTATCATCATTTTATTTTATTGTTGTTATTACTATTATAATCGTTATTGTTGTTATTATCATTATTATTATCATCATTATCATAACTATTATCATTATTGTTATCATTATCATTATCATCATCATTATCATCATCATTAGTGTTTTAATAATGCCACTTTTGATGTTATCACCATGACTAGTCTTCGACTTATGGATTATGCATTATTATTATCATTATTGTCGATGAACATCTATGCTCTTATAATCATTATAATCATCATTATGATTATCATTATCGTCATTATCATTATCAAGATTACTATTATTATTATTCCTATTATTAGTAGTTGTACTACTCTTAATAGCATTAGCAACTACAGTGAACCCTCGCTATAACGCGGTTCACCTTTCACGTTCTCGCTGCTTCACGGATTTGCATTGTGCATTGTGTTCTGCATTCTGATTGGCTAAACAGTCTCTCCGCTTCTTCTCTACCTGTGTGTCAATAACGTAACGGTTTAATATGTACATGTACGTAAAACAGCTTGCCAAATTTAAGTTTGCAAATTTTCTCTAAAACCCATGAAGCCTTCAGTTCGTATTGATGATTAAAATTATTATTTTACAGTACAGTAGTTATTTGTAAAAAAAACGTTTATACAGTACTTTTATTTGTTAAACAAATGCTTGGGCCTGTAAAAAGGTTTTGTTCTTTGGTTTCAATGTATTGTAGAGTATTTCAGTGTATAATAATTGTAAAAAAAAAATAAAATACTATCACGGATTCGCCTATCAAACGTAAAAAGAAACGAGGGTTCACACATTATATTTCCCTATCATCATCATCATCATTATTACTATTATTACATGACATCATTATTTTACATTATCATCATTATTATTATTATCGTTATCATTACAATGATCATCATAAGTATCATTGCTATTATTATTGTTATTATCGTTATAGATATCATTATTATTATCATCATCTTTAATATTCATCATTATTATCATATTTATTATCATTATCATTACTGTCGTTATCATTTTTACCATTATCTTTATCACTGGTATCATTTATTTATTATCTTTATTTTTATTATTATTACTTTTGTTATTATTATTATTATCATTATTATTATTATCATTATTATTGTTGTTCTTATTATTATCATCAATGCTTTTATCATTATCATCATAATCATTAATATTATCATTATTATCATAGCTGTTGTTATTATCATTGGCATAATTCAAAAAAAGAAAGAAAAGAAAAAACGAGAGAGAAAAGAAAGAAGAAAAAAAAAAGAAAGAAAAGAAAGAAAAAAATGAAAGAAAGAAAAAGAAAATAAGAAAAAAAAAAGAAAAAGAAAAAACTGAAAGAAAAAAAAAAGAAAATAAAAAAAAAAGAAAGAAAGAAAAAGAAAAAAAAAAAAAAAATATATCGAATCTCTCTCATAGATTTATTGTTTTCATTGCATGCACTTTGCAAAGCGTGCTGTGAAGATGACTGATCAATAAAAGATGTTGCCTTATTCATCGTATATATATATATATATTATATATATATATATATATATATATATATATATATATATATATATATATATATATATATATATATTATATATATATATATATATATATAGTTACGTGCAATGCGTACATGGACGACTCTATCTGTAAGGATATACATAATTCATCAAAAATGTTTTCAAAGGAATTAACAGCTCTACCCTCCTACCCCACTTTCCTCCCCTCCCTTCCTCCCCTCCACCTTCTTACCCTCCCCCTCCCCTTCCCATTCCATCCTTTTACCCCTCCTTTCCCTCCCATTCCATCCTTTACCCTCCTTCCCCTTTCCATTCCATTCTTTTACCCTCCCTTCTTCCTCCCATTCTTCCTCTTAGCTTGTCACCCCCCCCCCCCCCCCCCCTACTCTTCACCCTCTTACCCTGTCTCACCCCTTTTCCCTCCATCTCCTTCCCCTCCACACCCTTTTCCATTACACTCCCTTACCTTCTCCTTTCCCCTCCCCTCCTCTCCACCCCCTTTCCCTCCATCCTCCTCCCTTCCCCCCCCTCTTCCCTTCCTCTTCCCCTCCTCCCTTACCCTCCTCCCTGCCATCCTTCCCATTCCCCTCCTCCCCTCCTCCACCCCTTACCTCCTCCTTCCCTCCCCTCCTCTCCACCCCTCCTCTCCCCTCTCCTTCCCTCCACTCCTCCTCCCCACTCCCCCCTCCCTTTCCCCCTCCTTACCCTCTTCCCTGCCCTCCCTCCCCTCCACCCCTCCCTCCATTCCACCGCTTACCCTCTCCTCTCCCATCCTGCCCCTCCTCTCCACCCCTAACCCTCTCCCCCTCACCTTCCCCTCCATCCTCCCCCTTCCCTCCTCCTTTACCCTCTTCCCTGCCCTCCCCTTCCCCTCCACCCTCCTCCATTCCACCCGCTTACCCTCTCCTCTCCCCTCTGCCCCCTCCTCTCACTCCTTACCCTCTCCCCCTCACCTTCCTCTCCATCCTCCTCCCCTTCCCCTCCTCCTTTACCCTCTTCCCTGCCCTCCCTTCCCCCTCCACCCCCTCCCTCCATTCCCCCGCTTACCCTCTCCTCTCCCCTCCTGCCCCCTCCTCTCCACCCCTTACCCTCTCTCCCCCTCCACCTTCCCCTCCATCCTCCTCCTCCCCCTCCCTTCCCTCTCCTTTACCCTCTTCCCTGCCCTCCCCTTCCCTCCACCCCTCCCTCCATTCCACCCACTTACCCTCTCCTCTTCCCCTCCTGCCCCCTCCTCTCCACCCCTTACCCTCTCCCCTCACCTTCCCCTCCATCCTCCCCCTTCCCTCCTCCTTTACCCTCTTCCCTGCCCTCCCTTCCCCTCCACACCCTTCCTCCATTCCACCCCCTTACCTTCTCCTTCCCCTCCTGCCCCTCCTCCCCCCCCCTCTAGATACACCAAACAAGAATGCTATGCAAATTTGCAAACTTGCAGAGGTCACTAATATGTGCAATATCCCGAGTGTCTTCATACCACACGAAATTCCACTTAATTCATTTAGCTTCCAAAAAAAAAAAAAAAAAAAAAAAAAAAAAAAAAAAAAAAAAATTAGCTTCGAAATTTAGCTTCGAAAATTTCCTCAATCCCAAAGGAGTATTTCGTCTTTCTTTCTTTCTTTTTTTTTTTTTATCTTCGAAAACAAAAGCCTGCTTAGAGCGCATGCAGCCGTCGGGGAGGATATTGAAATTTGGCGTCCGGGAGAGCGCTGGATGTTGCAATCACTGGATAAGCAGGTTGCAGGCGTCGCGGCGGCAGCTTGCAATGCGTCTTGGGGGCGAGAAGGTGATAAGCCACCCGTGTCGAGATGGTCGAAAAACCCCCGACTGCCCTGGCTTGAGATGCGCCTTGTCACCCCCGCCATCGCGGTGAGTTGCCCCGCAGGCTCCGGTTAACGCTGCAAAATTATGCTAAAATTCGCGAATGATGATAAATTCGCCGAGAAGGAGTGAAAAGCAGATGAAATTTCGGGCCTGAATTGCGGTCGTCTCCATTCTTGCTTTTGCACGCGCTTGAGAATTAGTTGCATCGGTGGGCGTGGCTCTGTTAAAGCACTGAGTCTTTCTCTCTTCGGGATTGCAGTGTGAGTAAAAATGTGTTAAATAAGGATAATCATATTGATATGATAAAGGAAATGATGATAGTAACAGTCATCATGATAACAATAGTGATGATCATATTAACAATAATGATGATAACAATAATTAATGATAATGAAATATAATGATTATAATACTAATAATAGCAATAATGATAATGATAATAATAAGGATGATAATAAAAATGATAATATTAATAACAGTATAAACGATAATAAAAAATGATCATGATAACTATTTTTGATGTTAGTTTCATCACTATCATTATCATTATCATAATCATTGTTTCATCACTATCATTATTATCATCATTATTATCATAATCATTATGTTTCATCACTATCATTATTATTATCACCATTATCATAATCATTATTGTTGTTGTTATTGTTATCATTGCTACCATTACCATTGCTATCATCACCATCATTATAACAATAATAACAATATCATTGCTACCATCACCATTGCTATCATCACCATCATTATAAGAATAATAACATACCATGCTACATCACCATTGCTATTATTACCATCATAATAAAATAATAACAATACCATTGCTACCATCAAAAATTGCTATATCACCATCATTATAAGAATAATAACAATACCATTGCTACCATCACCATTGCTATTATTACCATCATAATAAGAATAATAACACCATTGCTACCATCAAAAATTGCTATTATCACCATCATTATAACAATAATAACAATACCATTGCTACCATCACCATTGCTATTATCACCATCATTATAACAAAAAATAACAATACCATTGCTACCATCACCATTGCTATTATCACCCTCATTATAACAATAATAACAATACCATTGCTACCATCACCATTGCTATTATCACCATCACTATAACAATAATAACAATACCATTGCTACCATCACCATTGCTATCATCACCATCATATTATAACAATAACAATTACCATTGCTACCATCACCATTGCTATCATTACCATCATTATAACAATAACAACATCATTGCTACATCACCATTGCACCCTCATTATAACAATAATAACAATACCATTGCTACCATCACCATTGCTATCATCACCCTCATTATAACAATAACAACAACAATTGTTCACAAGCACACACGTGGCTTTAGGTGTCCGCGAACACTCCCTCAGAGACCAAAATTAAAGGAGAAACTTCGCTCAGTGTCCGACCCTCTCCTGGCACGTGCTCAAGCGGGAATCCCTCCCACAACCTCCTCCTCGGTGCATCCTCCTCCTCGGTGCGCGGTGCGCTCTGCGCCTCCTCCTCGGTGCATCCTCCTCTCGGTGCCCTCCTCCTCGGTGCCCTCTCCTCGGTGCGCCCTCCTCTCGGTGCATGCACCTCCTCCTCACCCTCCTCCTCGGTGCGCCCTCCTCCTCGGTGCGCCCTCCTCCTCGGTGCACCTCCTCCTCGGTGCCCCTCCTCCTCGGTGCACCTCGGTCCTCCTCTGCACCTCCTCCTCGTGCACCCTCCTCCTCGGTGCGCCCTCCTCCTCGGTGCGCCCTCCTCCTCGTGCACCTCCTCCTCGGTGCCCTCCTCCTCGGTGCACCCTCCTCCTCGGTCCCTCCTCCTCGGTGCGCCCCTCCTCCTCGGTGCGCCCTCCTCCTCGGTTCGCCCTCCTCCTCTGCACCCTCCTCCTCGGTGCACCCTCTCCTCCGTGCACCCTCCTCCTCGGTGCCCTCCTCCTCGGTGCACCCTCCTCCTCGGTGCCTGCCCTCCTCCTCACCTCCTCCTCGGTGCACCCTCCTCCTCGTCCTCTCCTCGGTGCCCCTCCTCCTCTCGGTGCACCCTCCTCCTCGGTGCACCCTCCTCCTCGGTGCGCCCTCCTCCTCGGTGCGCCCTCCTCCTCGGTGCACCCTCCTCCTCGGTGCACCCTCCTCCTCGGTGCACCCTCCTCCTCGCGTGCACCCTCCTCCTCGGTGCGCCCCTCCTCCTCCTGTGCACCCTCCTCCTCGGTGCACCCTCCTCCTCGGTGCCCCCTCCTCCTCGGTGCACCTCCTCCTCGGTGCGCCCTCCTCCTCGGTGCTCCTCGGTGCACCCTCCTCCTCGGTGCGCCCTCCTCCTCGGTGCACCCTCCTCCTCGGTGCGCCCTCCTCCTCGTGCCCTCCTCGGTGCACCCTCCTCCTCGGTGCGCTCCTCCTCGGTGCACCCTCCTCTCGGTGCATCCTCCCCCTCGGTGCACCCTCCTCCTCGGTGCGCCCTGCACCTCCTCTCGGTGCGCCCTCCTCCTCGGTGCACCCTCCTCGCTCCTCCTCCTCGGTGCACCCTCCTCCTCGGTGCGCCTCCTCCTCGGTGCACCCTCCTCCTCGGTGCACCTCCTCCTCGGTGCGCCCTCCTCCTCGGTGCACCCTCCTCCTCGTGTGCAGCCTCCTCCTCGGCACCCTCCTCCTCCGGTCCTCCTCGGTGCTCCTCCTCCTCGGTGCACCCTCCTCCTCGGTGCCCTCCTCCTCTCTCCTCCTCGGTGCACCCTCCTCCTCGGTGCACCTCCTCCTCGGTGCACCCTCCTCCTCGTGCCCTCCTCCTCGGTTGCACCCTCCTCCTCGGTGCGCCCTCCTCCTCGGTGCACCCTCCTCCTCGGTGCACCCTCCTCCTCGGTGCACCCTCCTCCTCGGTGCACCCTCCTCCTCGGTGCACCTCCTCCTCGGTGCGCCCTCCTCCTCGGTGCACCCTCCTCCTCCATCCTCCTCCTCGGTGCACCCTCCTCCTCGGTGCACCCTCCTCCTCGGTGCACCCTCCTCCTGGTTGCTCCTCCTCCTCGGTGCTCCTCCTCCTCGGTGCGCCCTCCTCCTCGGTGCCCTCCTCCTCGTCCTCCTCCTCCGGTGCTCGGTGCACCCTCCTCCTCGGTGCACCCTCCTCCTCGGTGCACCCTCCTCCTCGGTGCACCCTCCTCCTCGGTGCACCCTCCTCCTCGGTGCACCCTCCTCCTCGGTGCATCCTCCTCCTCGGTGCGCCCTCCTCCTCGGTTGCACCCTCCTCCTCGGTGCATCCTCCTCCTCGGTCCTCCTCCTCGGTGCGCCCTCCTCCTCGGTGCGCCCTCCTCCTCGGTGCATCCTCCTCCTCGGTGCATCCTCCTCCTCGGTGCCTCGGTGGTGCACCCTCCTCCTCGTGCACCCTCCTCCTCGGTGCACCCTCTCCTCGGTTCCTCCTCGGTCCACCCTCCTCCTCGGTCCTCCTCCTCGGTGCATCCTCCTCCTCGGTGCACCTCCTCCTCGGTGCCCTCTCCTCCTCGGTGCACCCTCCTCCTCGTGCACCTCCTCCTCGGTGCATCCTCGTGCCTCCTCTCGGTGCATCCTCCTCCTCGGTGCATCCTCCTCCTCGTGCATCCTCCTCCTCGTGCGCCCTCCTCCTCGGTGCGCCCTCCTCCTCGGTGCACCCTCTCCTCGGTGCGCCCCTCCTCCTCGGTGCACCTCCTCCTCGGTGCACCTCCTCCTCGGTCTCCTCCTCGTGCACCCTCCTCCTCTGCGCCCTCCTCCTCGGTGTCCTCGGTGCACCCTCCTCCTCGGTGCGCCCTCCTCCTCGCGTGCAATCCTCCTCCTCGGTGCATCCTCCTCCTCGGTGCGCCCTCCTCCTCGGTGCGCCCTCCTCCTCGGTGCGCCCTCCTCCTCGGTGCGCCCTCCTCCTCGGTGCGCCCTCCTCCTCGGTGCACCCTCCTCCTCGTCTCCTCTCGGTGCTCCTCCTCGGTGCATCCTCCTCCTCGGTGCACCCTCCTTCCCGCCGCATCCTGAGCATCCCGGAGCGTTCCCTGAGCACGATCTCCGTCCTTTGGCATCCTCCTTTGACCCCCTCGGTGAGATTGGCAGCGTGCCATGACCTCGGGGCGAGCCAGGAGGGAGGGGAGGGGAGGGGGGGGGAGTGGGGGTGGGGTGGGGGGGGGGGGGGGAGAGGGGATCGTCGGGATGAGCCACCAGCTTGCCGTGCCTTTTGTGACGCGAAACAGCAGCTCATTATGACACATACGCGATGCTGTGTTATCACTGGATTAATATGGGGTGTGGGGGTGAGGGTGGGGTGGTGAGGGGTGGGGGTGGATTAATATGGGGGTGGGGGGTGGAGGGATAGGGGTTGGGTGAGAGGTGGGGGTGGGGTGAGGGGTGGGGATTGGACGGGTTGGGGTGGAGGTGGAGGTTGGGGTGTGGGGATGAGGGGTGGGGTGAGGGGTGGAGTAGGTGAGGAGGGGTTGGGGTGGAGGGGTGGGGTGGTGAG
>NW_020868941.1:102467-107467 GCF_003789085.1 Penaeus vannamei
GAGAGAGAAACAGCAAGAAAGCAGAAAAACAGATAAACAGATTAGCAGAGAGAAGAGATAAAGCAAGAAGCAGAAAGAAAGGGTAAACAGATTAGCAGAGAGAAGAGAAACAGCAAGAAGCAGAAAAGCAGTAAACAGATTAGCAGAGAGAAAGAGAAACAGCAAGAAGCACAGTAGCAGAAGTTGCAGCAGTAAACAGATTAGCAGAGAAAAGAGAAACAGCAAGAAGCAGAAAACAGAGACAGATAAACAGATTAGGAGAGAGAAACAGCAAGAAGCAGAAACAGCAGCAAAAACAGAAAAGTAAACAGATAGCAGAAACAGCAAGAAGCAGAAAAACAGGCAAGCAGCAGAAACAGCAAAAGCAGAAAAGTAAACAGATTAGCAGAAGAGAAGCAGAGTAAACAGATTTAGCAGAAAAACAGGTAAACAGATTAGCAGAGAGAAAGAGAAACAGCAAGAAGCAGAAAAGCAGGTAAACAGACTAGCAAAGAGAAAGACAAACACCCACACAAGGACAACCATTCAAAAGCAAACACCCACACAACCACACAATCACCTAATCACCCAATCAGCATCAACAAGCCATTACTAAAGCCAGTCCCAATCAATCTCTAAAAAGTACAGCCCATTCGCTAAATTACCTCGAAATAGAAATTAGTTACAGAGATTGAGCAAAGAAAAAAAAAGAAAAAACAGAGACATAGACAACGAAACAGAACCAAAAAACAAACAAATTATCCAAACAGAACCACAAATACAAAAAGACAATCAAAACAAACAAAAAAACAAAAGAAATTATCCAAACAGAACCACAAATACAAAAAAAGACAATTAAAACAAAATAAAAAAAAGAGACATAAATTACTTACAGAGAAACGACCGATTAAAACGTTGTGGAGAGAAAAACACAACTGGAAAGCAAATTTTATCTCTCACGCTAATTGCCAGCTGAAGAGCACCACCTGCACACACCAGCGGCCGGGCAATTGGGAAGTAATGAACGGGTTAAGGCAATAAAGTGACAGGACCCGGGAAGTGTGTGTGGCCGCTGGGACAACAGGAATCGATATGGAAAATGGAGCGCCGATTTTTCCTGTCGATTTTTTATTTTTTTAATTTTTTTATTATTTTTTTTTAGTGTGTTTTTTTGGGGGTGTGTGTATCTTTTACTTATTATTTATTTTTAGTTTTTTTTGTGTGTATATATCTTTTTTTTTTTTTTTTTTTTTTTTGGTATTTTTTCTACTCAAGAATCGATATACAACATGGAGCTCAGATCTCTGAATTTGACCACTTTTTTTTCCTCTTTTTGTATTGTTTTCTGTTTATTTTTGGAGGGAAAAAACACGAATCGATATGCAAAATAAAGCTTTGATCTCTGACTTTTTCTGTTTCTTTTCCTCTTTTTTTCAATCGAGTTATTTCTATCTTCTATCTTATTCTCCTTCTTTCACTTCTTCTTCTTCCCCTTCTTCTGGAACAAAAGGAATCGATATGCAAAATGGAGCTCAGATCTCTGAACTTGACCACTTTTTTCCATTTCTTTTGTGTTTTTTTGTTTTGTTTTGTTTGTTTTTGTTTTTTGTATTTGTTTTTTTTCTGCTCAAGAATCGATATGCAAACTGGAGCTCCGATCTCTGAACTTGACCCCTTTTTTCTTTTTTTTTTTACTGTACTGTTTTTCTATTCATTTTGAGGGGAAAACACGATATGCAAAATGGAGCTCCGATCTCTGAACTCGACCCCTTTTTTCATTTTTTTGTTGTTTTGTTTGTTTGTTTTTTGTATTCTGCTAAGAATCGATATACAACATGAGCTCAGATCTCTATCTTGACCTTTTTTTTTTTGCTGTTTCTGTTTTTTTTTTTTTTTGGGGGGGAACACGATATGCAAAATAAAGCTCTGATCTCTGACTTTTTTCTGTTTCTTTTCCTCTCTTTTTCTCGAGTTGTTTCTATCTTCTATCTTACTCTTCTTCTTCTTCTTCTTCTTCTTCTGGAACAACAGGAATCGATATGCAAAATGGAGCTCAGATCTCTGACCTTTTCCTCTTTCTTTTTCATCTTTTTTCAATCTATTTCTATCTTCTATCTTATTTCCTCTTTCACTTCTTCTGGAACAAAGGAATCGATATGCAAAATTGACTTTTTCCCTTTTCTTTGTGTGTGTGTTTTTGTTTTTTGTTTGTTTGTTGTTTTTGTTTTTTTTTGCTCAAGAATTGATATGCAAAGTGGAGCTCCGATCTCTGAATTTGACCTTTTCCTTTTTTTGTTTGTGTTTTGTGTGTGTGTGTTTTTTTTTTTTTTTTTTTTTACTTATTTCTGAAAAAAAAGTCGATATGCAAAATGAACTTGACATTTTTCTCTTTCTTTTCTCAACCGAGTTCCTTCTATCTTTCTTTCTCCTTCTTGTTCTTTCTTCTTTTCTTCTTTCCTCTTCTTCTTTTTCCTCTTCTTCTTCTCCTTCCCCTTCTTCTATTTCTTTTTCTTTTCGTTTCTTGTTTTTATTTTGCTTCTTAAACAACAGGAATTGATAAGCAAAATAAAACTTCGATTGATGAATTCAACCGAATTCTTTTTATCTTCTTCGCCTTCTTTTTTCTTCTTCCTCTTCTTCTTCTTCTCCTTCTTCTACTTATTCTCCTTATTCCTCTTTCTCTTCTTCCCCTTCTTCTTCTTCTGGAACAACAAAATGAAGCCCCAATCTACGAACTCGATTTTCTTCTCTCTTTCTATCTTCTATCTTCCTTTTCTTTTCTTTTTCCTTCACCTTTCTTCTCTCCTTTTTTTCTTCTCTTCTTTTCCTCTTCTTCATCCTCTTGTTCTTCTTCTTCCTCTTATTCTTCATCTTCTTCCTTTTCTTCTCCTCTTCTTTACTTCTTCTTTCTTCCTCTTCTTCCTCTTCTTCTTTCTCTTCTTCCTCCTCCTTCTTTTTCTTCCTCTTCTTCTTCTTCTGAAATAACAGGAATCGATATGCAAATTGATCTCTGAACTCGACCCTTAATTTTTCTTTTCTCCCTTTTATTTTCTTTATTTTTCTGCTTATTTCTAAAAAAAAAAAAAATCGATGTGGAAATTGAAGCCTTGGACCTTTCCATTTTTTCCTTCCTTCTTTTATCTCTTTATCCATATTTTTCTTATTCTTTTTTTCCCTTTTTTCTTTTTTTGTTCTTTCTTTTCCTTTAATTTCTTTTTTATTTTCTTTCGTTTCTTCTTTATTCATTCTTCTTTTTCTTTTTTCTTTGGAACAGGAATCTTTGTCCATTTCATCTTTCATTTCTTTCTCCTTTTTCATTTTTCTCTCGTTTTTCTATTTTCATTTCTTCTTCTATTATCTTTCCTTTTTACTTTTCTTCTTCATTTACAAATTGGGCGCAATCGAATTCTCTCTTATCATTATTATTATTTTTATTATTATGTTTAATAATAATTATTATTATTTTCTCCCTTTTTTTGTCTTCATCTGGCTCTTTATCTTGATCTCTCAATCTCTCTCTTTATTCTGTTTCTCCTCTCTCTCTCTCTTCTCTCTCTCTCTCTCTCTCTCTCTCTCTCCTCTCTCTCTCTCTCTCTCTCTATCTTCTATCTTCTATCTTCTTCTCCTCTCTCTCTCTCTCTCTCTCTCTCTTCTTCTCTCTCTCCTCTCTCTCTCTCTCTCTCTCTCTCTCTCTCTCTCTCTCTCTCCTCCTCTCTTCACACTCTCTCCTTTCTCCTTTTCTCTCTCTCTCTCTGTTCTCTTTAACTTTTACTATTTCCCTTTTCTTTTTTATTTGCTTCTGTTTCTTATTTTCTTTTCTTTTTCCTTTTTCTTTCCTTTTTTTCTTCCCTTTTGTATTTTTCATTCTTTCTCTTATACTTATTTTTACTTTATTCCTGTTCCTCATTCTCCCTTTCTTTCTCTCTTCTTTTTTTAAATAAATTTATATTTTTCTTTTCTTTTCTTCTCTTCTTTCTTTTCTTCTTTTCTTCTTTTTTTCCTTTCCTTTCTTTTTTCTCTCTTACTTTTCTCTTTTTTCTTTTCTTACTTTTTTCTTTTTTCTTTACCTTTTTTTCTTTTTTTCTTCTTTTTTTCTTTTTTTCTTTCTCAATTTTTCTTTCCTACTTTTTCTCTTTTCTCTTTTTCGTTTTTTTTTTCTTCGTTTTTATTTATTTCTCTTTTTGCTTTCTTTCTTTCTATATCTTCCTTTTTTTCATTTTCTTCCTTCCTTTTCCTATTCAAGTTTCTCATTTCTTTACTTTCACTCTTACTCATTTTCCTCCTCCTCCTCTTCCTTTCCTTCACTTCTCTTTCTGTCACAAAGTGAGTAAATGAATAAAAGAATAAATAGATAAACAGAAAACATGAATAGAAAAGGAAAAAGAAAAAAAAGGAATAATGATAATGATAAAAGCAAAAAAGTAGAAAAGGAAAATTATAAAAAACGAAAATAAATCGAAAAATCTAACGAAATGAAAGAAAGAGGAAAAGAAAAGAACGAAAGAGAAAGAGAAGAAGAAGAAGAAAGAAATGGAAACGAAAATGAAACCGAGAATAAAACAAAAAAGCCCCCCCTCCCCCCCCCCCTAAAAAAAAAATCGAACCACTAGATCTCGCTTTGAAAATCCGATGCCAAGGTGCCAGCCAAGTGCCTCGCCCCTAGCCCCCTCTCCTCTCCCCCCCCTCCTCTCCCCCAGCCCCATCCTCCTCTCCTCCTCTCCCTCCTCCCATTCTCCTTCCCCTCCTATCTCCTCCTCCTACCTATTCTCCTCCCCTCCTCCTCTTCTTCTCCCCTTTTCCCCCCCCCAATCCTCCTTTCCTCCCCCCTCCATCTCCCCCCCCTCCCCACTGCGAATCTCTCCAAAGACAACCCAATAAAGAACTTGAAAACAGACACCGTTGCTATTGTTGCCCGGGCGCCTAACCCCCCCTCCCCTCCTACACCCCTCACCCCCTACTTCAGATCCACCAGACCCACTTCACCCCCTCCCCAAACCCACACCCTCCACCTCTCCCCCCAC
>NW_020868941.1:114967-117467 GCF_003789085.1 Penaeus vannamei
ATTTGTCCAAACTCTTTTTCTAACTCTTTCTACCGTAAGATCTTTTTCTTTTGTTCCCGGGAAAAAAAAAAAAAGTTTAAAAACCGCCTGGCTCTTTCTCACGGCCCAGTTCGCTCGCGCCTCTGCCAGCTCCTCCAGGATTTCTTGATGAAGATATTGTCACACCTTTTTTGTCACACCTTTTTTGTCACGCCTTTTTGTCACACCTTTTTGTCACACCTTTTTGTCACACCTTTTTGTCACACCATTTTGTTAGCAGCCAAAAAGGACGAATCATTATTATTATCATTATTCTTATCATCATCCTTATCAATACCAACTCGCAGCCGAGTTGGTATTGATGATGAGGATAAATGATAATGATGAAAAATAACATTGATAATAATGAATGTAGTAAGGATAAATAAATGATGATAATAATAATAATGATGATAATAATAATAATTGTAATGATGATTATAAATAATAATGAATTATAATATAATAATGATAAATAAGCATTGATAATAATAATAATAATGATAATAATGATATAATAGCATTGATAATAACAATAATATAATAATAATAATAATAACAGATGATGATAATAATAATAATAATAATAATAATAATGGTAATACAACTAGATCAGAATACCCGATGACCTTCAATGATGGATAATGATAATAGTAATAATGGATAATGATAAAAGTAACAATGATAACAATAACAACAATAATGATAATAGACAAACAATCAAAGAAAACGGAAATTAGAACTACATCAGAATATCCAATAACCTTCAATGATGAATAATGATAATAGTGATAATGGATAATGATAATAGTAATAACAATAACAACAACAACAATAAAGATAACAGACAAACAAGCAAACAAAGCGGAGATGAGACCTACATCAGAATACCCGATCACCTTCAATGATTGGATTATGATAATAGGCAATTAATGATAATGATAATAGTAATAACAATAACAATAACAACAATAATGATACTAGACAAACAAGCAAACAAAACGGAGATGAGACCTACATCAGAGCATCCGATAACCTTCAATGATGGATAATGATGATAGTAATAATGGATAATAATAATAGCAATAATGATAACAATAACAACAACAATAATGATAACAGACAAACAAGCAAACAAAACGGAGATTAGAACTACATCAAAATACCCGATAACCTTCAATGATGGATAATGATAAAAGCAATATTGGATAATGACAATAGTAATAATGATAACAATACAACAATAATGATAACAGACAAACAAGCAAACAAAACGGAGATAAGACCTACATCAGAATCCGATAACCTATTCAATGATCGGCTAACGATAATAGTAATAATATAACAACAACAAACAATAATGTAACAAACAAACAAGCAAACAAAGCGAAGATGAGACACTAACATCAGACCATCCGATAACCTTCAATGATAGATAATGATGATAGTAATAATGGATAATAATAATAGAATAATGATACAATAACACCAATAATGATAACAGACAACAAACAAACAAAGCGGAGATTAGAACCACATTCCGAATACCCGATAACCTGCAATGATGGCTAACGATAATAGTAATAATGATAACAACAACAACAATAATGATAACAGACAACAAGCAAACAAAACGGAGAATGAGAACACTACATCAGACCATCCGATAACCTGCAATGATAGGTAATGACAATAGCAATAATGGATAATAATGATAACAATAAAAACAACAGCAATAATGATAACAGACAAAAACAAACAAGTAAAACAACGAGATGAGACCTACATCAAAATACACGATAACCCTCAATGATGGCTAACGATAATAGTAATAATCATAACAACAACAACAATAATGATGATAACAGACAAACAAAGCAAACAAAACGGAGATTAGACACTGCATCAGAGCATCCGATCCTTCAATGATGGATAATGATAATAGTAATAATGGATAATAATAATAGTAATAATGATAACAATAACAACAACAATAATGATAACAGACAAACAAGCAAACAAAACGGAGATGAGACCTACATCAGAGCATCCGATAACCTGCAATGATGGATAATGATGATAGTAATAATGGATAATAATAATAGCAATAATGATAACAAACAACAACAAATAATGATAACAGACAAACAAGCAAAGAAAACGGAGATTAGAACTACATCAAAATCCCGATAACCTTCAATGATGGATAATGATAAAAGCAATATTGGATAATGATAATAGTAATAATGATAACAATAACAACAATAATGATAACAACAAACAAATAAAACGATGAGAACCTACATCAGAGCATCCGATAACCTTCAGTGATGGATAATGATGGCAATAATGGATAATGAATAAAAGTAACAATGATAACAATAACAACAATAATGATAACAGACAAACAAGCAACAACCGAGATGAGACCTACATCAGAGCATCCGATATAACCTTCAATGATGGCTAACGATAATAGTAA
>NW_020868941.1:137467-142467 GCF_003789085.1 Penaeus vannamei
GAGAGAGGGAGAGGAGAGAGAGAGAGAGAGAGGAAGAGGAGAGAGAGAGGGTAAGGAGGAGAGAGGAGAGAAGAGAGAGAAAGAGGAGAGGGGAGGGAGAGGGTAGGAGAGGGAGGAGGGAGAGAGGAGAAGAGAGAGGGAGAGAGGAGGTGGGAAAGGTGAGAGAGAGAAGAGGAGATGGGATGAGAGGGTAAGGAGGACAGAGAGAGATGGAAAGAGGAGAGAGAAAGGGGGTGAGAGGGTAAGGAGGGAGAGAGAGGGAAGGAGGAAGAGAGAGAGAGGGAGAGAGAGGGAGGTAAGGGAGGGAGAGAGAGAGATGGAAGAGGAGAGAGAGACGCAGAGAGAGGAGAGAGAGAAGAGATAGGAGAGAGAGAGAGAGGAGAGAGAGAGAAGAGAGGGGAGGGAGAGAGAGAGAGAAAGAGGGAGATGAAGGAGCGGAGAGAGAGATAAAGCGAGGGAAGAGAGAGAGAGAGAGAGAGAGAGAGAAGGAGAGAGGAGAGAAGAGAGAGAGAGAGAGAGAGAGCAAGTGGAGAGAGAGAGAGAGAGAGAGAGAGCACGAGGGAAAGAGGTGGGATGAGAAAGAAGAGAGAGAGGAAGGGAAGAGGGAGAGAGAGATGGGAAGGGAACAGAATGAAGGGAGAGTAGAAAGAGAAAAGGGGAGAAGTAGAGAAAGGAAAAGGGGAGAAGAGAAAGAGTAAGAGAGAAAGGAGAGAGAGAAAAAAAGTGGTATGCAAGGCAGAGGAGAGGAGGGGGAAGGAGGAAGAGATGGAAATAAAAAAGAGAAGAAAAAAGAATGGAAGAAGAGAAAGAGAGAAATAAAAGTGAAGAGGGAAATGTAGGAGAGAAAATAGAGAGAGATTGAGAAAGAGAAAGACAAAATAACAGAAGAAAGAGAAGAGAAAGTAAGGGGAAGGGGAAAAAATAAGGAAAAAAATAAGAGAGAGAAAAGAAGAGAGGGAAGGGAAGAGTATGAGTAAAGAACGGAGAAAAGAGACAGAAAGTGGAGAGAGAAAAATATAAAGAAAATAAGCAAGATAATGAGAGGGAGGGAGGGAAGAGGAGAGGAACAGGGCAGAAAGGAGGGGAAAGGAGAGAGCAAATGAGAAAAGAACGAATGAGAGATAGAAAGGAGGATGGAAAAAAACTAAGGAAAAGGAGTAAAAGAGAGGGAGAGGGGACGAGAGAGAGAGGAAAGGAAGGGGAGAGCCAAGGGAGAGAAAAGATGGAAGGAAGGAAAAGGAAGAGAGAGAAATGATGTTGAGAGAGAAAGCGAGATCACGAGAAAAGAACGAAGAGATAAAAAAGGAAAGGGAAAAAACTAAAGTAAAGGGGTAAGAGAGAGAGAGAGAGAGGAAAGAGGCCGGGGAGGAAAGGAACGTGAGAGAGAGAGAGAGGAGAGAGAGAGAGAGAGAGAGAGAGAGAGAGAGAGAGAGAGAGAAGAGAGAGTGAAGAAAAGGAACGAGAGAGAGAGAGAGAGAGAAAGAGAGAAAGAGAGAGAGACGGGGAGGAAGCGATAAGGAGTGACAAACATTTTTCCGGTAATGCCCTGCTCCCTCTCGCACTGATGGCGAGATAATTCCCCTTTTTCACTCTCTCTCAAGATTTCATAATTCTTTCTTCCGAAAATATCACCCGAAGGAGATGGCAAAAGGATGCGGTATTGTGAACGCCGGGGATGGGGTTGGGAGAGTGGGGGGGGAGTGAGGAGTTCTTCGCGGATCAAAAAAGGGGGAAAAAAACGGCATTTGTTAACGTGGCTCTGAGTGGCACTCGAAGCTGTCTCTCGTTTGATAGTGGCACTGGCATTTCATTCTCGTGATGGCGTCGCTCTGCAGAGTACGAGGTGTATAGCGTGCATTGCTAAGTATGTTGTTTGTCATGCATGTTTGTTGTTTTGTTTCTTGGCTGTTTTAAGGTGGTGGTGTGGGTGCTTTTATGCGTGTGTGTTTGTTTGTGTGTGTGAGCGTGTGTGTGTGTGTGTGTGTGTGTGTGTGTGTTGTTGTGTGTGTGTTGTTGTGTGTGTGTGTGTGTGTGTGTGTGTGTGTGTGTGCTTTTGTATGTGTGTGTGCTTTTGTATGTGTGTGTGCTTTTGTATGTGTGTGTGTGTGTATGTGTGTGTGTGTTGTGTGGGTGTGCATGTGGTGCCTTTTCGTAAGATTGTGCTGTGTTGAGTGAATGAGAGAAGGGAGAGAGAGAGAGAGAGAGAGAGAGAGAGAGAGAGAGAGAGAGAGAGAGAGAGAGAGAGAGAGAGAGAGAGAGAGAGAGAGAGAGAGAGAGAGAGAAGAGAGAGAAGAAGAGAAAGAGAGAGAGAGAGAGGGAGAGAGAGAGAGAGAGAGAGAGAGAGAGAGAGAGAGAGAGAGAGAGAAGAGAGAAGAGAGAGAGAGAGAGAGAGACAGACAGAGACAGACAGAGAGAGAGAGAGAGAGAAGAGAGAGAGAGAGAGAAGAAGAGAGAGAGAGAGAGAGAGAGAGAGAGTTCCCCCTCTTCCTTCCCCTCGCAATCTAACTTTGTGTTCAGAGATAGCTATTGCAGAAGCCAAATTGGCTCTCTAGAAATACTCTTTTAGGCTTTGGTCAAACCGTTTATATTTGCCAGAGTATTTTAATTTTTTATACTAATTGCTCCTAAACACGATACACACGCAGTTATATTCATGTCAAAATATATTTTTTCTCCTCTCTCCTTCTCTCTCTCTCTCTTCTCTCTGTCTCTCTCTCTCTCTCTCTCTCTCTCTCTCTCTCTCTTCTCTTCTCTCTCTCTCTCTCTCTCTCTCTCTCTCTCTCTTCTCTCTAATCTTATCTATCTATCTATCTCATCTGTGGTGTGTGTCTGTGTATGTGCTGTATGTGTGTGTGTTTGCATATACATGCATACCATACATACATTACAGTATATATATATAATATATATAATATATATAATATATATATATAATATATATTATAATATATTATATATATATATATAAAAAAATAATAATAAATATATAATACACATATATATACATATATACATATTAATATGATATATAATACTATATGAACAAATACGTACAAAATCTGTAAAGCAGCTTGGAAAAGGAAAAGAAAAGCTGCAGCTGTTGTCCAAAAGCGAAGCCCGTCTCCGAGGCTGAAGGAGACAAGGAGAGCATGGGAGTGTCTCGGATGAAAAGGCGGCCCAGATAAGAAAACTTCGTATCTCTAAAGGTAAACTCTCTTTCCCGGCCTTTGCTCGGAAAGGGGGGGAGGAGGGGGAAAGGGGAAGGAAGGAGGGGAAGGGAATGGGGGGGAGGGGGGAGAGGGAGGAAAGGGGGGGAAAGGGGGAGGGAAGGAAGAGGCAAGGGGGGAGAGGGGGGAAGGGAAGGGAAGAGGAAGAGAAAGGGGAAGGTGGAGAGGGAGGGAAAGGAAGGGAAAGAAGGAGAGGGGAAGGGATAGAAGGGAGGAGAGGGAGAGAGAGAAGGAGAGGAGGTGAAGGAGAGGAAAGAGAGGAAGGAGAAAAAATGAGAGAGAAGGGAAGAGGGAAGGAAGAGAAGAAGAGAGAAAGAGAGAGAGAAGAGAGAAAGAAAGAAGAGAGAATGAGAGAGAGAGAAGAGAAGAGAAGGGAGAGAGAGAAGAAAGAAAGAAGAAAGAGAGAGGAGAAGGAGAAGAGAAAAGAAAGAAGAGAAAGAGAGAGAGAGAAGAAGAAGGGAGGACGAAAGAGGGAGGAGAGAGAGAAGAAGAAGAGGAAGAAGATACGAGTCTTTCACTCAGAGACACTAAAGGACCCAAAGACAGTTCTTGATTTACGTGGGGTCCTCGCGTGCCTGACCTGGTCCTCCCGGAGTTCCTCGAGGGGGAGCAGGATGTCTTAGGAGGGGGGAGGGGGGTGGTAGGGGGGTGGGGGTGTGAGAGGAGGACGGGATGAACGTGAACTGTACTATTTTTGTTTTTTTTTTTTTTTTTTTTTAATGGAGTTATTCGATTCAGGAAACGTTTTGTGTCTTAGGAGGGGGGGGGGGGGGGGAGGGAGGAGGGGGGACGGGGATGGAACGTTATCTGGTCCTCCATTTAATTTTATTTTTTTTTTTTTTATTTTAATTTAAGAGGAGGATTGTGTTGAGGCCAAAGAAATAAAATAGAAAAAAAAAAGAAGGATAAATAAAACAAAATAAGATAATATTCGATTCAGGAAACGATTTTAGTATAATAGTGAGGAGATGATGTTGAACTAAAACAAAAATAAAGAAGAGAATAAAGTTAGATAAAAACAAATAAATAAAAACGTTTAAGTACGCGAAGGATATCTAATAAAGTTGCTCAGGTCAGGTGACGTTAAAATACACATAGACAGAACCGCAAGCAATATCTGTTGGTGTCAGTCGATTCAGCAAACGTTTAAATACACGCGAACGACACTGAATCGAAAACTTTATCACAAGCAAGTATCTAATGGATTAATTGATTCAGCAAACGTTTAAATACACGAGGTTCACAGAAAAGTCCGTTGATCACAAGAGACCCTTAGCAATACCTAAGACATTTGTGAATGTGTATGTGTGTGTGTGGCGTGTGTGTGTGTGTGAGTGTGGTGTGTGTGTGTGTGTGTGTTGTGTGTGTGTGTGTGTGTGTGTGTGGTGTGTGTGTGTGTGTGTGTGTGTGTGTGTGTGTGTGTGTGTGTGTGTGTGTGTGTGTGTTGTGTGTGTGTGTGTGTGTGTGTGTGTGTGTGTGTGTGTGTGTGTGTGTGTGTGTGTGTGTGTGTGTGTGTTGTGTGTTGTGTGTGTGTGTGTGTGCATATTAAAAAAACGTTAGAGCACACGCGGTCGGCATTGGACCAAGAAACGTTTAAGTATCACAAACAATATCTAACGGACAACATCGATCCAGCAAACGTTATACTATACATGAGGTTCACCAAAGTCAGTTAAACCAAGAGACGTTTAAATACCACAAGCAATATTTAATGAAATCAATTAAATCAGGAATCGCTTTAAGTGTACACTGATAGTGATAGTTGAATCAATA
>NW_020868941.1:144967-145974 GCF_003789085.1 Penaeus vannamei
GTAATATATAAAACAGAGAAGTATCTGTCTGTCAAAAATTATAACCCACCGATGATTATGCCTGTCATTATATATGTACTACATTAATTTAGTGAACTATTTCCTGCTCTCTCTCTCTCTCTCTCTCTCTCTCTCTCTCTCTCTCTCTCTCTCTCTCTCTCTCTCTCTCTCTCTCTCTCTCTCTCTCCTCTCTCTCTCTCTCTCTCTCATCTCTCATCTCTCTCCCTCTTTTCTCTCTCTTCGCTCTCCTTCTTCCCTCTCCTCTTCTCTTTCTTTTTTCTCTCTCTCTCTCTCTCTCTCTCTTCTCTCTCTCTCTCTCTCTCTCTCTCTCTCTTCTCTCTCTCTCTCTCAAATCTCTCTCTCTCTTCAACTTACTCTCTCGTGTTTATATCCATCTATCGATCTATCTATCTCCACCCCCTCTCCCCTCTCTCTTCTCTCTCTCTCTCTCTCTCTCTCTCTCTCTCTCTCTCTCTCTCTCTCTTCTCTCTCTCTCTCTCTCTCTCTCTCTCTCTCTCTCTCTCTATCTCTCTCTCACTAATATAGCCTACACGAGCAATTCAAATTATAATGCTCTGCACTTCAGCCTCGTTTCGCCTGAAAATTCGCTTAACATAGCAATTATTTTTTCCCGCCGGGAACCGACCTAAAAACGAAGCGGGATTATCATGTGATTCAGCGGCCGGATAAGCCGCATTCCGAGCCCGAAACGAACACTCTCTCTCCCAATCATCCGATGCGTTGCGTATTCGTAACCGAGTTCCCAGCGTTGTATTTCACGAAAAATCTAAGGAGATTGCAACGCCGGACTCAATAGCCAATCAGCGCCGGCCTGGCAATGAAGCTCCGCCGGCAAGAAAACCTGATCCAATCAGCTCGCTCTCTCATCTTATTATGGCCAATCAAAAAGGCCCGCTTTCAGTGGTGGAGATAATCAGCCTGTTGCGCCACGCTCCGGCGGGAGGAGAAGGCGAGCGCTGAAAGAGGGCCTACGATAGATTAGATAG
>NW_020868941.1:146074-148574 GCF_003789085.1 Penaeus vannamei
TCCCTCCTCCCCTCCCTACCTCCCTCCCTCTCCCTCCCTCTCCCTCCCCCTCCCTCTCCTCCCTCCCCTCCCTCCCCCTCCATCCCTCCCCCTCCCTCCCCCCTCCCCCTCCTCCCTCCCCCCTCCCTCCCTCCTCCCCCCTCCCTCCCCCCTCCCTCCTATGCCCTTCCCTTCGCTCCCTTCCTCCCTCTCTCTCCCTCCCTCCCTCCCTCTCTCCCTCTCTTCTCCCTCTCCCTCCCTCTCCATCCCTTCCTCTCCCTCCCTCCCTCCCTCCCTCCTCCCTCCCTCCCTCTCTCTCCCTCCCTCCCTCTCCCTCCCTCCCTCCCTCCCCTCCCTCCCCTCCCTCCCTCCCCTCTCTCTCTGCTCTCTCTCTCTCTCTCTCCTCTCTCTCTCTCTCTCTCTCTCTCTCTCCCTCCCTCCTCCCTCCCTCCCTCCCTCCCTCCCTCCCTCTCTCTCTCCTCGCGTCCAATCCTTAGGCAAATTTCAGAGAAAGGATTTGAATCGAACTGAAGGACTCCGATTATTTCCTGCGCTGATCAAAGCCTGCTGAGGAGATGGCTTTGCTGCCTTCGCTATAGAGATGTTCAGAGAATATTCATGGAGCTCCGTAATATATATATATATATATATATATAGCGACGGGAAAGGATAGTGACAGATAGATGAGTTAGAAAATGATGATAATGAAGAAGGAGTCCCTATATATAGCGACGGGAAAGGATACTGATAAATAGATAGATAATAAAGAAAATGATTGATGATAATGATGAAGGTATGAAATAATGATAAAGGTATAATGATAATGATAAAGGTATGATAATATTGATAAAGATGATTATAATAATAATAACAGTAATAAGCCAGCTGAGGAGATGGATTTGCTGCCTTCAGTGGAGCTCCGTAATATATATATATATATATATATATATATATATATATATATATATATATAATATATATATATATATATATATATATAATATATATATATATATTATATATAGCGACGGGAAAGGATATGATAGATAGATAATAAATAATGATGATTGATGATAATGATATGAAGGTATGAAATAATGATAAAGGTATAATGATAATAATAAAGGTATAATAATATTGATAAAGTGATTATAATAATATAATAATAACATAATTTAAGGAGATGGGTTTGCTGCCTTCCCTATAGAGATATTAAGTCCTCCGTAATATATATATATAATATATATATATAATATATAATATATATATATATAATATATATATATAATATATATATATATATATATATATAGCGACGGGAAAGGAATAGTGAGATAGATAATAAAGAAAATAATGATGATGATGATAAAGGGTATGAAATAATGATAAGTATAAAATATGATAATGATAAAGGTATATAATAATATTGATAAAGATGATTATATAATAATATATAATAACAGTAATAAGCCAGCTGAGAAGATGGATTTGCTGCCTTCGCTATAGATATTTCAGTGGAGCTCCGTAATATATACTATATATATATATATATATATATATATATATATTATATATATTTATAGGAGAGAGAGTTGAGAGAGAGAGAGAGAGAAGAGAGAGAGAGAGAGTCGGGAGAGAGTGATAGATAGATAATAAATTAAATGATGATGATGATAATGATTGAAGTATTGAAATAAGGGGTAAAGGTAATAATGAATAATGATAAAGGTATGATGATAATGATAAAGATGATTTAATAATGAAATAAAATGATAATAACAGTTAATAAGGAGACGGATTTGCTGCCTTCGCATAGAGATATTCTAGTCGAGCTCCGTAATATATATATATATATATATATATATATATATATATATATATATATATATATATATATATATATATATATATATATATTATATATATATAGCGACGGGAAAAGAATAGTGATAGAATAGATAGGATAATAAAGAAAATGATTGATTGATAATGAATAAAGGTATTAATATAATAAATAAAGGGTAATATAATTGATAAAAGATGAAGATAATAATATAAAGATGATGAATAATAATAATTGTATAATGATGATAAAGATGATTAATAATAATAAAGATAATGCATAAAATGATGTTAAGAATCGAATACATAATCGATTAATATAATGATACAATATGATAATAATAAATAATAGCAACAGATAATGATAATCATATTGAATGAAAAATGATAGTGATCATTGGCATACATCATTCACGATTGACGAACCATGTATGGCTAAATCGAATAGATAAATAGACATACATTTGGATAAATCAACCTAAAAAATACGTATGTGATAAACATGGTCTTCTTGAAGGGTCATTTTCAAATTAGATGTGTGTGCTGTGTGTATGTGTATGTATCTGTGTGTGTGTAGTGTGTGTGTGTATAGTGTGTGTGTATATGTGTTGTATATGATATATGGTGAGTGTATATATATATATGTGTGTGTGTATGTATGTGTGTGTGTATGATATCT
>NW_020868941.1:170025-172525 GCF_003789085.1 Penaeus vannamei
AGAGAGAGAGAGAGAGAGAGAGAGAGAGAGAGAGAGAGACAGAGAGAGAGAGAGAGAGAGAGCAGTGGAACGAGACAGACAGAGAGAAAAGAAAGAAAGAGACAGAAAAAGAATCTAAAATTAGTATTAGAGGCAGAATAATGTGAATGAATAGGCATTTGTGAATAAATAGAGAAATAGATAGATATCAGAAAAATAAACAGATGAATAGATAAAAAGTTAAAGAAGAAACAAATAGATAGATATTTAAAGAAAGTAACAAATAGGTAAATAAATATTTGTGGAATAATAAAAAATATTTGAATATTTAAGGAATAAAAAGAAATAGAAAGATATTTGATGATGAAAAAATACATAAAGAAATAGTTGAAAAATAGAATAAATACACAAATAAATATTTGAAGAAAATATACAAAATAAAGAAGAATAAACAACAAAATAAATAGATATATGAAGAATAAGAAAATAGATTAACCAGTATTTGACGAATAAGAAAATGAATAAATATTTGATGAAGAATGGATCAATTTATAAACATAGTAATTAGTGTATGAACTTTAAAAACAGTATTCACATGAAAAAAATATACATACACAATTTTTTAATTAATTCATGATAATTTATTAAGTGAACAGATAGTAGTTAGATATATTGATAAATGATAGATAGATAGATTAATTAAAAATTATAAGATAAATGATTAATAAATAAGCAAAAAATTATTAGATAAATAGATAAATAATACTTCAGATGAATGAATGAATGCTCGATAAATGAATAAAAAAATAATTGAATAGACGAATAAATGATAATTAGATAAAGAAATAAATAGTAATAAGGTAAACAACACGTTAAACAAGGTTAATAAAAAAGGAGAGACAGGAGGTTGGAAATCAAAAAAAGAAAAAGAAAAAAGAAAGAAAAAAAAAACATGGGATCCACAAGGAAAGAAAAATTGTTTTTTTACGTACGCGAGGAAATCGAAAAAACGATAAAGCGGGGAATAAAAGAGGGAAGGTTGGGTCAGATGGTCAGGCAAGGGAGGCAAGGTCAGGTCACATAGTGCATTTGTTAAGGACGATAGGTTCAAGAGAGAGAGAGAGAGAGAGAGGGAGAGAGAGAGAGAGAGAGAGAGAGAGAGAGAGAGAGAGAGAGAGAGAGAGAGAGAGAGAGAGAGAGAGAGAGAGAGAGAGAGAGAGAGAGAGAGGAGAGAGAGAGAGACAGAGACAGAGACAGACAAGAGACAGAGACAGAGAGAG
The DNA here is from genome assembly GCF_003789085.1 of Penaeus vannamei. NCBI lineage: Eukaryota > Metazoa > Arthropoda > Malacostraca > Decapoda > Penaeidae > Penaeus > Penaeus vannamei. The sequence continues at coordinate 171,285 of NW_020868941.1, forward strand.
AAAGAAAAGAGAAGAGAGAGAGACAGACAGACAGACAGACAGAGAGAGAGACAGAGAGAGAGAGAGACAGACAGACAGAGAAACAGAGAGAGAGAACAGAGAGAGAAAAAAAACAATGAGAACGAGCCAGCCAGAGAGAAAGAAAGAAAAGAAAAGATAAAAAAAGAATCTACAAGGTTATAGGATGTAGGAAGCGCGGAGGCCCTGGACGAGATAGGCTCCGAGACGTGAACCGGCGTCGAAACAAAGGAAATGATTAATGAAACAAGATTGCATCAGTTTTACGGGCGTGGTCATCGGTGCAACAGGGAGATGGGGCGACCAGCTGGGCAGTTTCTTTAATGATCTATTGCCCACTTTTCACAGGAGAAGGTATTATTGTGATGAGCCATTGTTTAGTTCCACTGAGGGATGCGGGAGAGATGCCCTTAATAAAACAGTGGTACCAGATTCGAGTATGTTGTGGAGGGGCGCAGGGTAGGGTTTGAGGCACTTGGCGAGGGCGTAGGGCGTGGATGGTGAAACGATACGAAAGGAGAAGAATAGGAAAAAAACACACAAAAATGACGAAGACCTTTTTTCGCTATAGGTGTTTCGTCGGAGCAATAATCGAATAAGTTCTTAGGCATATTCGTGTTTCCTCGTTCGTTCCCTAATGTTTTTGTATATGATTTGTTCATCGTGAATCCTGTGTAGGATCCCTGTGGAACAATTTGCAAGTAGAACAACGAAGGGAAGTAGAAAACACATAAATATACCGAAGACCTTTTCGCTATCTTGTTTCTCCAGAACGATAATTGAAAAAGATCCTTCGACATATTCGTGTGTTTACCTTCGTCCTGTACTATTGTTTTGTTTACCATTCCTCCAGCGCGAATTCTGCACAAGCGTGGATGGTGTATACTAGACATCGGTGGGTATTTTCACTCCTCGTCCAAGATGTGTAGAGAGTAGGTAGAGAGAGGACGAGATAAAAGAAAGAAGAGCGGAAGGCGGGATAAAAGAAGCGTGGCAGTGACTGAGAGGAGAACCGCAGGGTGCAAAGAGCGTCTCTCTCTCTCTCTCGGCAGAACTTCGTCGGGATCGTTGCGTGGAATTACTCGGCTAGGATGAAAAAAAAAACGGCGTTTAATGTGTTTCTCTGTCTATCCTATGTCTACTATCTTCTGTCAGTCTGTCCTATCTTCTGTCTCTCTGTCTGACTATCTGTATCTCTTTTATCTCGCTTTACCTCTCTCTGT
>NW_020868941.1:182856-207856 GCF_003789085.1 Penaeus vannamei
TATTATGGTCCTGGGGAAAGGGGTGTGGGGGGGGGAGGTATCTACCACATACCACTACCACACTAAAAAACCACGGTGCCCCTACAACCCAACAGCAATGCCTGTAGCGGCGAAATACCATGGTCGGAAATACCTGACAACTACCCGTACCAATAACTACCACTTATCCGTACCAGCTCCTATCATACCACCGTACCGCCGTACCACCATACTACCAACTGCCATACTACCAATCATAAACCACCATACCACCTTCTACCATGCCACCATACCACCAACTACCATACCAGCATACTACCACCCACCATACCACCACCCAACAATCACCATACTACCATGATACCAAACACCATCATACCACCAACTGCCATACCACCATGTTACCAAACACCAACCATCATACCGCCATACCACCCTCTACCATACCGCCATACCATCCTCTACCATGCCACCAACCATCATACCACCCTCCACCATACCACCCTCTACCATACCACCCTTCACCATGACACCATGCCACCAACCACCCTATCACCCTCTACCATACCACCAACCATCATACCACCATCCACCATACCCCCATACCACCCTCTACCATACCACCATACCATCCTCTACCATACCACCCTCCACCATACCATCCTCTACCATACCACCATACCACCCTCGACCATACCACGCCCGCACCATCCGCCGACGTCGCATGCCCGCCACGGCAAGATGCCTTCCACGGCCCTGCTTTATGGCAACGATGGCAACAAAACCATTTAAATGTTTCGCGGAGTCTGTGAAAGGTGGGGATGACATACTAAATATATTTTGTCTTTTTCTTCCGTTTTTTCTTTCTTCTTCTTTTGTTTCTCTTTTAGCGTTTGTCTTTTTTATTTTCGTTTTTATTTTTTTATTTTTTTTTTGTCTGTTTGTTTTGTTTTTTTTCTTGTTGTTTTTTTTGTTTCGTGTTTTTTCTTTCTCGTTCTGTTTTCTCTTTGTGTTTGTTTGTCTTTTTTTTCTTTCTTTTATATTTCTATTTAATTCTCTTTGTTCATAGTATGCTTAATTCGTGGTCTGTTGAACATATTTCTATTCTCTGCAATGTTCAGAGAAAAAAAAACATTAATCAACATTAATTAAACATTAATCAACTATATATAGCTTTATATTATTACAACCATTCGTAAAATAAGTTAGCGTCTAAATGTATTACGCACGCAGGCACACGCACACACACACATACACACACACACACACACACACACACACACAACACACACACACAACACACACACACACACACACACACACACACACACACACACACTCTTACACACACACACACACACACACACACACACACACAACAACACACACACACACACACACACACTCTTACACACACACACCACACACTACCCCCCATCCCCCCATTTCCACCTCCCCCACTCCCCACTCCCCCCACCCCACCCCACCCCACAAGCGACCCCCCCCCCCATGGCACCCGAGGAATATCAATGCCGCCTTGGGTTCTTCTGCGTGGGCTGACGGGCACCAGCTGGGGACGAACCTGTGGCCGCTGTGTGCTGACACCTTGTAATTCTGGCCTGTTCGTTGTTGTTGTTGTTGTTGTTATTACTATTCATTATTATTATTATTATTATTATTATTATATTATTGTTATTATTATTAGCTTGTTATAGTTACTGTTATTATTATTATTATTATTAGCTCGTTATAGTTACTGTTATTATTATTATTATTTTATTATTAGCTCGTTATAGTTACTGTTATTATTATTATTTTATTATTATTTATTTTATTATATATTATTATTCGTTATAGTTACTGTTATTATTATTATTATTATTTGCAGTAGCAGATTTAGCATCGTCGTCGTCATCGCCATTATCATCATTAATATGAGTTACTAGCAATAGTTGTAATAGTAGTGGTAATGGGAATATTATTAGTGATAGAAATTGTAATAGTAATAATAATGGTAGTAATAATAGTAGTAGTAGTAGTAGTGATAGCAGTAATAGTGGTAGTAGTAACAGTAATATTAATATTAATAGGAATATTAGTAGTAATAGTAATAGTAGTAGTAATAGTAATGATAACAACAATAACAATGATAGTAGTTGTAGTAGTAACAGTAATATTAATAGTAATAGGAATATTAGTAGTAATAGAAGTAGTAATAGTAATAATAACAACAATAATGATAGTAGTAGTAGTCTGTTGTATCAATATTAGCAGTAGTAGCAGCACAGCAGTATTAGTAATAATAACAATAATAATAGAAGTAATAGCAGTAATAGTAGTAGTAGCAGCTGTATATAATGTGTCGTTTGCTAGTCTCCCCCACGTCTCACAACACTTCACTCAGTCAAAACACCATTAATAGTCTCTATTTCCAAATCTTTTCGTACCGGACGGGGTCTGACACCGGGAAATTTTGTCATAGATTCGTTTCCTTCTGCATCTCTTTCTTTTTCATCAGAATTTTGGTTCACCTTTGATCAGGGGGATGTTTTAATACTAGATTCATTAATTGTTGATCTGTGCAGTGGCAGGATAATGAATTAGATATTAAAGCTTTCACTCCCTTCTTGGGAAGTTTTTCATTCAATTTTCCATTAAAATTTTCTTTTTGCTTTCAGTGTTATAATGTTCTGATCTTCCGTTGTTATATGTTATAATCTTCCTTTCGGATTTCTATTATCATTATCATTATTATTATTATTATTATTATTATATTATTATTATTATTATTCAATGTTTTGTGTGGGGTCTGTTTCAAAATTCGTGTCAATTCTCACATTGTCTTTTTACTCCTGTCTTCATCTTTTTTTCTTTATTTATTTTTGCTTTTGTCTCTCATTCCTTACATTCCATCTTTCTATATTTTTTTCTTAGATTCATCTCGTTCATCTTTTTCTGCTCAGTCTTATAAGAAGTTCTCTGCTTTCTCGATTAAGATTAAGACAGCAAATTAGTTAAGATTAGTAGTATTTTAATAGAAGTAACGATAATAGTGATAATAATAGTAGTATAATAATAATAGTATTAATAATAATAGTAATAATGATAATAATAATAATAATAATAATAATAATAATAATAATAATAGTAATAATGATAATAATATTGATGATAATAGTATCAATAATAATAGTAATAATGATAATAGTAATAATAATAGTATCAGTAATAATAAAAATAATAGCAGTAATAATAATAATAGTAATAAAAATAGTAATAATAATCTTAATAGCAGTTTTTATTAATAGTCTTAGTAATAGTAGTTTTTAACAGTACAAAAAACGGTGTAAGGCGGTTGTGACGTCATCGTTACGCAGTTGCACTTTACGAAGGCTGTGCACGCTAGCAACACTACCTTTGCACTGACAGAATCTTGTTAGCAATGGTGTTGTTGCAAACGCTTAAGTACGTATTGGTTGCAATAGATTTATCAGTGTTTTTTTATGAAATCATCAGCTGATTGATAGGCCTACATTTTTTTTTTTAACGACTTGTCTATAGTCTTCTATTTTCTTCGCCATTTTTTTTTTTTTTTTTTTTTTTTTTTTTTTTTTTTTAGCAATGGTGTTGTTCGAACGCTTAAGTACGTATTGATTGCATTAGATTTATCAGTGTTTTTTTAATGAAATCGTCATCAGCTGATTGATAGGCCTACATTTTTTAACGACTTGTCTATAGTCTTCTATTTTCTTCGCCAATTTTTTTTGTTTTGTTAGCAATGGTGTTGTTGCAAACGCTTAAGTACGTATTGATTGCATTAGATTTATCAGTGGTGTTATTTTTTTTTATGAAATCGTCATCAGCTGATTGATAGGCCTACATTTTTTAACGACTTGTCTATAGAGTCTTCTATTTTCTTCGTCAATTTTCTCCATTTTTTAAACACTATCTTATTATTAGGTTTTGTAAGCTAATTCAACCAACATGCCGTAGAACGTAAGATATAAATTTCTTATCTATTCTAGAACAACATACGAATTATTATTATTTTTAAGTTGTTACGTTACATTACAAATGTTTTTTTTAAGATAATTGAATTAAGAATAACATATAGTTTAGAAATATCGTGAGAAATCTATGGTGCTATAAATTCCATTGTTTTATGCGCAAGATTGTTCAATATCTCTTTCATAAGTATTCTTTCAACATGCTGCAATAGTGTCCCAGTATGTATTGAACAGACTGTTCCAATACCTACTTACCAGGTTGCCCCAATGTCTATCTAACAGATTGTCACCATATCTTGTTTAACAGTGTCCCAATATCTATTAAACAGACTGTCCCATTGTTTAACAGACTGTCCAGATATGTAACAGATTGTCCAAATATGTAACAGATTGTCCCAATATTTATTCAACAAACTGTCCCATTATTTATCTAACAGACTGTCACATTATTTAACAGGCTGTCCCAATATCTATCAAACAGATTGTCCCAATATCTATTCAACAAACTGCCCCATTATCTAATAAACTGTCCCGTTATCAATAAATCTTTCCTAATTCCTCCTTCTTCTCTTCCTCCTCCTCCTCCTTTTCTCCCTTTCCCCTATCCCTCGTCTTTATTGCAGTCTTGCCTCTTGCATCTTTGCCGACCTGCTGTTTGTTATTGGTCTTGTAAGCGCTGCGAGAGTCCGACGCCGAATTGATCCGAAAAGCGCGAGTTGGCAACCCCCATCCCACGCCACACTACTCGCGTAACTTCGAGTCTGCTTTATTTTTTATTTTTATTTTTTTTCTTGTCGTCTGTTGTGTTTGTTGTGGGAGTCGTTGGTTTTGTTTTTGAGGGGATTATTTATTTTCTATTGATTTAGAAAATATTTGTTGTGGAGATCGATGGGAATTTGAATAATTTTAGATTGAATTTGATGGATTTTGTTTTTTTTTTTTTTTAATCTTTTACTGAGGTTCTTTTTTATCTGGGGGTTGTTGAGGAGGGGAAAGGGGGGGTTAAGAGGAATGGGGAAGGGGGAGGGAGGGGGTGAGGAAGGAAAGGGGGGGAAGGGAGAATGTTCAGAATTGGCATCACTATATCATACCTGGTCGTGTCAAGGTCCCCCGTCACCCTTCTCGGCGAGGAAGCGTAAGGGCGAGAGTTCCGTCCGAGCGCAGGCGGAGGTGACCCTAACCGCCGGGCGCGAGGAAGTCGGGTTTGCGCGCCGTGCCCCGGGACACCACTCCCCTCCCCCACACTGTGCGCTGAATACTTACTCGCCGTGTGCGTGCGTGCGTGCGTGCGTTCCTTCTCGCGGATTAGAGCCGAAGGAATCGCCGCTCTAAGGGCGCCGTGAAGGAGTTTAATCCTATTTTCGGCCTTCGTTCCGAGCGACGCGTCTGAGCGCCGGCCGCGTCCCTCTGTCGGCGGACTTCGCAAGCTCGGCGACGCGGCGGTCGCCCTCACACCTCGAGAGAAGGACCGAGTGTCATTCATCTTCCTCTCTCTATCCTGACTCCGTAGCCGCGCACGCCCGCACGCCCGCACGCCAGCGCTGACCGACCGACTCCACAGCCACGGCGGAGCAACCTCAGCAACACACATCATTCCAGGACAATGACGTCACGACCGCCTCCATGGCTTGTCGATGACGTCACACACACCTCCATGCCGGGCCGCCGACGTCACCACGTAGCTTGTGGGTCTCAGTTTGTCGGACTTCATCACGCTTTGTGGAATCGGGGACTTTAATTCGGGACATTGGATTCTTGACACGTTCTGTACGGTTGACAACACGGGTCCACGGGCGAGTCTGATGAACTTAAACGGATCTTATGTAGAGGTACAAGCGCATGTAAACACACGCATAAAAACATACACATACACACACACAGAAATACAAACTCAACCACATACACTCGCCCATACACACACACACACACAACACACACACACACACACACACACACACACACACACACACACACACACACAACACACACACACACACACACACACTCGCCCATACACACACACACTCGCCCATACACACACACACACTCGCCCATACACACACACACACACACACACACACACACACACACACACACACACACACACACACACACACACACACACACACACTCGCCCATACACACACACACTCGCCCATACACACACACACACTCGCCCATACACACACCACACACACACCACACACACACACACACACACACACACACACACACCACACACACTCGCCCATACACACACACACTCGCCCATAACACACAACACTCGCCCATACCACACACACCACACACCACACACACACACACACACACCACACACACACACACACACACACACACACACACTCGCCATACACACACACACTCGCCATACACACACACACACACTCGCCCATACACACACACACACACACACACACACACACACACACACACACACACACACCACACACACACACCACTCGCCATACACACACACTCACACACACACACACACTCACACACTCTCACACACACACACACACTCATGCACAAATACACACTCAAATTCAAACACACACACACACATACACACGCACACGTCTCATGAACCCAACACACATACGCCCCAACCTGGTTGTGTGACCAAGCATGTCATGAGGAGATGTCATGAACGAGGTTTAACTTCATGCACAGAGAAACTACGTAAAAGTCAGATTTATGGGGTCGCCTCTGTGTGCGTGTGTGTGTGTGTGTGTGTGTGTGTGTGTGTTGTGTGTGTGTGTGTGTGTGTGTGTGTGTGCGTGCGTGTGTGTGTGTGTGCGTGTGTGTGTGTTGTGTGTGTGGTGTGTGTGTGTGTTGTGTGTGTGTGTGTGTGCTTGTATGTATGTATGTATGCATGTTTGTATGTGTGTGTGTGTATGCATGTTGTTGTGTATGTATATATATATTATGTATGTATGTATGTTTGTATGTCTGAATGCTTGCATGTATGTTTTATATATGTATGTATACATGGATGGATGTATGCATGTATGTATGAATGTATATATGTATGTATATATGTATGTGTATTTTTCATTATTTTTAAGGATATTCAAGTCTGATTTACGGATGAGCATTGGATATTCTAGTGTTAGTTAATAAATAAATATGGTTGGCTATTTATATGAAAATAACCCTGGCTGGCATCGTGAGATTCTTAGAGCCATTTCTGAAAGTTATGAGTGCATCTATTTTATTCCTCTTTCGTCCACTTCCTCCTTTTGCTTCTTGGTTTTCTTGTTCTTGTTCACTACTTCTTCTTCCTCTTCTTCTTGTTCCTTTCTTCTTTCTCTTCTTCGTCTGGTTCTTTCTCTTTTTCTTCTCCTTCTTCTTCTTCTTCTTGTCTTTCTTTTTTACCTCCTCTCCTCATGCTCCTCCTACTTATCATTCTCCTTCTCCTTCTTCTCCTCTCCTTATCCTTCTCTTTCTCCTCCTTATATTTTTCCAACTCTTCTTTCACTTTCTCCTTTTTCTTCTTCTTCTTCTTCCTCATCATCGTCTTCTTCTTTTCTCCTCCTCCTCCCTTCTTCTTCTTCTTCTTCTTAGTCTCTTCTTCTTCTTCTTCTTCTTCTTCTTAGTCTTCCTTTCTTCTTCTTATTAGTCTTCGTACTATTCCATCTTTCCTTTCTCCCATTGTCCACTAACCAGAAACCACACTCACGACTCATCACCTTCCCTTAAAACGACACAAAACAGCTGACTTACCATGGTCAGCACGGTGAGATCAGCCGCCGTCATGCAGATTGTCATTCGCCTGAAAACGAAAGCAAGATACGTCAGTCACACAGGATTTACATGTGGGTCATGACACATCCTGGGCGCTTATATGTCGGTGCCAAAATGGGACTGATGTGCGTATGTGTATACTTATATACTTTAAAAAAAAAGTTTATAAGTATGACATCAATATACACACAGGCGCGTGTAAATACAAGGGGTTTATATTTGTCTGTCCATTAGATATATATTTGTTTGCTTTTTTTTGTCTGTCGGCGACATATTCAGATTTAAATACATATATGCAAACCTAGTTCCTAGTACAACAAATTATAGTTACATGCATATCACTTACATACACACACACACACACACACACACCACACAACACACACACACACACACACACACACACACACACACACACACACACACACACATATATATCGCTTATAACGAAAAATAACGAAACAACAACAAAAAATCAAGTTACCACAAGAACCTCAAAATAACACAGCACCCACAGAAGCAATTGAAGCCTAAGATACACAGCAAAACAACAATAAACAGTTACAAGCCAAACTGCGGAAGTACGTAAAGAGTGATTACCGGTCCTCAAGTACTATTATAAGAACAATACTTTTTTTATTTAGCTCTTTACGTATTCTTTTGGTATTTTTATTATCATATTATCATCGTCTTTTGTCTTAACACGTAAAAAAAAAAAAAAAAAAAAAAAAAAAAAAAAAAAAAAAAAAAAAAAGCTGGATGTTTATCGTTCCAGATTTTTAATTGAAAAGATGAAGTTAGAAGAAATCGTATGTTACGTAAAGGATGGCCATGTGGGAGGTGACTATGTTATTTCGGTGAAGAAAGGATTATAAACGCTAAAATTTGCTAAAATCTTAGGATGATTGCTATAGATCCATGAGAATAATTGTGTTCACTTTCCAGGCGATAGTAATAACATAATAATTACAGGTTGCACTCTCTCTGCCTCTCCCTCCGTCTCTCTCTCCCCATCTCCATCTCTCTTTTCTCCTCTCCCCCTTTCTCCTCTCTCTCTCTCTCTCTCTCTCTCTCTCTCTCTCTCTCTCTCTCTCTCTCTCTCTCTCTCTCTCTCTCTCTCTCTCTCTCTCTCTCTCTCTCCTCCCTCCCCCCTCTCTCCCATTTTCGTTATTCATAACCTTATAAAAGAAAAAAAAGGATAAAACTACACCGACCGAATAAAATTTTTCTTTCCCTCCGCCCCCCTCCCCTCCCGCAAAAAAAAAAGGTCCTCACTCTACGACAGAAAACTTAAAAGCTCCACAAGCGTTGAAAATCACCCATTACCTCGGTCTCTCACCCCGAGCTCTGCCATCGCTCGGGGTCACAGGCGGCGAGGACGCGACCAACTGAAAAATCCTCGCACCAGAAAACACGAAAATCCTATAAATACAGACGGAGAAATCCCTGGAATAATTACATCTAGTCACGCGCGCTTGCTCATTCGCGTCCAGATGCGCACGTGTAGATACACGCGTGTATGGAAGATTGCACACAAATATATATACACGCAGAAAGACACACATACACACACACGCTTACGCATAGATACACACACAGGCAGGCATGCAAATACACACAGGCAGGCATGCACATACACACAGGCAGGCGCGCGCACACACACACACACACACACACACACACACACACACACACACACACACACACACACACACAACACAACACACACACACACACAGGAGAGAGAGAGAGAGAGAGAGGAGAACGATGAAGGAAAAAAGAGAGAGAGAAAGAAAAAGAGAAAGAAAGAGAAAGAGAGATAAAGAAAGAGAAAGAGAAAGGGGGGAGGGGGGGGGCAGGCCGTTCATTCACACCGCAGATTCCATATCCATCACCGGCGTTCCGAGGAAGTCGCCGCCGCGTCTTCCTCCCTCATCAGAGGCGGCGACGACCAAGCGGGCTGAATAACCGGACTGCAACGGACAGGAAATGGTCGTTGGGTCGTTGTGCTATGAGGGTCGTCTCAGGCTCCAATTTACCGCCATCGAGCTATAATTTCCAGCTGGCGGCACGCGCTCGGCCGAACACCAGAGAAAAATAAAAGATATATGCAAAAGGGCGACGCAGCGGAACCGAGGACGGAGACCGCATGTAAAACCTCTTCTTCCTGTCCTCCGCGAAGACCGAGGTGCTGGCTGAGCTGTTGGGGGACTGATTCGTGCACCTGGGTCGCTGTTGCTGCTCGCTGGCACACGATTCTGGTGGAATAACCGAGCTAAATTGATATTATTTCTTAAAAGCATATCATTACGGTGTGTTAAGTCATTCCAGACTGACATTTCTATTTTCTCTAGACAAGCGGTTCGTCTTATGTTTATCAACACATGGCGGTTCCTACATGTCTTCTTATTTATCAAGACTAACGGCTCTACGGTCTTATTTTTTTATTAAGACATAGCAACACCATATGTCCTCTTTGCATCAAGACATAGAGGTCCCATGTCATCAAGACATAACGTCCCATGTCTTCTTTTTATCAAGACTTAGAGGCCCCATGTCTTTTTTTATCAGTCATAACGGCTCTAATTATTTCTTTTATTTTAAGACATAACAGCCCAGCATGTCTACTTTATATCAAGACACAGAGGTCCTACGTCTATTTTTATCAAGACATAACGGCCCTATTTTCTTTCTATCAAGACATAGAGGCCCCATGTCTTTTTTATCAAGACATAACGGCCCTATTTTCTATTTGTCAAGACATAGAGGCCCCAAGTCTTTCTTATCGAGACATAACGGCTCTAAATGTCTTTTTTATATCAACGTAGCGGCCCCATCTTACGTCGACATTTTTCTCTACAAGTCTCCCGTGCTTTTGGCGAGTGAGAGACGAAGCGACCGCCCACGTAACGCACCTGTGACACCCTACTCCCCCCCCTCCCCTGCGCCCACATAACGCACCTGTGAAACTCTTCCCCTCCCCCCCACCCCCACAGGGTATTCTCCTCCTCCTGCTGACAAGAGAGGGTCATTGGCCAGGTGACATGAAGGTGNAGAGAAAGAAAAAGAGAGAGAAGAGAAGGAAAAGAGAGAGAGAAAAAAAGAAAGAGAAAGAGAGATAAAGAAAGAAAGAGGGGGAGGGGGGGGGGAGCAGGCCGTTCATTCACACCGCAGATTCCATATCCATCACCGGCGTTCCGAGGAAGTCGCCGCCGCGTCTTCCTCCCTCATCAGAGGCGGCGACGACCAAGCGGGCTGAACAACCGGACTGCAACGGACAGGAAATGGTCGTTGGGTCGTTGTGCTATGAGGGTCGTCTCAGGCTCCAATTTACCGCCATCGAGCTATAATTTTCCAGCTGGCGGCACGCGCTCGGCCGAACACCAGAGAGAAAAAAAAAAAGATATATGCAAAAGGGCGACGCAGCGGAACCGAGGACGAGACCCGCATGTAAACACCTCTTCTTCCTGTCCTCCGCGAAGACCGAGGTGCTGGCTGAGCTGTTGGGGGACTGATTCGTGCACCTGGGTCGTCGTTGCTGCTCGCTGGCACACGATTCTGGTGGAATAACCGAGCTAAATTGATATTATTTCCTTAAAGCATATCATTACGGTGTGTTAAGTCATTCCAGACTGACATTTCTATTTTCTCTAGACAAGCGGTTCGTCTTATGTTTATCAACACATGGCGGTTCCTACGTCTTCTTATTTTTCAAGACGTAACGGCTCTACGTCTTATTTTTTATATTAAGGTATAGCAACCCCACATGTCCTCTTTGCATCAAGACATAGAGGTCCCACGTCTTTATATTTTTATCAAAACATAGAGGTTCCGAGTCTTTTTTTAAACAGACATAACGGCTCTAATTATTATTATTATTATTTTTTATATTAAGACATAACAGCCCAGCATGTCTACTTTATATCAAGACACAGAGGTCTTACGTCTATTTTTGTCAAGACATAACGGCCCTATTTTCTATTTGTCAAGACATAGAGGCCCCATGTCTTTCTTATCGAGACATAACGGCTCTAAATGTCTTTTTTATATCAACGTAGCGGCCCCATCTTACGTCGCCAGTTTTCTCGACAAGTCTCCCGTGCTTTCGGCGAGTGAGAGCCGAAGCGACCGCCCACGTAACGCACCTCTCCTCTCCCCTCCCCTCCCCTCCTCTTCTCTCCGGATGCCCTTCCTAACGCCAACCCTCTCTATTTACTCGGGCTTGGGACCGGCACTGACTCGGTCTGGCTTACCCATCCAGGGCCTAGATTCGGCGACATCTGTGTACTGCAAAATTGGGTCCCGTACTGTTGCGAAAATAGACCCGCGTTGCCGTGTGCAATTGCTAATATGAGCCGCACGTTTATACGCTACTTGGCTGTATTGCTGACACTCCTTTTGCTGCTTCATAGAGTGTAAGGGACTCGTCGGTGTTCCCGTGCAACCCTCGGGGCCCCAGAAGTACTTGGAAATGTGTTATAGTTATCTATCCATCAGAATATATTTATGTATCTATCTATTTAATTTTTTTTTTCTCTCTCTCCTCTCTCTCTCTCTCTCTCTCTCTCTCTCTCTCTCTCTCTCTCTCTCTCTCTCTCTCTCTCTCTCTCTCTCTCTCTCTCTCTCTCTCTCTCTCTCTTATATATATCTTCTTTTTTTTTGTCTATCTGTCTGTCGGCGACATATTCAGATTTACATTTATGCAAATCTAATTCCTAGTATAAAAAAAAATGCAGTTACCTATCCAAACACGTAGACATACTTTTCCTTCGCCTTTGTCTTTTCCTCCTCCTCCTCATTTTCTTCTTCCTCTTACTCCTCATTCTCTTCTTCTCTTCCTATTTTTCTCCATCTTCTCCCCCTCCCCCTCCCCTCCCCTTCCCCTCTAACGCAAGAGAATCACGACCAGATGGGAATGACATTACTATCTGTTACGGTAACTGTTCTCTTTTTTTCTTCTTCGTCTTCTTCTTCTTCTTCTTCTTCTTCTTCTTTGCTTGTCATCCTTCTTCAGCAATCCGTTGCGGGTTTGGGAATCTGAGCGGACACTAATCGGGCAAAATCTTCGCGTGCTTTCAGAAATATTTCTTTATATATTATCAGATTCCTGCGCGTTATGATTCGCTCGGAAGTACTTGGCTGTAAAATAATATAAATAATATAAAATAATATAAAAAATGATGTTAAATAACGATTATAAAAAAAACGAAAATATGATAAATACGTGGCTGTAGAAGAAATAGAAATGAATGATAAAATAAATAATATAAAAAAACGAAAATATAATTTTACGCTCGTTGCCCCATCTTCGATTTTTTTTTTCTCGAAGGTATGTCTCTATAGTGTATAATAACCTCCGTTTCCACGCCATTTCCTCAATTCACATTCCTTCATTCCCTATTTCCTCAACCCATAGGTCGGACCCCATTCCTTCGTTCCCCATAGGTAGGACTGCCCCCTTTTCTCATGGGCAGGACCCCCTTCCCATAAACCCCTTAATCTATAGGTAAGATCCCCTTCCCCCAGCCCATAGGTAGGGCCCCCTTTCTCCTCACAACCTATACTGTTATTTTCCTTCTCCTGATATGAGCTATGGCTTATGGAAGCCCCTCTTCGCCCCCCCATCTTCCTCCCTACTCCCACTCCCTCCACGTCACTCCCCACCTTCCCACTCGCCCATACAACCTCTTTACTCCCCCACTCCCCTTCCAACCCTCTCCCTTTCCCCCACCTCACCTCCCCACTCCCCATCCAACCTCCCTACTCCCCACTCAAACCTCCCCACCTCCCAACCTCCTACTCCCCCACTTACACCTCCCCACTCCCACCCACTTCCCCACCAGGCGTAAAAGAGACAAATAAACCTCGTGCTCGACCCCGTGACGGAGTTCAGTTTTACTCCCACGAAATCCCACGGTTCTTTTGGGAGCAACAGGTGTGGGAGTGGACTGCGGGTCTGTGTGCGTGTGCGTGAGGGGGGTGGGGGGCTGTGTAGGATTGTGTATATGTGTGTGTGTGTGGAGGGATTTGGGTGGGAATGCGTGTATGTGTTTGGGGGGGGAGGTGTGTGTGTGTGTGTGTGTGTGAATGTGTGTATGTGTGTGTGTGGAGGAGGGGGGGGGTTGTGTAGGATTGTGTATATGTGTGTGTGTGTGGAGGGATTTGTGTGTGGGAATGCGTGTATGTGTTTGGGGGGGGGAGGTTTGTGTGTGTGGTGTGTGTGTGAATGTGTGTATGTGTGTGGTGGGGGGGGGGATTTGTGTGTGGGAATGCATGTATGTGTGTGTGTGTGTGTGTGTGTGTGTGTGGTGTGTGTGTGTGTGTGTGTGTGTGTGTGTGTGTGTATTTGCGCGCGGCATCGACAACTATAACTCACGTATATAACTACACCTCTTTTTTGCATGGATGCTTCGTGTATTTATATCAGGACAATGAAAACATTAATTCAATAAATAATAAAAAATACAAAACGTAAACAACAAACAAAACCAAGAATATCAAAAATTAAGACAAAAATGAAATACCGTATAAATAAAGAAAATAAAAATAAAACTTCTTATTTCATAAAAGCAGAATAACATTAATTATCATAACCACGAAATTAAAGAAAACAAAAACTTTCTGGTAAATAAGGAAGCGATAAGATAAAGAAAAAAAAGAACAAAGAAAGAAAGAAAAAAAATAATCAGAATATCAGATGGCGTTACATTCTAATTAAGTTGATGATTAAATATAAAAGATAATGGAGGCTGCTTTTAGTCGCGCCGTGAAGGGTAAGTTAAGTCATTCAAGATAATTCTAAAGGAATAGAGTACTTGAAGTTTGCAAGGCCACTGTGTCAGAGTTGAGAGAGAAAAATGTCTTGAGATTAATCGGTGTCTTGTTATTTGGTCTTTTATGTCCATTTCTCTCTCTCTCTCTTTCTTTCTTTCTGTATTTCTTTCTTTCTTTCTTTCTCTCTCTCTCTCTCTCTCTTCTCTCTCTCTTCTCTCTCTCTCTCTCTCTCTCTCTCTCTCTCTCTCTCTTCTCTCTCTCTCTCTTCTCTCTCCTGTCTTTCTGTCTTTCTTTCTGTTTTTCTCTCTTTCTTTCCTCTCTCTCTCTCTCTCTCTCCTCTCTCTCTCTCTCTCTCTCTCTCTCTCTCTTCTCTCTTCTCTCCTATTTCTACAATCTACATAACTACCTCTCTATATATACGTTATGATACAACAACACCCGATGCCCCTCCCTCCACCCCCCCCTCCATAAAAAAAAAATCAAATTATTTTTGTCTATTTGTTTTTCGCTTTCATTTTTTTTTTTTTTTTTTTTTTTTTTTTTGTTCTTGATGAATTGAACATCACTCTCGGCCAGGGATTTCCTCATCCTCCACCGTCAAGTCCCACCTCATAAACCTCACGAGGACGAGGTTTCGCCTGTAATTATTAATCGGAGTTTATGTTTACTGTTGAGTAAAGAAAAGTAGAAAAAAAAGAGATAAAAAAGAATGAATGAAAAAAGATTAGAAAAAGAAATGAAGAGAAAAAACATAGATAAAGAAGAAAAAGAAAGAAAAGAAAAAAAGAAAAGAAAGAACGGAAAAAGGATATAGCGCTGATAGCGGATTATCTGTACATTCTTTCGTATTTAATTAGTCTATTCTTATAGTATCTGTTTAAATTGTCATTCTTATTATCGCATCTGCTCTTATTATCAAAATTATCATCATTTGTCTTATCCATTTTTTAACACATAAAATTATTATAATCAAAATTATCATCATCTGTCTTATCTATCTTCTACTTATCCTTGATCCTTATACCCATTTCCTTCCTATGTCTTCCCTATCCCTTTACCCTAAAGCCCTCTCTTACCCATGCATTCCCTTCCCGTTATGGAAATATTCGGTTTAGTCTGTCTATCTCCTGCCTATCTCTCCTTTATTATCTTCTCCCATCTCTCTGCCTTTTTATGTCCTACTTATCCTCCCCAGTTCTTTCTCTTTTCTTCCCCTACTCCTTGTCACTCACTCCCAACATCACCCCAACCCCAACGTCGCTTCCCCAGCCCCCGTTCCCCTCTCACCCCTCTTCCCCATACCCTCCCCATCCAAACCTCCAAACCGACCCGAAAGCCTCCTCCTTCAAACCTTCTTCAAACCTCCTTCCTTCCACCGTCCTCCTCCAACCGTCCTCCTTAAACCTCTTCCTTCAACCCTCCTCCTCCAAACCTTTCCTTCAACCCTCCTCCTCTTCAACCCTCCTCCTTCAACCTCCTCCTTCAACCTCCCTTCAACAAACCCTCCTTCAACCCTCCTCCTTCACCTCCTCCTTCCAACCTCCTCCTTCAACCCTCCTCCTCCTTCACCCCTCCTCCTCCTCCAACCCTCCTCCTTCACCCTCCTCCTCCAACCCTCCTCTTCACACCTCTCCTCCAACCCTCCTCCTCCTTCAACCCTCCTCCTCTCCTCCCCCTCCTCCTCCTCCAACCCTCCTCCTCCAACCCTCCTCCTCCAACCTCCTCCTCACCAACCCTCCTCCTCCTCCAACCCTCCTCCTCCTTCCTCCTCCACCCCTCCTCCCCTCCTCCTCCTCCTCCTCCAACCCTCCTCCTCCAACCCTCCTCCTCCAACCTCCTCCTCCTTCAACCCTCCTCCTTCAACCCTCCTCTCCAAACCCTCCTCCTCCTCCAACCCTCCTCCTCCTCCAACCCTCCCCCTCGAAGCGAGCGAGGCGACCGAATCAGAGGCAAGCGAGCCAATCCAAGCCAAAGCCGTGAATCGAGAGACCCCACTGATTGATCTTGCTCACCGGAGACGGCTTCGCAACTCGCAAGTGAATTAGCGAGCCTTAATCACACGGCGCGGGCAGTATAATGCTCTTCATTATATCGGATAATTATAGCGCGTCGGGGAATATTTTTCGTTAGCGGGACGTCCTTATTACATGATAAGAACTCGATAAGGATCAGAGTCCGATCGCAATGCATAAAAGTGCAATTAGCCGTAATTTGTTTTTTTTTCTAGGTATGAATTTATTGTGTTTTTTTTTTTCAGTTCATGGGGATTGTGTGTTTGTGTGTGTGTGTATGTGTGTGTGTGTGTGGTGTGTGTGTGTGTGTGTGTGTGTGTGTGTGTGTGTGTGTGTGTGTGTGTGTGTGTGCGTGTGCGTGTGTGTTCACACCTGTTAACACGTCATACATGCACACAAACAGCGTTAACAAATAAAATAAATAACTTATGGAATAACACTGGACCACACGCGCCGAAACCAGAGCTGTCTCGTGTGAAAAATATTAATGAACGGATACAGAAGTAAAAAAGAAAATGCGTAGAAGGAATAAATCTATCTATAAGTAGAAAATAAACTACAAATTAATTAAGACGGGCGATTAAGGGGACAAAGCTGGATCTCTTGCAGTGGCTGTCACGTGACCCAAGAGCCAGTGAGTACAAGAACGAGTAGGTGAGGGAGCCAGCAGGAGTGGGGGGGAACCCCAGAGGGAGGATTGGGGAGGATGGGTAGGACATGAATGGTAGGTGATGGTGAGGGGGTGAGATGAGGAGCGGAGGGTGGGGAGGCGATGGTGAGGTTGGGGAGACGAGCCAAAGAATGTGGGAGCCACTAAAGCTAAGGTCACACTAGTCTTCTCTGTCCTGGGATCCCGAGACAGCCTCGCGGAAGTCAGATCAGCTGACCAATCAAAACCTGTAGCTGACCAGATTTCGATGAGGCTGTCTCGGGATCCCAAGACAGAGATTAGTGTGACCTTCGCTTAAGGGAGAGATCTAATGAGCCAGCAGGTGAGGAAGCCAGCAGGTGGAGCCAAGCAGGTGAAGGAGGCCAGCAGGTGAAGGAGCTAGTAGGTGAGGAAGCCAACAGCCAGCAGTTGAAGGATGGAGAAGCTAGCAGTTGAAGGGGCCAGCAGGGTGAAGGAGCTGCAGGTGAAGGAGCACCAGGTGAGGAAGAGCCAACAGGTGAAGGAGCACCAGGTGAGGAAGCCAGCAGGTGAAGGAGCAACAGGTCTTGGAGCCAGCAGGTGAAGGAGCCAGCAGTTAGTAGGTGAGGAAGCCAACAGGTAAAGGAAGCAGGGGTGAATGGGGCCAGCAGTGAAGGAGGCCAGCAGGTGAAGGAGCTAGCAGTTGAAGGGGCCAGCAGGTGAAGGAGCTAGCAGGTGAAGGAGCCACCAGGTGAGGAAGCCAGCAGGTGAAGGAGTCAACAGGTCTTGGAGCCCAGCAGGTGAAGAGAGCCGCGTCACAGGCGGAAGAACACAACAGTCGAAGATAACCAAGAGATTCAAAAATCCAGCAGATGGAAAATCTCAGAAGGCGTAGGATCAGGCGAAAGACTTAGAAGGAAGACGAAAGGAACCAGAGGACGAACTGGGAACCGCCGGTGTGTAAGAACCGCCGGGGGGAGCAGGAAACCAGAGCTCGATGAAGCGCGGGTTATGGTCGAGAGATGGGCGGCGATGGGCGGTAAAACACGGGGATGCGGTCACATTCACGCCTGGATGCCCCCTCCCCCCCCCCTACCTGCTTCCTCCTACATCTCCTCTACCCCCCACTCCTCCTCCTTGCTCTTCCAAGCTTCCTTTTTCCCCTACTTCCTCTTCCTCATTCTTCTTACCTTCTCCCCCCCTTCCCCTCTACCTCCTCTTCCCCATTCCCTTTATCTCCTACCTCCTCCCTTCCTATTCTCCTTACTCCTCCTCCCTTTCCCCTTAACTCCTCTTCCCCTATTCCCCTTACCTCTCCCCTCCCCTCCTCCTCTTTTTCAGCTCCCCTACTTCCTCTCCCCCCTTTCCAGATCCTCCTAGCTCCATCCTTCCTTCCCCTCCCCCCCCTCCCTCCTTTAAGTAGTGCCTCCCCCCCCCTCCTTCAGCCCTCCCCCCTCCTCCTCCTCCTGGTCACTGCCGTGTCCTGGACTCGTTCTGGACACTACACACTAAGTACACACTTTATACTGTATCTCACCCTACATTTGTCTTGGCTCTTGTACGCTTCCTGTGTATTGTAGTTTTGGGAGAGTGTGTACCTTAGATGCTAATTATTTTCTGTTTTCTTCTATTCCTCATTCGCTTTTCCCCGTCTGTGTGTTTCGTATTTTTTTTTTTTTTATCATTGCTGTTATTATTTTCGTTGATATTATCATTATTATCGTTACCGTTATCACTGTCACTATCTTATTATAATTTTTATTATTATTATAATCATGGCCATTGTCACCATCACTATCTTGTTGTCATAATTATTATCATTATTATCATTATCACTATAACTATCTTATTATCATTATTATCATTTTATTTCTTCATTGTTCCCTGTGGTGTCTGACTAAACCCAATATGTCCAAAGAATAAAATTGCATTTATTTTTTTTTATCATCGTTGATTTGCCTTTTATCAAATTATTATCACTAACACATGTGACTTTTTCATTAAATATCAATAACCTGTTAACTTTTCATCAATAATCACCATATTGCCAAGTGAATATTAAAAAAAAGAAGAAAAAAAAAGAAAAATTTAAAAAATAATGAGATGCTATCAGATGCTGTTTAACCTAAAACCTAAAAGTTTAACCTAAAATTAACCTAAAACCGCAAATTTAATCAATGCTGGTTTAACAGACATTAATGAAGTTGGTTTCTTACTAAGAACTGAATAATTAATTTTGTATTAGGATAGCAGTAGAACATCTAGGATAATTCTAGGATATATATTTCTTAATCTGAAGGTAATTTAGCAAAACCGTCACATTAGGCATAGATATAACGAATTTTATGATAATAGATATAAGGAATTTAAAAATACTAGATATAACGAAGTTAAAATACTAGATATAACGAATTTTATAATACTAGAAATAACTCATTTTAAAATACTAGATATAACGAATTTTATAATACTTTGACTATATTTTACGAGAAAGTAGAGAAAATAAAAAGAACATATCCTTATTACTCATGGAACATAATTAGTTCATAAAACAATTCACAACGTAGAAAAAACAACCTAACTATTGCGGTAAATAATGGTTCACTCTTATGGTTGTTAAGTCTCATCTTTCCACATCGTTAGAGCCACAGTTATCCATACTCCGCTAATTGCTTTATCCAATCCCACAATCCCGGTTATCACTCTTCGATGACTGGGAATCCGAACCAGAACAAATTCGGAAAATTGAATCCGTTAAATACACACGAAGACATGGACGAATGGACACGTAAACACGCACATGCTCACACGTACACGGACATGCACACACACACACACACGGACATGCACACACACACACGCACATGCACACACACACACGCACACCACACACACACACCACACACACACACACACACACACACACACACACACACACACACACACACACACACACACACACACACACACACACACAACACATACACACACACACACACACACACACGACGTCAAACAATCACACACTCTACTAAACCAAAAAATCATAAACCACGAATGAATGAATCTCTTCGCACGCATGAAGAAAGAATGATAGAAAAAAAAAAAAGAAAATGAGAGAGATAGGAAAAAAAACTGAAAAAAAGTGAAGCATGAAAGAAAAAAAAATCCTTGAAAAGTGAAAAACGAAAAAAAAAAAAAAAACTGAAAAAGGAAGAAAAAAATTGAAAACAATAAAAACACAAGAAAAAAAACTCAAAAACAGAAAAAAAACAATAAACAGAACGAAACAAACCCCAAATAAACACGAACACATTTCAACCTCCTCCGCCGCCAGATCCCGAGAAGAACCATCGAACCGGTTCCAGGCGGAGAGACGCGCCACCGACCCGCCAAAAGCCAGTCGGTCGTTAAAAGAAGGTCCCCGCTGAACACAGGCCGGGCCTACTCACGCCTTCAGTTTACATTCCTTTTAAGGGCCTCGACGCCGCCCGCGCAGTCCTTTTTACTTTCCCAGAGTCCTAGGTTTATCGGCTCGGTGCAGCTGGCTCCTCGCTCACGCCCACGCACGCGGTCTGGGATCTTGGGGGGGGGGGGGGGACGCGGGCGGTTTTTTGTGTTTTGGGGTTTTCTTTGTTGGTCTTTCTCTTTTGATTGTTTTCTTTTTCTTTTTCTCTTTCTCTATCACTGTGTCTGTCTCTCTCTCTCTCTCTCTCTCCTCTCTCTCTCTCTCTCTCTGTCTCTCTTCTGTCTTTGTCTTTGTCTTTCCTCTTTTTTCATTCTCTCTTTCTCTCTCCCTCACCCTCACCTCTCCTCTCCCTCTTTCTCTCTCCCTCCTCCTCTCTTAGCCAATTATATTGTTTCTTCATCATTCATCATCACCCTTATTACACTTTTAATGCAATCACTACGATTCCCAATTTGTCAATCATCTTACTTCCTTTTCTCTTTTCCTGTCTTTCCTTTTATGTCTTTATCATCTAATCTTCCGCTGACGGCTTATGAATACAACAACAGAAGCAAGAATGAAATATAACATTAAGAAACAACAGTAACAGCCAGTCAAAGAGCAACAACAGGCAAGCAAGTAAACGAGAGCAACAACAAAAAACAACAGAAAAAAAATAGTGATGACAACAAGAAACAAACAACAAGAATACTACATGACACAAACAAAAATAATAACAACAAAAAATAATAACAACAAACAACAATGATAACGAAAGCAAACAACAAAGATAACAAAAACAACAAACAAACAAAATAACAACAAACCAAAAATAATGACACAACAAACAAACAACAAGTGGAAATAGATCGTAAAAACAGCAGGAAGGCAGACGGGGAATAAAAAGGGGGGGAGGGGGAGAGGGGAGGAAGCGTCAGGTAAAGAGATAGGAAGAGAAAAGGAAGAGGAGAAGAAGAGAAAGGAGAGGAGAAGAAGAGAAAAGGAAGAGGAGAAGAAGAGAAAAGGAAGAGGAGAAGAGAGAAGGAAGAGACAGAGAAAGAAGATGCGAAGGAGGAGGAATTAGGGAAAAGAGGAAGAGAGAAAGAGGGGAAGGAGATGGAAAAAGAAGAAAGGGAGGAGGAGAACTGAAGAGAAGAGGGAGAAGTAGAAAAAGGAAGAAGAGGTGGAGCAGGAAGAGGAAGAGGATAAAACGGGGAAGAAGAAGAGAAAAGAGATGCGAAGGAAGAAGAAAAGAAACAGGAGGAAGAAGAGAAGATAAGAGATATAGAAGAGAGAGACAGAACGGAATGAAAATAAGGAGAAATTAAGCGATAAAGAAGAGAGAGAGAAGAACGGGAGAATAAGAAGCGAAACAGAAGCAGAAGAGGAAGAAGAGAATCAGCGAAGGAGAAATAGGAGGTGGAGGAATATCAGGAAGGAGCGAGGGGAGGGGGGGGGGCTACGAGTGACCGGTCCGTGATAAAGTCACTGTGGATAGACACGGTTAGTGGAGCTATTACCCACCCCCCTCCCCACTCCCTCCTCCTCCTCACCCCATATCCCCTGTATAACCCCTCTTCTCCATCTCCCCTCCCCCTTTGCCCTCACTTCCTTCTCCCCACTCACCCCCCTCCACTTCCCACCCCCTCTCCCCTCTCCAAACCCCCTGTATTCCCCTTCCCCCTTCCCACCCACTACTCCCCCTCCCCTCTACCTACTCCCCTTCCCCCACTCCCCCACCCCCCCTCTTCCAACCCCCCTACCACTCCTTCTCCCAACCCCCTTCCCCTCCCACCCTACTCTCCTTCCCCAATCCCCTCTTCCTCCCTTTCCCCCTACTACCACTTCCCTCCCCTCCCCTCCCTCCCCCCCCCACTCCCCTCTACCTACGCCCTACCCCCTCTCCCCTCTTCCCAAGTCCCTCCCCTCCCCCCCCTCTCCATAAGTACCGCTGTCTGCTTCCGGCCGGACTTCGCACCTGTGGCCGCCGATCCCGTCACGGAGGCGGAGCGGGAACGGGGAATTATTTGCGGGATTTTTTTTTTTCTTTTTTTTTCTTTTTTTTTTGTGAGGGTGTTTCTTTTTTTTTCCTTATTATTTATTTATTATTATTATTATTTTGTTTTTGTTTTTTTTTTCTTAGAATTTGTTTAGCTATGTTTATTTGTTTAGATGTTTTCCTTGTTCGTTTTTTTTTTTGGTCATTAATTTCTTTACATTTTTTGTTTATTTGTTTATATGTTCTTTTTCTTCGTTATTTTTCCTTTTTTTTACTTATTTCTTTGCCTTTTTATTCGGTTTCTTTTGTTTTTTTTCTTATTGATTTCGTAACCTTTTTTCCTTATTAAGTATTTTCCTTTTCTTCTTATTATTTTTTTCACTCTTTTTCTCTTATTCGTTACTTTCCTTTTTTATTATTTCTTGACCTTTTTTATTCTCTTCATTATTATCATTGATTTTATAATTTTTGTCATCACCATGAACATGAAAATCATTATCATCTTAATTACTGATATTAATTTGTATTATCATTGTTATTCTTTTCATTATCATCACCATTTTTGTTGTTGTTATTATTATTAATATCATTTTTATCAATAATATCTTTATTATCATTCAATTATCTTTAATATTATTATAATCATTATTATTGTTATGCTATTATCATTATCATTATTATTATTATTGATATTACTATTATCTTTATTATTATTGCCACTATTATGATTATTATTGTCTGCATTATCATGATCATCATGAACATTAACATTATTATTAGAAGTATTAACAATATCATCACAGTTATTATTATCATATTATCATCATTCCCATCTTTATCACCATCATCAAGTATTTCATCATTATACATATCATTACAACCATCCACGTCACAATGTCCCTTATCAATTATTTTCTTTTGTCTCCATCTCTCTCCCTCATTCACTCTCTCATCTTTTCTTTTCTCTTATCAATTATTTTCTTTTGTCTCCATCTCTCTCTCTCATTCACTCTCTCATCTTTTCTTTTCTCTTATCAATTATTTTCTTTTGTCTCCATCTCTCTCTCTCATTCACTCTCATATTTTTCTTTTCTCTTATCAATTATTTTCTTTTGTCTCCATCTCTCTCTCTCATTCACTCTCTCATCTTTTCTTTTCTCTTATCAATTATTTTCTTTTGTCTCCATCTTTCTCTCTCATTCACTCTCATATTTTCTTTTCTCTTTGACTTCTATGATGAAAATGATTGAATTTGTTTCAAGGAGACAAATCCCCTTAAGGCTGTTGCTGCACGCGGTTAAACCAGCAATAACAACTATAACCACAACAGCAGTGGCAACAGAGACAACTATGACAACTACAACAACTACAACCACAACTACAACTACAACAAGGACTAACTACTACAACTACAACTACAACTACAACAACAGAGACGACAACAACAACAACAGAGACAACAACGACAAAAAACAACAAACAGAGACGACAACAACAACAAACAACAACAGAGACGACAACAACAACAAACAACAACAGAGACGACAACAACGACAAGAAACAACAACAGAAACAACAACAGAGACGACAACAAACAACAACAGAGACGACAACAAACAACAACAGAGACGACAACAACCAAACAACAACGACAACAACAACAACAGAGACGACAACAAACAACAACAACAACTGCAGCAACCACATCAAGGTTTACAAGACACATCGAGAGGTGACGTAATCGGCACTTTCGTAAGAATAGATAACAAAAAGAGAAAATAACATTTTCTAAACACGACCCTTATAATTCCAGAACACGACCGATAAGTAATTCAAATAAAGTGGTATCAGTGTTATAGATGTCAAAAGTGATTGTTCCATTTGATTGTGTTCTAGTTTCTTTTCTTTCCCAAATGTTAACGAAATGGTCATTTTTTAAATATAACTATTATTACTAAACTAATTCCTTCTGATAACAAACGTTTCACATCCTATACCATAATCCCGTTTCCAGCGACACACTCACCCGGCCTCAGAACAAGCAAGCAAACAAGCAAGCAAGCACGGCCACTCCCTCCCCTTCCCCCCTCCCGCCCCGACACACTCACCCGAATTCCCGACACCCCCCCCCCCCCGCCAGCAGCCCTTCGTCGGCGCAGGAGGCCAGTAGGAGGAGGCCCCGAAACACGCCCGGGGAAATTGGCAGAGTCGCACACCGCCCATAAACGTTCGGCCGCTAATAAACGTTTTCCCACCCGCGCGAATTCTCACGGCGACGTAACCTGACCACTTAGAAGCAAGAAAATTAAAACCTGAGAAAGAGTTGGCTTCACCGCAGGCTTAGGAAAGAGGCTACGTTCTTTGGGAGGGAATCCTATTGCTGCG
>NW_020868941.1:212856-240356 GCF_003789085.1 Penaeus vannamei
TCTAGTTCTCTATTTCTTTTTCGTTTTTCTCCTTTCTTCCCCTTTGTTCAAGAGAGAGAGATAGAAAGAGAAAGAGAGAGAGAGAGAGAGAGAGAGAGAGAGAGAGAGAAGAGAGAGAGAGAGAGAAGAGACAGAGAAGAGAAGAGAAGAGAAGAGACAGAGAAGAGAGAAAGAAGAGAGAGAGGAAAGAGAGAGAGAGAGATACATAAATGAAAAATAGAACATATAGCAATTATCTAGTAGGTTGGTTGGAAAGTAGGTCGGAGGGAAAAAGGCAGTATGAAGGAAGGAAGGAAGGAGGTAGGGAAGTAGCCTGATAGAGAAGAAGGTGGATAGATAGAGATAGATAGATAGATTGATAGATAGATAGCTTGGTAGGTAACAAGGTAGAAATATAGACCAATGGTTAGATAGATAGATAGACTGGCAAGCAGTTAAATCGATTGATAGATTCACTGATAGACTGACTGATAGATAGATAAGCAGGTAGGTATGCAGGCAAGGAGATAGATAAATAGATAGAAAAAAGAGAAATTTATATATGAATCCAAGGGTATGTACCGTAAATTCAAGTATTGTATGCAAACAATAATAGATTAAGTATTACTGACATCATGTAAAGGTATATGAATTATAATACATGTATACAATGATACACAAATTTATCTCGAGTTTATTAAATTCCAATGCGTCCATTTCAATTAATATTTCTCTTTCTCTCCCTCTCTCTCTCTCTCTCTGTCTGTCTGTCTCTCTCTCTCTCTCTCTCTCTCTCTCTTCTCTCTCTCTCTCTCTCTCTCTCTCTCTCTCTCTCTCTCTCTCTCTCTCTCTCTCTCTCTCTCTCTCTCTCTCTCTCTCTCTCTCTCTCTCTCCCTCCCTCCCTCTACTCTCTCTCTCTCTCTTAGTCCTTTTCCATGCCCTTATTCCTGTCCCTCTGGCTCTCGCTTTTCTCCTTTCACTTTCCCTTTCTCTCTCCCTATCCTCCAATCCTCCCTCCCTTCCTTTCTTTTCCTTCCTCTCTCTCTTTTCTTTCTTTTCTTCTTCTCTTTCTCTCCTATCCCAATCCTCCTCCCTTCCTTCTCTTCTTTTACTTCCTCTCCTTCTCTTCTTCCTCTCTCTCTTTTCTTTCTTTTCTTCTTCTCTTTCTCTCCCTTCCTCTCTTTTTCTTATTCCTCTCTTTCTCTTTCTTCCTCTCTTTCTCTTCCTCTCCTTACTCCCTTCTCTTCTTCTTTCTCTCCTTCCTCTCTTTCTTTTCTCCCTCTCTTTCTCTCCCTTCCTCCCTTCTCTTCATTTTTCTCTCCCTTCCTCTCCATCTCTTCTTCTTTCTCTCCCTTCCTCTCTTTCTTTTCTCCCTCTCTTTCTCTCCCCTCCTCTCCTTCTCTTCATTTTTCTTTTCCTTCCTTTCTTTCTTTTCTCCCTCTCTTTCTCTTCCCCTTTCTCTCCCTTCCTCTCTTTCTCCTCCTCTTCCATCCTTCCCCGCGTTCCGAATCAACAGCTCCCCATAAGCAGGGAGAAGACGCTGTTTCCGCTCGAGGGAGTTTCAACCCCCACCCTCCCCTCCTCCCTGCCTCCCACTACCCTCCGCCTCCTCTTCCTCCTCCTTCTGCCCTCTCCCCCTCCTCCTTCTCACTGCCCTCCCCTTCTCTCACTCCCACCTCCCGTGTCCTCATCCTCATTGCTTCCCTCCCCCTCCTCTCTACCTCCCCTCATTCTTCCCCTGTCCACCCCTCCCTCCTCCTTCTCCACCCCCTCTCTCCTCCCCCTCCCTCCTCCCCGCTCCCTCCTCCTCCACCCCTCTCCCTCTACCCCCTCTCTCCTCCTCCCCACCTCCACACCTCCCCCCCCCTCCCCAGTATCCTGCACGTGCCGACCATTACCTCAAACCACCACGTTGATCCAACTCCTCAACCCCCCTCCCCCCTCTCACCCCCTCTCAGCACTCCCCCCCTACTCCCAGTTACACCATTTCCTCCTATAAAGAAAAAAAAATTATAAAAAAAGTAAAAAAAAAATAGTAATAATAAAAAATATTCACCATTTCCTCCTATAAAGAAAAAAAAAGTATATAAAAAAGTAAAAAAAAAGTAATGATAATAATAATAATAATATCCAACCCCCACCTCCTTTCTTAAGCTACTCCCACCTACTCCCAGCTACTCCATTTTCCCTTATAATACTTATTTATACTATAATACTGATTGTAATACTTTAATACTGATTGTAATACCTTATTTTAATACTTATAATACTGATTTTAATACTTTTAACTATTTTAATACTTATAATACTGATTTTAATACTTATAATACTGATTTTAATACTTATAATACTTATTTTCCCTTATCATTTTACCTTTTGTATTCGTAAAAGAAAACAAAAGGTAAAAAAAAACTAAATCAATAAACGATAAGGAGAAAAAAATAATAAAAAATACTCTTATAAAGACCTTTATAAAGGTAAAAATCATAAAAGATCAAAGAAACTAAATAAAACAGATGAATTTGGAAAAATGGAAATAAGAAACAGGTAAATAAGGAAAAAGGACGATAAGAAACAGATAAATAAGGTAACAAGATAAACAGATAAATAAGTAAATTAGGCAATAAGAAACAGATAACTAAAAAAGGTAATAAACATATATATAAGAAAAAAAGGTGATAAGCAACCGATAAATAAGGAAAAAAGGGTATTAAGAAACAGATAAAAAAGGAGAAAAAATGATAAGAAAAGGAAAATCAAAAATTGCCGCATCGCTGCCTCCCACTTCCGCAAAGCCCGACGGCAGACTGAGCATTCAAGAGCACGTGAAATGAAAGGGGTTTCTTCCTGTCGTTTTTTTTTCCTGTTTTTTTTCCTTTTTTTTTTTTTTTTTTTTTTACTGATTTTTTCCTGTTTTTTTTTTTTTTTTTTTTTTTTTTTTTACTGATTTTTTTCCTTTTTTTTTAAATCTTTTTTCCTTGTATGGACAGTTTCGACGACCCCCACGCCCCTCTCCCCTCCCAAGTCCCTCTCCCCACACGACCCTCCCCCCCCCCCTGTCCCGAGTCTTGACGACCCCCACATTCCCCCCTCAACCCTAGTCCTTCCTCCCCACACGACCCTCCCCCCCCCACCCCCCCAATGCCCCTCCTCCCCACACCCTCCCCCCAGTCCCTCCTCCTCGGTCTTGACGTCCCCACGACCCTCCCTGCTAAATCCCTCCTCCCTACGACCCTCCTCTCCCCAGTCCCTCCTCCACCACTTCCCTCCTCCCCACACTTCCCTCCCCCCACGTTCCTCCCTCCTCCCTCACTTCCCTCCCCCCACGCCCCTCCCCCCTAGTCCCTCCCCCACTTCCCTCCTCCCCACACTCCCCTCCACACGCCCACCTTCCCAGTCCCGACGAGCCATCTCCGCCCGCGGTTGAATGGAGGGATCTCGTGGGCGTGAGTGCGTCGTGGGCGTAAGGACCCCTTGGGATGACGGAAGGGAGGAGGGGGAAGGGGGGAGGAAGGGAGAAGGGACAAAGGGAGAGATTGGGAGAAGCGGAAGGGAGAGACTGAAGATGGAAGAAGGGAGAGATTGAAGATAGAAGAAGGAGGAGGATGGAAGAAGAGAAAGGATGGAAAAAGGGAGGAAGGGGGAGAGGAAGAACACTGAGATAAGACAGAGGATAGAAGAAGTTGGAAGACAGGAGTACCACAGGTACCACCACCACCTCTTCTTCTTCTTTCTTTCTTCTTTTTTCTTTTTTCTTTTTCTTTTTCTTTTTCTTCTTTCCTCCTTCTCCTCCTCTTCCTCTTCCTCCTTCCTCCTCGTCCTCGTCCTCTCCCTCCCCCTCCCCCTCCTCCCACAAACCTTAGCTTCTTCTTCTTTCTTCTTCGTCTTCCTCCTCCTCTCCACAAAACCTCAGCGTTTCGCCCCGCACACCAAATAAGGAAGAAAGTGTCATTTTTCTGCCTAAAAGCCGTGTCATCTCCGGGGGCGGCGGCGGAATGGGGGAGGGGAGGGGAGAGGGTATCTCTGAGGGGGAGGGAGGAGGGTATCTCTGAGGGGGGGAGGGGGGAGGGAGGGTATCGCTAGCCATTTGGAGGTTGGCACCGCGATGCCCTAAACGCGCAGAGCGGGCATGGCACTCCGTATCAGCTTGTGACGTCAGAAAAAAAAGTATCTGTGGGCATTGAATTCTTAGTTATGCTGAGGTTGAAGGGAAATACTAATGCTTCTGTGGCATTAATGTTTATTTAACGACGGGGGGGAGGGGGTATGGGGGAATTGTGTTCTGAGGTACCATCTTTGTAAGTACACACATATACACAAACACAAACATTAACACACACAAACACAAAACAAAGAAACAAACAAACACACCCGCCCGCCGCGACCGCCCTTCCTAACAAGGAGTCTTCGGCGAAACAGGAGATGACAGCCTTGTGTCTTAAGGAGAAAATACTCCTCCTTCCTTGGTTATTCTGCTCCTTCTTCTCCTTCCTCTTCTTATATTTTTCCTGTTTCTTCTCTTCTTCCCTCTCTTTCTACTTCTTTTTTTTCTTGTTGTTTTTCTCCTTCTGTTTCTTCTTCTTCTCCTTCTTCCCCTCTCCTTATATTTCTCCTCTTTCTTCTGTCTTTCTACTTCTCTTCTTTCTCTTCTTCTCCTTCTTCTTCGTCTTATTGTTATTATTATTATTATTATTATTATTACTATTATTTACTATTATTATTATTATCATCCTCATCCCCCTCTCTTTATACTTCTCCTCTTTCTACTCCTCTCCTCCCTCTCTTTCTACTTTTCTTCTTCCTCTTCTCTTCCCCTCCTTCTTCTCTCTCTCTCCTCTCCCTCTTCCCCTCTCCCTCTCCCTCCTCTCCTTCTCCCTCTCCTCTCCCCCTCCCCCCCCCTTCCCTCTCCCCTCCCCCCCCCTTCTCTCCCTCTCTCTCTCGTATGTCTTTTGTTCCTCATATTCCTCCTCTCCCATTTTTCTCTCCGTCGCTCAGCCTCCACCTACCAGATCAATCCATCTTCAGCATCCTTGGCCCTCTTGCCCTTCCCTCCCCCCCCCGCCCCCCCCACCCCCTACATCCTTACCCCCTCTCTTCCCCTCTCTTCTCTCCTCTCCGCCCTCCTTCCCTCTCCACCCTTCCTCTCTCATCTCTTCTCCCCTATTTCTCCTCCCTCTTTCTTCTCTCTCACTCTCACCTCTCCTCTCCCCTCCCCTCCCCTCCCTCTCTCCTCTCTCCTACCCCCCTCCCTCTCCCCCCTCCCTCCCCTCCCTCCCCTCCCTCTCTCTTCTCTCCCTCTCCTCCCCTCCCTCTCTCTCCTCCCCCCTCCTACTCCCCTCCCTCTCCTTCTCTCCTCCCCCCTCCTACTCCCCCTCCCTCCCCTCCCTCTCCTTCTCCCCCTCCCTCTCCCGCCCTTTCACCCAGGGGCAGGAAGGTCATCCCTGACCTCCCCCGGGAACCTGCAGCGGCCCTTGTGCACGTGTCTGCTTTTGACTCGGCTTCCATGACCTCTCTCTCTTTCTCTCTTTCTCTAACTCTTACTTTTTTTTTCTTTTTTTCTTTTCTTTTTCTTTCTTTATTTCTTTCTCTCTCTCTCTCTCTCTCTCTCTCTCTCTCTCTCTCTCGTTTTTTTCTCTTTCTCTTTCTCTCTCTCTCTCTCTCTCTCTCTCTCTCTCTCTCTCTCTCTCTCTCTCTCTCTCTCTCTCTCTCTCTCTCTCTCTCTCCCTCTCCCTCCCTCCCTCCCTCTCTCTCCCTCTCTCATCTCTCCTCCTCCTATTTCCCTCCCTCTCCCTCGCTCTTCTCCCTCCCTCTCTCTTCTCTCCTCCCCCTCCCTCCCCTCTCTCTCTTCT
Organism: Penaeus vannamei; assembly: GCF_003789085.1. Lineage (NCBI taxonomy): Eukaryota > Metazoa > Arthropoda > Malacostraca > Decapoda > Penaeidae > Penaeus > Penaeus vannamei. The sequence continues at coordinate 218,685 of NW_020868941.1, forward strand.
TCTCTCCTCCCCCTCCCTTCTCTTCTCTCCCTCTCCTCCTCCTCTCCCCTCCCTCCCCTCCCTCTCTCCCCTCCCCCTCCCTCTCTTCCTCCCCCCTCCCTCCTCTCCCTCTCCTTCTCCTCCCCCCCTCCCTCTCCTTCTCCCTCCTCCCCCTCCCTCTCTCCCCTTCCCCCCCTCCCCTCCCTCTCCCTTTCTTCCCCCCGAGTATCCCGCCCTTTCACCCAGGGGCAGGAAGGTCATCCCTGGCCCTACTTGACCTCCCCCGGGAACCTGCAGCGGCCCTTGTGCACGTGTTTGCTTTTGACTCGGCTTCTATGACCTCTCTCTCTTTTTTTCTCTAACTCTTATTTTTTTCTTTTTTCTTTTCTTTTTTTTTTTTCTTCTTTCTCTCTCTCTCTCGGTTTTTTTTCTCTTTCTCTCTCTCTCTCTCTCTCTCTCTCTCTCTCTCTCTCTCTCTCTCTCTCTCTCTCTCTCTCTCTCTCTCTCTCTCTCTCTCTCTCGTTTTTTTCTCTCTCTTTTTTTTCTCTTTCCTCTTTCTTTCTCTTTTTTTTTCTCTCTCTCTCTCTCTCTCTCCCTCCCTCACCCCCTTTCTCTCCTCCTCCTCCTTCTTCTTCTTCTTCTTCCCCACTCCTCCACCTCCACCTCCCCTCCCCTCCTCCTCCCACCTCCCTCCCCTCCTCCTCCTCCCTCTTTCTCTCCCTTTAAAACCCTCTTAGAACCCGAACTGAAGACAAACCAACACACTTCTTTCGCCAATTAGGGAAACGAGGCTTTAATTAAACGCGAAAATAAAAGGCGATAAAAATGACTAACTCGCGAAATTGCTTTTGGCGTAAACAAGCACAATCGCTCGTTTCCTCTTCGGGTCTAATTTCGTCGCTTAATTGGTGTTTATGTTTTTCTCTCCTTTTCCTTGTCTGTGCTTTTCCTTTTCTCCTTTTTCTTTCTGCTTTCTTTTCTCACTTTCATTTCTTTTTTATTTGTTTGTATTTCCTTACCTTCTCTTTCTCCATTCTTTCCTTCCCCATTTCCTTTTTTTCTTTCTTGTTCTGTCCCTTCCTCCCTTCTCTCTTTCCGTCCGTTTACCTTTCCTGTCTTTCTCCTTTTATTTCCTCCTTCCTTCCTTCCTCTTCCCTCCCCTTCTCCTATCCCATTCCCCTCCCTCTTCCTCCCTCCTTCCTCTCTCCCATCCCATTCCCCTCCCTCCCCCTCCCTCCCTTCCTCCCCTTCCCTCCACCTCCCTCTCCCAATTCCCCCCTCCCTCCCACCCTCACTTCCTTCCCTTTAAACTTCCTCCTCCTCCTCCTTCCTTGAAAGAAAGCGTCGAATCTCCGCCCATTGTTTTGTGCATGACAGACGCCCATTAAGGAACACAAACAAAACAAGACGACGGGCGCCATTGTTAGCGGTCGGGCGGTTTCTTCAGGCCGCGCAAAGAACAGAGGTGGATACGGCCCCTGTGCAGACAGCGACGCCTCTCTCTTTCACTCGCGCTGCGCTAGACACACACGCAGACATACAGACACATACACACAGGCGCAGAGACAGAAACACACAGACACACGGAAAACACACAGACATACACAGACATTCAGAAACACACAGACACATACAGACATACATACACACACAGACACATACAGATATATATACACACACAGAAACACACAAAAACACACCACAGACATATACACAGACATACAGACACACAAAAACAGACAGACATAGACACACACAGACATACACATTGACATACAGACACACCACCACACGCGCACACGGGCTCGCGTGCATAGGGTGAGCGTTCTCGTGTTTTAGACATGCTTGTGTGAAAGCACTTTCTCTCTCTCTCCATTTATTTGTTTCTTAGTTTTTATCTTTTTCTTGTTTTATTTTCTTTATCGACTCAGTTCTATCTGAAATATATATACATATGTATTAGTATCAATGCATTTTATATATGCATGCACAATATGTGTATGCATATATAACTATTTGTATGCAGAATTATATATATATTATATATATATATATATATATATATATATATATATATATATATATATATATATATTATATATCACAATTACGCCATCCGGATAAACACTTACACGCCGCTCTGTTATTCCTTCTTGAAAGCGAATGAACACAGCGAGAGAGAGGGGGGGGGAGGGGGGAGGTAGGGAGGGAGGGAGGGGAGAGAGAGAGGGAGAGGGAGAGGGAGAGGGAGAAGGAGAGAGAGAGGGGAGGGGAGGGGGAGGGAGAGAGAAAGAGAGGGAGGGAGGGAGGGAGGGGAGGGAGGAAGGAGGGAGGGAAGGAGGGGAGGAGGGAGGGAGAGTGAGTGAGTGAGTGAGTGAGTGAGTGAGAGAGAGAGAAGAAGAAAAGAGAGAGAGAGAGAAAAAAAAGAGAGAGAGAAAGAAAGAGAGAAAAAGGGGGTAAAGAGAAAGAGAAGAAGAGAGAGAGAGAGAGAGAACAGACCTCGTTGTGTTATGCAGAACGAATCTCCCCCGTCCATTTTTATGTGAATGAATTTGCATGTCTTTTTAAAGGGAGTTTATCTACGGCGTAAACGGCTTGTGAAGTGGGGTTTTCTTGTCTTTTTTTCTTTGCTTTTTGTTTTTGTCTGTGTGGATGCGGATGTGGATGGGGATGTTGATGTGGTATGTGGATGGAGATGTTGATGTGGATGTGTTGATGTGGTATGTTGGATGTGTTGATGTGGTATGATGTGTTGATGTGGTATGTGGATGGAGATGTTGATGTGGTATGTGGAGCCATGTGGTATGTGGATGTGTTGATGTGCGTGGATGTGGATGGAGAATGTGGAGTGTAGGTATAGATGTGGGTTTGGATATCGGCGTAGATGTGGATGGAGATGTTGATGTGGTATGTGGATGGAGATGATGATGGCATATGTGGATGGAGGTATAGATGGTGTGGATATCGGCGTAGATGTGGATGGAGATGTTGATGTGGAATTGGATGTGGATGTAGGTATAGATGTGGGTGTGGATATCGAGTGTACGGTTGATGTTAATAGAGAAATCGTGGATATGATTTCTCGATGTGGATATAAACTTACGTCCAAATAAAGAAGGAATGGATATTACCTTAACATAAAAACTACCCCACATACCTATCAACAAGGTAAGGATATTAGCTCAAAAGTACCCCACATACCTACAAACAGGTATGGATATTAGCTAAAAACTACCACATACCTATCAACAAGGTATGGATATTAGGCTCAAAAATACCCACATAACTAACAAGGTAAATAGATATTAGCTAAAACACCCAAATACCTAACAACAAGGTATAGATATTAGTTAAAAAACCCACACATAACTAACAAAGTATGATATTAGCTAAAACCAAACATAACTAACAAGGTATGGATATTAGCTCAAAAATACCACCACATAACTATCACAGGTATGGATATTAGCTAAAAACCACCACCACATAACTAACAAGGTATAGATATTAGCTAAAAAGCACACCACATACCTAACACAAGGTATAGATATTTAGCTAAAAACCAACCACCACATAACTAACAAGGTATAGATATTAGCTAAAAAAGCACCACCACATACTAACAACAAGGTATAGATATTAGTTTAAAAACCACCACACATAACTAACAAGGTATAGATATTAGCTAAAAAGCACCACCACATACCTAACAACAAGGTATAGATATTAGCTAAAAACCACACCACATAAACAACAAGGTATAGATATTAGCTAACCACCACATACTAACAACCACACCATAACTAACAGGTATAGATATTAGCTAAAAACCACCACCACATAACTAACAAGGTATAGATATTAGCTAAAAAGCACCAACATACCTACAACAAGGTATAGATATTAGTTAAAAACACCACCACATAACTAACAAGGTATGGATATTAGCTCAAAAATACCACATACCAACAACAAGGTATGGATATTAGCTCAAAATACCCCACATAACTATCAACAAGTATGGATATTAGCTCAAAACCACCACCACATAACTAACAAGGTATGGATATTAGCTCAAAAATACCCCACATACCAACAACAAGGTATGGATATTAGCTAAAAACCACCACCACATAACCAACAACAAGGTATGGATATTAGCTAAAAACCACCACCACATACCTAACAACAAGGTATGGATATTAGCTCAAAACTACCAACATAAACGAACACAATAACTCCCCGCATAACCCACCCGAAAATGCCAGTCATAGTATGCCAAATATATGCCAAGGACCACATGCGCCCGCGAGGAAGAACCCACACGTGCGTATCCGCCTCATAGCTCGCAACTTTACAACTAGCAGGCTCGCATACGTTACAAGGACCGCCACGGCCGCATACCCCCTCATCCGGACGCCTTATTTGACCGGCTGTCTCGGTCGTTGCGGCGAGCTGTCCGTCTCTCTGTTGTTCGTTGTTTTTTTTTTTGTCGTTTTCCTTTTTTTTGTTTAGTTTTGTTTATTGTTGTTGTTGTTGTTGTTGTCATTGTTGTTGTCATTTGTTTGTTGTTTGCTATTGTTATTGTTATTGTTGTTGTTGATATTGTTGTTGTTATTGTTGTTGCTGATATTTTTGTTGTTGATATTGTTGTCGTTGTTGTTGTTGTTATTGTATTGTTATTGTTGTTGTTATTGTTATTGTTGTTGTTTTTGTTTTTGTGCCTTGTATTTACGTTTGATTTTTTCCTTCTTACGGGAACGAAATCATGCACTTCATTGTTTGTATTTAGTGGACATTTTTTTTCTTTTTTATTTAACGATATGTATGTATGTATATATATTTTTATCGTTATTTTAGTTATTCTTCTCGTTTTCCTCCTCTCTTTCTGGGATTTCACTATCCACTTATTTACATTTTTACTTAAACATTGTATTATCTCATTTTCCTTCTTTTTACTTCTTTTTTCACATTTCCTTTATTTCCTTTACCGAAAATGGGCGAAGAGAACCGTAGGATTTGTGGCTATCTATTGACTGGAATTAAACACTCTTTTATCTATTTTTATATCTATTTTAATTATAGTATCTCTTTATCTGCTCATGCATTTGTCTATTCATCTGATTATACAATTCCGTTTTTATCTATTTAGCTTCGCTTTTTTCTTTTTTTTTATCTATTTATTAGCTCTGCCTCTATTTATCTATTTCGTCCCTTTCTCACCCGCGTTTCTATATAATCATTAGTGATAATGATGAAGATGATAATAGTGATAATGATGAAGATGATAATAGTGATAATGATGAAGATGATAATAGTGATAATGATAAAGATGATAATAATAGTGATAATGATAATATTTAATTATCTTTAAACGGCGATAAAGATCATGATGATAATGAAGATAGCAATAACAGATTCCTCAATTGCAACATTTATGATGATGATAATGATAGTGGGACAATAATGATCAATGACAGTTATCAATATTTTTTTCAGTTTATTACCTCCTCCAAGGTTATTTTTTATTTCATCTATTTTATCATTTTTATTTATCTTTTTTTCTTTTCTTTTTTTGTAGTGTTGGTTAGTTTGTTGGTTTATTAACTCAAAAATCATGATCCAGGATTTTATAAACTGATGGTATCAGTCATATTGCCTTGCTAATAGGGGTAACTATTATCATTATTAGTACTGCGAGATAGGGAAAAAAATTAGGAGCTTTTTTCATCATTTCTCTTATTGCCCTCTCTCTTTCTTTCTTTTCTTCTCTCTCTCTTCTCTTCTTCATCTCTTATCTCTCTTATTATCTCTCTCTCTCTCATTTCTCTTCTCTCTCTCTCTCTCTCTCTCTCTCTCTCTCTCTCTCTCTCTCTCTCTCTCTCTCTCTTCTCTTCTCTCTCTCTCTCTCTCTCTCTCTCTCTCTCTCTCTCCCTCCTCCCTCTCCCTCCCTCCCTCTCCCTCCTCTCCTCCTTCCTCTCCCTCCCTCCCTCCCCTCCCTCCCCTCTCTCCCTTCCTCTCCTCTCCCTCTCCCTCTCCCTCTCCTCTCCTCTCCCTCTCTCCCTCTCCTCCTCTCTCCTCTCTCCCTCTCTCTCTCTCTCTCCTCCCTCCCATCTCTCCCTCTCTCTCTCTCCCTCTCCCTCTCTCCCTCCCTCTCTCTCCTCCCTTGCCCTGCGCGGAGTATGCGCTCTCTGCGTGCTTCTAGTTATTTTGGTTTCTTTCTCAGAGACGCTCAAAGGGAAGACATTATGCTGCCTCCTTGGTATTCTTATGCAAGGGGGGCAAGAGGCACAGTTTGGCCAGAGGGGGAGAGGGAGGGATGGGGAGAGGGAGGGGGAGAGAGGGATGGGGAGGGGATGGGGGAGGGGGAGGGAGGGAGAGAGGATGGGGAGGGGGGGAGGGAGGGAGAGAGGGACGAGGAAGGAGAGGGGAGGGATGGGAGAGAGAGAGGAGAGAGATAAGAATGGGGAGAGGAAAGAAAGAGACAGACAGACAGACAGACAGAGAGGAAGAGAGAGAAAAACCCAGCGGCTTTTGGAATAGGCAGAGAATAGGGCAGGTCGGGGAAGACGAGTGTGGGCCATTCGGGTGATGTGAGTAGCCTAGGGTGGGCTGGAAGGAGTGGGTCGAGGCGTGGATGGTGTGGGTCGGGGTGGGCTGGAAGGAGTGGGTCGGGGTGGGCTGGAAGGAGTGGGTCGGGGATGGTGGGTGGGGTGGAAGGAGTGGGTCGAGGCCTGCTGGGGTGGGTCGGGGTGGGCGTGCGGGCGGGGTGTGGGGCGGAGGTTACAGTAGCTGGTGGTCCAACTCTCCGAAGATCCTGGTGCGTGCTTCTTAATGAGGTACCTTCACTCCTTCTCGAAGCCTCCCCCTCCCCCCTCCTCCCCTCCCCATCCCCCATCCCACCTCATCCTCTCTTCCTTAGGGTGACGACTCTTGCTCTTTTCTCTCTCTCTCTCTCTCTTCTCTTTCCTTAGGGTGTCTCTCCCTTTCCCTCCTCCTGTCCCCTCTTTCTCTGAAATTCTTTCTATTTCTCTCTGTTTTTCTCTGTCTCTCTTATATATCGATCTTTCAACTTTCTCTCTCTCTCTCTTTTTTCTTTCTCTCTTTCTCTTTCTTCCTCTCTCTCTCGCCTTCCCTAGGATGTTCCTCCCTACTCTCCCTCCCACCCTCTTTCTTAAGGGTCTTCCTCATCTCTTCTCCTCCCCATACCCCTCCCCTCCTTCACCCCCTTTTCTCCATCCTTTATCCTTTTCTCCTCCTCTCCGATTTCTTCACCCTCTTCCCTAATTTTCATGTCAGCCCCCTTCCTTCCTCCTTCCTCCTTCCTCTCCCCCTACCTCCCCTCCTTTCCAACTCTTCCCCATCCAACCCTACCTCCCTCCTCTCCCTCCTCTCCCTCTCCCTCTCCTCCCTCCCCTCCTTTCCCTCTCCCCATTCCTCCCCCCTTCCCACTCACTTCTCACTCTACCTCCCTTCACCCTCCCTCTCCCCCTCTTCACCCTCCTCCCCCTCTCCTCCTACCCCCTTCCCTCCCTCCCACTTATCCCTCTCCCCATTCTTCCTCCCTCCTCTCTCCCTTTCCCTCCCTCCCTCCCCGCCCCTTGACCTCTGACCTCTGACCTCAGCCCCTCTGACTCCCTGACCTGCGCCCGAGTGTCCCTTTAATTCATGGTCGATGGAGGTCAGATAGATCGGTTGTACGCAAAGGATTTTTTTATTATTTTTATTGTTTATTTTATTTATTTATTTTTTTTTTTGCGTGTTTTTTATTTATTATTTTTCATTTTTTTTTTGGTTATTGTCGCTTTCTCTTTCCTTCTCTTTTTCTTTCTATCTCTCGTCTCTCTCTCTTCTTGTGTGTCTTCTCTCCCCTCTCCCTCTCCCTCTCCTCTCCTCCCTCTCCTCTCTCCTCTCTCCCTTCTCCCTCTCCTTTCTCCCTCTCCCCCTCTCTCTCTCCCAAACAACAGACCCCAAACACTTCCACCCTTCGCACAAACGCCACGGACACCAACAACGCAAACCCAACTCCCAAAAAACGGAGAAAGTGTGAATTACCTTTCCTTTCCTTCCACTCTCGCTTTCCCGCATTTTTTTCCGATCATTGCGAACACACGGACATACGTACATATATATATATATATATATATATATATATATATATATATATATATATATATTATATATATATTATAATATTATATATAATATATATATCCTACATATATACATACATATATTTCCTATTTGCATGCATGCATACGTTCTACTTACATACATATATTTTACATACTTATATACATAAATGTATACATACTATATGTGTGTGTGTACACCCCCCCACACACACACACTCCCCCCACACACTCACACCTCCCCCCACCCCCCCACCTACCACCCCACACACACACACACCTCCACACCCCACCCCGCACACACACACACCCCCACTCACCCCTCACCCCACCACACACCCACCTACATTCACCCTACCCCCTCCCACCCACCCTGCACCCCCCTTCACCCCCACACACACACACTTCACACACACGCCACACCACACACACACACACACTCACCCCACACGCACGCCACACGCACACCGGCCCAGCTGACCGACCGGAGGCAAGAGACCCATACAAAAAAATATTTCATCAGCGTCAAGGGAATCCCGTGCAGTCAGCGTAGTTTCCCAGAACAAGGTTGCTAAGAGTGCGTGTGCGTGTGTGTGTGTGTGTGGTGGGGGGTGGGTGGTGTGGTGTGTGTGGGGTAGTGTGTGTGTGTGTGTGGGGGGGTGAGTGTGTGTGTGGTGAGGGGGGTAGTGGTGTGTGTGTTGTGATGTTGTGTGTGTATGGGGTGGAGTGTGTGGTGAGTGTGTGGTGTGAGGAGGTGTGTGAGTGTGGGGGGGGTGAGTGTGTGTGTGGGGGGTGAGTGTGTGGGGGGGGTGAGTGTGTGTGGGTGTGTGTGGGTGTGTGTGTGTGTGTGTGGGTGTGTGAGAGTGTGTGTGTGTGTGTGCGTGTGCGTGTGTAAAAAAGTATTATGAAGTCTAAGAGTATAAGTTTAAAAGTGCAAAAAAATGTGAAAAATGTAAAATGCAAGTTGAAAAAAGTGTGTGCAGAAAAAGTACCCAAATCTCAACTTTAAGGAGGGGATACGCACATAAGCCCTATTTCTCTACTGATCCACATATCTAGTAAATACATATACTATACATTAATAGTAGAGTATGCCCAACAAAGGAAAAAAAACGAAATAAACTTGGTTCGTTTTAGTAATAAGAATTCCCAGTCATTGCAAAACAGATACGTGCACCAAAACCACATCACACAAAAGCATTTTTTAGACACTGAAGTTAGAAGTTCGTCAAGAAAATTTAAGTTAGAAGTTCGTTAAAAAAAAAAAAAGATGGAAAAGAAACAAAAAATAGTTAGAATAAAAGTCCGCGAAAAAAGTTATTTAAAGTTAAAAAATTAAAGTTGGAAGTTCGTTAAAAATCTGTTCTTCCAAAAATTGAGTTAGAAGTTCGTCCAAAAGATAGAAGTTAGTTATTCTTTTTAAAAAATGTCTTCTGTAGATCAGGAAAAACGTAATGAAAAATATATACTTTGATATATGGTTTATATAAACCACGAGAAACAGGAATAAAAAGGGAAATTTACAAGAAAGAAAAAGAAAGGAAATGGGAGGAAGAAAAAACAAGGAGGGATGGAAATTTTTAAAGTAAACAAGAAGAAAAGAAGCAAAAAATAAAAGTGAAATAAAGAAGAAAAGAAGATGAAGATAAATGAAGAAGAAACAAAAAAGTAGAAATAAATAAAACAAAAAAGAAAAAATATGAAAAAAAATATTAAAAAAAACACATACATTTTTTCGAAATCTCTAAAAGTTGAAAGTCCCATCAATTCAAAATATCCCGAAGCAGACGACAGATTTAGCGTCTGAAGCAAACTCACGCGAATCCACAAGTAATTTTCCCGCGACCGACTGTGGCCTAAAAGTGGGTTCGGCGAGAGGAAATCCACAGTTTTTTTTTTGTTCGTTCAATTTCTTATAGTTTTACTTATTATTACTTTTTTATTTCCGTCGTTTCTGTCTCGCTCTATCTCTCTGTTTCTTATCTCTCTATATCTATATCTATGTTTCTCTATCTATGTATCTCTATTTCTCTATCTATCTATCTTTTCTGTCTATCTATATGTGTTTATATATACATTATATATATATATAATATATATATATATATATATATAGACATAACTATATATATATATATACATATAGTATGTGTGTGTGTGTATAAATATATATACATATATATATATTATATATATATAATATATATATATAATATATATATATATATATATATATATATATATATAATAGATGTGTGTGTGTGTGTGTGTGTATGCGTGTATTTGTCCGTGTATATGCATGTGTACGTACACAGACATCCACCCAAGCGGCGCGTCCTCCAACCCCCCCCCCCCCATTCCGACGGGGCCCCGGTAAGGACCGAGCGGCTGCCTCCGTCGGCCAGCGCCCCAAAGGCAGCTCTCGAAAACTTGTTGGTGTGGCGTGGCGGGGTGGGGGTGGGAGGGGAGGTGGGGTGGGTGAGGAGGGGTTCAGGTGGCAATTTTCAGCCTCATACAAGTCGGGAAGGTCTTTGTTTGGCGTTTGGTGTTGTTGTTGTTGTCGTTGTTGTTGTTATTTTAAATGAATGTTACCATTGTTGTTGTTATTGCTGTTGTTATTGTGGTTGTTGTTGTTGTTGATATTATCATTGTTATTATTTATAATTATTATTATTGTTTTATTGCTGTTGTTGTCGTTGCTAATATTATTATCGGTATTATATATAATGATTATTATTATTATTGTTGTTGTTGTCGTTGGTGTTGTGGGTGACCTAATGGCGCAGGTCTTTTGACACAGACACACGTGATACAAAGGCTTTGACAGTCACACGCACTACTCACTCACTCACTCACTACACCTCCCCCCATCCCCCCACCCCCTTACACACACTCCCCCACCCCACACAACACCTCTCCCCCCCAACACACACACCTCTCCCACCCCACACCTCCCCCCCCACACTCTCCCCCCCCCACACACACCTCTCCCCCCCAGCAGACCCTCTCCCCCCACACACCCCTCCCCCACACCTCTCCCCCCCCACACAGCACTCCCCATACCCATCCCCCACCCTACACCCGCCCCCATTCCCCAACCCCACCCACAACACACACACCCCCACCCCATTCCCCCACCCCACCCTCACACACACCCACCCCACCCACTCCAACACCACCGCCCACCCCACACACCACCCCACTACCCCTACCCACCCACCCCACCCCACACACACACTCTCACACGCGGCCCACACATATAAGGCCAGGTATACGTTCGCCACACTCACCACGCTCGTCGCGGGAAGCAGAGGTTCACCGACAGCATTACGAACCGCAAAGTGGTTCCTCTTCGGGTTCTCACCCTCGGCAAGATCAGGGGGAGGGGGGGGGGGGGAGGGGGAGGGGGAAGGGGGGCACGGGGAGAGGAGGGAAGGGTGAGTACAGGACAGGGGGAGGAGGGGGGGTGGGTGCAGGACAGGGGAGGGGGGGGGAAGGGTGGGTAGGACAGGGGGGAGGGGGAGGGTAGGGAGCAGGGGGAGGGGGTACAGGGAAGGGGGGAGGAGGGAAGGGTGGGTAGGACAGGGGCGGGGTATAGGGGAAGGGGGGAGGAGAGGAGGAGAGGGAAGAGGAGTGGAGAGAGAGAAGAAGTTAGGAGAGAAGAGAAGAGAGGAGAGGAAGAGAAAGGGGAGGATAGAGGAAGAGAAGAAGGAGCGGAGAGGAGTGGAGAGAAGAGTAGAAAGTAGAGAGGAGACGAGAGGAGAGAGGAAGAAAAAGGGAGAGGAGGAGAGATGAGAGAAGATGAGTAAGGAAAGAAGAGAGGAGAGGAGGAGAGAGAAAGAGAAAGGAGAGAAAAGAAGAGAAGAGAAAGGAGAGTAGAGAGGGAGAAAAAGGATTAGAAATAAGAAAAGAGAAGAGAAGAGTAGAAGAGTAGAGAGGAGGGGAGGGGGGGGAGTGTGACTAATCACAGCAGCGGCAAAATGTCATGCGCGGACCCTCTTGCACCGCCTCTGCAACGTTGCAACCTCGCCAATTAAAAAAAAGCCACACCAGAGGATTGCTCTTCTCAGCCGGGATCAGAAGTGTGTCACGTGGTCCAGGCATAAACCTCGTGTCAAAACAAGAGAGACGTCAATCATTGGAATAAACCGCATGAAGAATAACTAATTGTTATTGAAACAAGATGAGGATCAGAGCGGTTTAGTGATGCTGCTGCTGCTACTGTTGCTACTGCTGCTACTACTACTACGTCTGCTATTTCTACTACTATTACTTCTGCTATTTCTACTACTATACTTCTGCTATTTCTACTACTGCTATTTCTACTATGCTACTACTTCTGCTATTTCTACTACTACCACTACACTGCTACTACTACTATGATTACTACTACTATATAATGATGATAATAATGATAATGATACTATTACTACTACTTAAACTTATACTTCTTCTATTTCTACTACTACTACTACTACTACTCACTACTACTAATGATAATAATAATAATAATACTATTGCAGCTACTGCTACTACTACTACTTCTATAACTACTACTATTACTGCTGCTGCTGTAACTACTATTACTAATACTAATTCTACTAGCACTACTACTAATAATAATAATAGCTACGAAAAATGGGAATAATGGTAATGGTGATAATGAGAAAAATATTTTTTGTTCATAATAATGACATTAATAACAATAACAATAATAATAATAACACTCACCACCCACCACCAACAACAACAATTACAACACCACCACCAACAACAACAGAAACAACAACTACAACTAAAGCACTAGTAATCAAATCACTCACCATTTTCTCACGCTCTTCCCACCACCCCCACCCCCCCCACCCAAAAAAAAAAAAAAATAGCAACTCGGTGACAACTTAGGCATTGCTTCACCACCACCAATTAACATTAAAAAAAAACAACAAGAATCTGGTGAACACTTGAACAACAAGGGGTTCCCACGCTTGAACTCTATCTTAGTATCAGCGACATTGCTATTATTAAGGATTCTGTCATCGCTTAATAACAGTGGGTCGCGGGTTTTATCAACTGTACTATTTTTCGGGGCTGGGGTAGGGAGGGGGGGTGGAAGGGGTGGAGGGAGGGGGGTGGGGGAGGGGGGAGGAAGAGGGGGAGGGGGTTAGAAAAAGTGTGGGGNTTAGATTTAAAATCGCCAAAATAAGATGAAATAGTATAATTGACTCTACCATCCGGCAGCCTTTTCGTTTTTTTACTGTGTAAACTGCCACTTGAGTTTCGCAAATGGGAAAATTAGATTTAAAATCGAATAAATATCTCAAACGGACCTTTGTGAAGCTCAGCCTGTCTCTAACACAACAATTCGCGGGACGCAAGGACCACCTTGACAGCCTTTTTCATAAAACTATTCAGCAGGAATGATTTCAAAGCGGCCATTAAATCAGCCGATATGCCAGCAGGGATGCCACCCGAAATAAAATCCTGACGCACAACCTGAGAGAATTATGGCAGCGAATATCCAACTCCCGGCGACTTCTGGTTGCTCCTTGCACCGAGTATCAACATCCTGGGGAAGAGATATGATAGCCGTTCGAATATTTTCCCTAATGTCCCCGAGCGTAGTAATGCAGGCAATGTTGGTATTCTGGCGCGAGTCACTTGTCAACGTGATTGGACGCTCATGCGAGGGAAACGTGCCTATTTGTGTTATTATCGTGGGTATTGATCTAACTATGTCTGTCTATCTCCTTTGTGTCTCATTTTTTATTTTTTCTATGTTATTTTACTTTTAGGTGATGTGATGCATAATTATTGATGAAATATGCGATCGTCATCAAACACAGCGCATATATTTATCGTTATTGTTATCCTTACAGTTTTTAGCCCGGGAAACTACAGTTATTAATATCAGTTACACTTAAAATAGCCTTTCTCTCCGTAACTATCAATTCATGTTTCCATTTCCCTCGCTAAAACCAGCAGCTTTTCCTCTTCCTTTTTCTCTCCATCCTTCGTTGCCTCCAATCCATTTGCCTTATCGTTCGTTTCCCTCTACTTCCCCCTACCCCTCCCCTCCTGCGCCCCCCCCCCCGCCTTTGCGCTCTGGCAAGACTTCAGCAGGCCCCCCCTCCTCTGCCCCTCCCCCCCTCCTGACGAACATCGCTTGTCACTATTTCTTTTGTTCTTTCTTTCTTCCTGCCGACCCCCCCCCCCTCTCTCTCTCTCTCTCTCTCTCTCTCTCTCTCTCTCTCTCTCTCTCTCTCTCTCTCTCTCTCTCTCTCTCTCTCTCTCTCTCTCTCCTGTTGTATGTTTGCCTACCTGTGTGTGTCTTCTCTTTATTTATATCAATCTATCTCATCTCCCCTCTCGTCTAACTACCTTTCTATCTCCCCCATCTTTTCTTTCCATCCCTCCCTTTCTCTCCTCTCTCCCTTTCTCCCAAAGTTGTTTCATGTGGCGTTCTCATTCTTCAATTTTTCGTTATTTTACGGATTGAGGGAAAGGGACGAAGGGGCAGAGAATGAGATGGAGTTGGAGAGAAGGAGACGCAGAGAGAGGGAGAGAAGGAGACTCGAGAGGGAGAGAAGGAAAGGGAGGCGGAGAAGGGAGAGAGGAAAGGGAGATGGGGAGAGGGAGGAGGAGGGAGAGGGTAGAGGGAGAAAGAGGAAAGGAGTGAAAGGAGTGTGGAGAGGGATGAGGAGAGGGTGGAGATGCAGAGGGAGGGAAAGGGAGAAGGGAGGGACGGAGGGAGAGACAGAAGAGAAGGGAAAGGGAGGCGAGAGAGATTGGGGAGGGATAGAGAATAGGGATGAGATGGAGGGAGAAGAGAACCGGGAAAGGGAGATGAGGGAGAGGGGGGTGGAGGGCGGCACAGAGGAGGGAGAGGGAGGAGGGAAGGGGAGACACGAGAGACAGAGGGACGGAGGGGGAAAGGGAGGGAGAGAGGGGAGGCGAGGGTGGGAGGATTTTGTAACAGCATTTTTACTCTTCTATTTTCACACGCTGTTTCCCTTATTTTCATTTGCGGAATGTGGCTCAAATTTTCAAGTGCGAGGCGGTAACCCACACGCACTTGTCTCGCTTACACAACGCACGCATATATACGCGCACAAATACCCACATATGCTATTTTAACGCTTTCACAGTAACACATACACGCAGACACACACACATACACACACACACACACACACACACACACACACACACACACACACACACACACACACACACACACACAGACACACACACACAGAGACACACATACACAGACACACACACACATACACGCAAACACACACACACGCGCACACACATACACAAATAGAGGAAGAGAGAGAGAGACAAACAGACAAACAAACAAAGAACCAAATAATGTGTAAAAAAAAGTCGAAAATATTAACATTTCTGACCAAGAGCGCGAGAACGGAGACCCCCCCACCCACCCCCCGCCCCCCACCCCCCGCCCTCTCTAAGGTGTTCCCTTGACTGACGTTACGGTGAGGAGGAGGGAAGTAAGACGTAAGAGGTAAGGAAGGGGGAGAGGAGGAGAGGGAGAAACAAGGGAATGAGGGAGGGGGAGAGAAGTCGAAAGAATGAGAGAGGGAGAGAAAGTCGAAAGAATGAGAGAGAGAGGAGAGGAAAGAATGAGAATGAGTGATGAGGGCAGGGAGAGAAGAAAAAAGAAAGGAAGGGAATGAGTGATGAAGGGAGAGAGCGAAGAACGGAATGAAGGAAGAGGGAAGAGCGAAGGAAGGAAAGGAGAAGGAAGAGAATGAAAGGGAAGGAGAGAAGGAAAATGAGTGAAAGAACAGTAAGTGAAAAAGAGAAGGAAGAGAGATTGAGAAAACAGAATAAAAGAGATGAATGAGATGACCGAGAGTAAAAGAAAGAAGGAAGACAAAATAAAAGAGACAAGGAAAAGGAGTAAGAAGACAGAAATCAAAAAAAGAAAGAGAAAAGAGAGAGTGAGAGACAGAAAGTAAATGAAAGAATGGAGAGAGAGTGAGAAGACAAAAAAAAAAGAAATAACAAATAAATGAACAAGAAGACAGAGTGAAAAAGAAAAGAAAGAGTGAGAGAGAGAAAACGAAAGAGAAAAGGCAGAGAAAACGAGGACAGGGAGCGACGAAGCGAAGGAATAGGGGCGTGGAGTGCCACATCTGCCTGTCACTGAGTGCCCCTTCCATCACTTCGACCTGCTCCTCTGGCCCTCGAGTGGCACTGAGGACCCGCTCTTTGTGATGCCCGTTTGGGAAGGTACTTTATTGAGTACGTTTTCGATTTGTTTTTGTGTTTGGACGTTTTTGTTTTTGTTGTTGTTGTTGTCTGTACGTGTTTTTTTTTTTTTGTTTTTTTTTTTTTTTTTTTGTCTACTTTTTTTTTTTTTTGTTGTTTTGGGATTTAATTCTTTGCATTTATTCTTTTGTTTTTTTTCTTACATTTTGTATTTTTGTGCTATATTCCTTTCGGTTCGTTTCTCGCTTTGTTTATCTATCTGCCTGTATGTAACTGTAGAAACTGTATCTGTCTGTCTGTGTCTGTCAGCCTCTCTCTCTCTCTCTCTTTCTTCTTCTTCTCTTCTCTCTCTCTCTTCTCTCTCTCTCTCTCTCTCTCTCTCTTCTCTCTCTCTCCTCTCTCTCTCTCTCTCTCTCCTCCTCTCTCTCTCTCCTTCTCTCTCTCTCTCCTTCTCTCTCTCTCTCTCTTCTCTCCTCTCCTCTCTCTCTCTCTCTCTCTCTCTCTCTCTCTCTCTCTCTCTCTTCTCTCTCCTCTCCTCTCTCTCTCTTCTCTCTCTTCTCTCTCTCCTCTCTCTCTCTCTCTCTCTCTCATCCTCTCTCCTTCTCTCTCTCTTCTCTCTCTCTCTCTCTCTCTCTCTCCTTCTCTCCTCTCTCCTCTCTCTCTCTCTCTTCCTCTCTCTCTCTCTCTCTCTCTCTCTCTCTCTCTCTCTTCTCTCTCTCTCTCTCCTCTCTCTCTCTCTCCGAAATGCAAAAAAAAAAAAAAAAAAGAGAAAACGCCCTTCCCACGAGATCTCGCTGTTTCTCGCGGTATCTCGCAGGGGACGAAGCCGGAAGCCCGTGAAAAACGGATTACCTTAAATACCCCTTAAATACCCATAACATAGACGAATGGATGTTGAGGGTTAGGGTACAGGGGTGAGTGGGTGGAGAGGTGGAGGTGGGGAGGTAAGGGAGTGGATTTGGGGAGGGAGGGAGGAGTTTTAGGGCGGGGGAAGGGTGTTAAGATTTTAAGGGAGGAAGATTTAAGTGGTTTTAAGGAGAGGAGGGATAGAGTTGAGGAAAGGAGGGGTGAATGGTTGGGGAGAGAGGGATAGGGTTGAGGGGAGGGGGTAGATTTAGGGTGAAGGGGAGGTGAAGAGTTGGGGAGGGATAGTTGGGGTAGAGGCAGGAGAATGGTTAGAGAGGATTGAGGGGGGATGGTTAGTGGGGGTGGATAGCTAGGGGCTAGGGGAAGGAGGGGAGTACATGCCTTAGGTTAGGAGGTTAGGGGAGGGGGGGGTAGGGAAGGGGATTCAGATACCCCCCCCCCCGTCTTAAATCGGAGTTTATGTTAACGACTTCCGGGACGAGAAGCATTCAACATCTAACAATCAAATATATTCACGGGATATATTTGACAATTTTGAAAATCAACTAGCAGACAAATTAATGTACATACACTTTATGACACACACACGCCCGCATGCACACACACACACACATACACACACGGATTTTTTTTTCATCCATTTAATTTATTTTTCATTCAAACCCTCAAAATCACCGTGATTCCAGTACTGAGAACGTAAAGCCCGCAACCTTGGATATACGAATTGTTCTGGTTTATATTTTTTTTTAATGTAACCACTTTAAAATGTTTCTTTAAAATGAATATATGATATATTACATATATTGAAAAAAAAACAGTAATCAAGAGCAACGAAGACAAATAAACATATTTAGTACGATAGTTCTAATTTTTCAAAGTAACAGTTAGCATACCAATTAGTAGTCGTAGTGATAAATACACGATTTACACCAATACCACTGTATCTACACCCCATACCAGGAATCCTAAATATTGCGTTATAGTACATCAAGGCCTTATAAATCAAAACCAATCTGCACTGACTCCAATTCGATCACTTCAGCCCATTGTAAACACCTGGCAGCCATTTTTGTTTTGGTGGCGCCAATTTTGACCATGACGAGCGAAATGCGCACGGAGATAGGCCAGCTAGCTAAATTTAACGAGGTTATCTATGTATGTTAGGTTATTTACAATGTACTAAAGCAAGAGGCGGGTAACGTAGAGTGAACAAATAAATTGTAATAAGGGATTTAAAGAGTAGTAAACAAGAATTGGAGATGGTCTCTTCAAAGGGTCAGGGGTAGGCTATATAAAATTTCTTATTTTTATTTTTCCAAACCATTTCATTATGTTAAGTCCTATATGGCACCCAAGACGGTCGCACGCACACACACACACATATTTATATATATATTTGAGTGTACGATTATAAGCGTACTTACGTGAACGGGCAAAATTGCATTCATAACTGCACAAAGACACCCTCAATTTTCATTTAATTTCCAAGTGTTAAGCTGAGACGACGCACCTTCAAACAAAAGGAGGTTTGGTCCAGTCTTTCCTTTGAGGTCAGTGGAATGCTCCGTGGCGTGAGACGAGCTCTTTCTTGCTCATTGCTACCTCTCTCTGCGTTCCTTTCTCTCTTACTTCTCTTTTCCTGTCATTCTCCTCTTCTCTTTTTTTTATCTCTCTTCTCTCTACACCTCTTTTCTCCTCTTCCTCTCTCTCTCTCTCCTCTCTCTCTCTCTCTCTCTCTCTCTCTCTCTCTCTCTCTCTCTCTCTCTCTCTCTCTCTCTCTCTCTCTCTCTCCTCCCTTCCTCCCTCCTCTCTCTCTCCCCCCCTCCCTCTTCTCTATCCGCATTCTTGTCTCTCCTTCTCCCTCTTTCTTCTACCTCTCTCCCTCTCCACTTCCCTTTCTCTCTCTATCTCCTCCTCCTCATTCATCTCCCGCTCTTTCTCTCTCTCCCCTTTCTCCGTTCAGCCTAGGGAAGGGAGGTTAGGAGGGGGAGGGGGGGGCACGTGACAGGAAAGATTGCCATGCGTCGTGAAAGAGGGAGATGAGGTGTGGGAGATGTCAGATCGGAAGATGGGAGGATCTTGATGGGAGAAAAAAGAGGGGAGAGGGGGAGGAGGAGGGGGAAGGGGAGGCGGAGGACGAAGGGGAGGGAGACGAGGGAGGTGGAGGGAGGACGAAGGGAGGTGGAGTCGGAGGAGGAGGAAGAAGAGGAAGGAGAGAGGAGGAGAGAAGAAGAGAGAGGAGGAGAGAAAGACGAAGATGGAGAAGAAGAAGAGAGAGGAGAGTGGAAAGGAGAAATAGAGAGAAAGAGAGAAAGAGATGGGGGAGGGCAAGAGGGAGAGAGGGAAAGACAGAATAGAAAGAGAAAGAAAGGAGAAGAAATAGAGATAGAAATGGCAAAAGGAGGAAGAAAGATAAAGAGATAGAGAGAGTGACAGACAGACAGACAGAGAAAAAAAGAAAAGAGAAAGAAAGAGAGAGAGCTTGCCATAACCACTCCTTTCCTTGGCCTCTCACTGTCGAGCTCTCACTCACACTCACACAGTAGTACCCTTCTCAAGGTGTTTGTCCCAGCATACCCTTCCTCCCCCTCCCCCTCCCCCTCCTCCAAACTCCTCCCCTCCCCCTCCCAAACGTCTCCCCTCCCTCCCCACCCTCTCCCCAGGGTAAGCGATGGCGGGGGGGGGAGGGGGGTAACCGTGGGACGATGCCAAAAGAGTGTTCTTCAAGGGCCAACATTGTTAAAAGTTTCCGAGGTGTAAGTGGGAGTAGAGAAGGAGGGAGGGAGGGAGGGAGAGAGAAGGAGGGAGGGAGGGAGTAGAGGAGGAGGAGGGAGGGAGGGGAGAGGAGAGAGAGGGAGGGAGGGAGAGAAGAGAAGGAGGCGGGAGGGTGGGAGGGCGAGTTAGAGAAGGAGGGATGGGGAGGAGGAGGGAGTAGAGGAGGGAGAGAGGGAGAGGAAGTAGAGAAGGAGAAGGGGAGGATGGAGGGCGAAGGGGAAGAGGAGAGGAGTAGTAAGGAGGAAGAAGAGAGAGATGAAAGAAATCGAGAGATTCATTTTATATACGTACGCATGCACCACACACATGCACACCAACACACACACACACACACACACACACACACCACACACACACACACACACCACCCACACACACACACACACACCACACACACACACCACACACCACACCACACACACACACACACACACACACACACACACACACACACACACACACACACACACACACACCACACACACACACACACACACACACACCACCACACACACCACACACACACACACACACACACACAACACACACACACACACACACACACCACACACACACACACCTACCCACACACACACACACCACACACACACACACCACACCTACACACACACACACGACACCACACACACACACACACACACTACACACCACCCACACACACACACACACCACCCACAACACACACACACACACACCTACACACACCTACCCACACACACACACAACACCTACACACACACACACTACACACACACACACACCACACCTACCCACACACACACACACACCTACACACACACACACACACACACACACCACACACCTCACACACACACACACACACCTACACACACACACACACACACACACACACACACACACACACCACACACACACACACCACACACACACACACTACACACACACACACACACACACACACACACACACACACACACACACACACACACCACACACACCACACCACACACACACACACACACACACACACACACACACACACACACACACACACAACACACACACACACACACCTACCCACACACACACACACCTACCCACACACACACACACACCTACCCACACACATACCCACACCACACACACACACACACACACACACACACACACACACACACACACACACACACACACACACACACACACACACCTACCCACCCACTTACACATACACCAAAACCCACACATAAATCCATTAATATGCATGCGCGCGTATCTAAATACCCTCCACGTAAACCAACATAAAAGTACTTTTAGACCAAAAAAAAGGAAAAAAAAAACAAACAAACAAGGTAAGAAAGGGTGTGGCCAGCCCATCGAACACGTGGACGAATTAATAGAATTATAGACTTGTTTGTTTATTTTCACGTTTCCTTCGACTGATAAAAGTTGGCGTGAGGAATCTCAGGTTAAGCGGAAATAAGGTTAGATGTTTTTTTTACTTATTTAGTTCACGTTTTCTTTACCTATTTAATGAATATTCATTTGCTCATTTAATTATATATTTTTTACTCATTTGATCATCATTCATTTACTCGTTTAATCATATTTTTTTTTTTTACTTATTCAATGTATTTCATGTATTTAATCGTTTATCGTTTTTTTACTTATTCAATTA
>NW_020868941.1:245356-255356 GCF_003789085.1 Penaeus vannamei
AAGAGGGCCGAGGGTGACAAGAAGCCGTAACTCTTGAGGCGATAGAGCAATGATGAAGGGGAAGGGGAGTTTGAAAGCCACCTTTCAGGAGAGCAATTATGGCAACCGTTTAAAATCTGTGGGGAGCACTTTAGCGTGAAAGGGATCTAGCGTAAGTTCGATCGTTAAATTTTATTCTCCACTTTTTTCTCCGTTTATATGATTAAAGAAAATATTTTATTCAATGATTTGAGGAACTTATCTGCCAAATTGGCAAGGAATATTTGTAGTAAGAGCTTTCAAAATTTTCATTTTGTTAGAACAATATTTTCTTTATATCATATTGTGAAAAACATGAAATTATAACCTCTTCTGTGATTAGGCATGTATTCACTTTTTCATCATATGATAATCAAACAGGCAAAAATAATAAAATCCGTGGACAGAATAAGAATGAAATAAATTTTGTTTCCTGCTGAAGACATTTTAAAGAAGAAAGTTTCGAAGGAAAAAGAAAAGATCAGAGGGAGGAAGAACTCGGCATTTTTACAATGTTTGGGGAAATTTTCTATGCCTATTTTTTTCGGCTCAGAATGCGGAAAATTTGGTAAATCTCCGTTTGGAAAGCTTTATTGGCCAAGAACACACTCTCTACTTGTTCTCTCAAATACAACAGAGCTGCGAGGACTTCTGGGATACGTCCCATGATTTTTTTTGAGAGAGAGAGAGAGAGAGAGAAAGAGAGAGAGAGAGAGGGTGGGGAGGGAGAGAGAGAAATATGGACACAAAAAATGAAACATACAAAATAAACCGTGGTCTTTGCAACAAATATAGAAAACATATGGATAGTATTGAAAACATCTCATAAACAAAACATCTAAAAAATAAAAATCACTAGGCACACCACCCATGCAAACCTACCACAGGAAAACTTTTAACCCCCACCCCCCTCCCTTTCTTCAGGAGTGCTGGAGGCGGGATCCCGGAAATGGTTCTACGGCTCGGAGGACACGGGACAGCCCTATCTGGCGACGGAGGAACTGAACATGACCGCCATTTTGGATTACGCTGTCTCCTTGCCCTGTCGCGTCTTCAACCTCAGGGACAGAACGGTAAGGTTTTTCTCGTTTTTCTCTTAGTTTTACCCGTATACATGATTTGTATTTGTTCTGGTTTAGGGTTGTTTTAGGTTTTGATTATAATGAGCAATCACATTACTATAATCATTATCGGTAGTAGTAATAGTGGTAGTAGTAATACCATTTACTTTTTTGGCGAGGGCCCTTGTTGAATCTAGGATGGTGATAAATGATAAACTCGGATTTATCAGTTTTTCTTATAACGTTAATAAATAACCTTTTACGAATATACAATCATGCACAATATATAGTCAATTTTTTTATATTGACAAAACTGCGGGGGAAACTATGTTCAAAAAGTCTGCGGATACAACAACCCATCTTTCACACCCGCACGTAAATCTTCCCCGCCGGCGTTGACATTCGCAACCGGAGCAAGGTGCAAGGTGCAAGGTGATGACTGCAAATGATGAATGTGCTAGACGATTCGTGGTAATTATATGCGAAAGCCTGGGCGGTTCTGAGATCAGTCATGTGCTTACGAGACAGACCGAAGACAAATCTCCACCCTTGAGGTTTGGTGAAGAGAGGAAAGCCTTGTTGCTGTGAGTTAAGGACTGCGATGGCTTCTCGGGTCTGATAAGTGGCTGTCAGATTTCTTCGATGACGGCTGATAAGCGCGGGGACTTGCATGTTTGATTTAGAGTGTGCTGAATATCGAATTTATTTGATTCACGAGTTGGTCGGATTATTTAAGTATGTATTTAGGTCTAGGCGAAAGTATTTATGCATTTGAAGCTTAGAAGTGGTACGTATTTTTAAGAATTTTATATTTTGTTATGGATATTTGATTGATGTAAAGGAAAGGCTTCGGGGAAATATGTATATATATATATATATATATATATATATATATATATATATATATATAATATATATATATATATATATATATATATAACTCTAGCGAAACATTCACTTGCACAGCCCGCATAGAAACGTTTTTAGGTGTCTTGTCAGCCTATGGCACTTTTTCCTTCTTTTTAATTCATGTACGTAAGTTTTTCTTTCCTTTTCCTCCCGTTTGATTCATGTTCTTGCCGGCGTTGGCGCTGTGCCCGCACGACGCCGCTCGCTCATGACACAGTGTCGCACCTTGCGTCGCCTAACCTCATTACCAGACGCTCTGTATTTAACCGACCCATTGGTTCCCCGCGACGAATTCGAACAGCCAATCCGCAACGCTTCCGGAGGGCTGCGCGGGACGTGGCGGTCGCTCATTGGTCCGTTTGCTTTTTGAAATGGCTTGTGGAGGCAGCTTTGTTGTAGTAGTGTTGACATGAAAGCATCGAGAATCCGTTAACAGGTGGATTTTCGACGTTGATCAGCAGTCGTAGTAAGCCACCTTTTCGTTTCTTTTCTTTTTTTTCTTTTTTTTAACACCTGCTCTCCAACCTTTCTTTTAGCTGCCTTTCTGTTTATTTCTTTGTTTTTTCGTTTTTCTAATTTTTCCACCTGCACTCCAACCTTTCTTTTAGCTGCCTTTCTGTTTATTTCTTTTATTTTCGTTTTTCTTATTTTATTACACCTGCACTCCAACCTTTCTTTTAGCTGCCTTTCTGTATATTTGTTTGTTTTTGCTCTCTTCGTTTTTTTTTTTTTTTTTTTTTTTTTTTTTTTTTTTTTTTTTTTTTTTTTTTTTTTTGCCTTACATGAAAACACGCATTCAGCAACACCGTTCGTACAGGGCGTGAGCGTGTAAACTCGTAGGCAGCCACAGTACGCCCGAGCCACAAGAACGCAACGAAAAAAACACAAAAAAACGGGCGGGCTGGCTAGCAATGTCCTTCACGCGAGGATTCCTTCGCGCCATGTCTTGTGAGATCGGAGAATTTGGCGTTATCGGGACCCTACCATTTACCGATTTTTTGCCTTACTTTGTTTACTAGGTTTGTGAACATGTGTTTTTTATCCTTTTTTTTTTTTTGAGGCTTAGGCATGATGTGTGTGTGTGTGTGTGTGTGTGTGTGTGTGTGTGTGTGTGTGTGTGTGTGTGTGTGTGTGTGTGTGTGTATGTGTGTGAAAATATGCAAAACGTAATGCAAACTTACAATTATGATTTTGTCCATCGTATGTTGTGCTGCTGCTTTTACGGTGAAGAAAACACGAAACGAAAATTAGGGATTTCACAGACGCACCTAGCGCGTCTCTCTCTCTCCCTCTCTCCCTCCCTTCCTCTCCCTTCCTCTCTCCTCTCTCCTCCTCCTTATCCTCCTCCTCCTCCTCCTTCCTCGCTCCTCTCTTCCTCCTCCTCCTCCTCCTCCTCCTCCTTCCTCCCTCCCTCCCTCCCTCCCTCCCTCCTCCCTCCTCCCTCCCTCCCTCCCCTCCCTCCCTCCCTCCTCTCTCTCTCTCTCTCTCTCTCTCTCTCCCTCTCCTCCTCCCTCCTCTCTCCCTCTCCTCCTCCCTCCTCTCTCTCTCCTCCTCCCTCCCTCCCTCCTCCCTCTCCTCCTCCCTCTCCCTCTCCCTCTCCTGATGTGGCTCTCCTTGTACTTAGCAGTACTAATAATAGTGATAGAATCATCACGCAAAAAAAAGAATCTATTTTCATTGGTTCGTCACCTATCGAAAGGCTTAACGATGATGAGCGAAACATGTGTGCAAGCAGCCATGCATGCAACTGTTTTATTAAGAGAAGCAAAACATGATTCATGTCTAAATGCAAAAAAACGTGTGTACTTGTATCATTTCTATTCTTCTCTCTACTTTCCCTTCTCCCCTGTTCGGTCTGTCTGCACTCGGATAAAAAAGTAAAGAATTTAATGATGCAACGGCCGTATTTGTTGTGATAAGGAAATTATTACGACTGTAACTGCTAAGAAAAATAGTTGGAATGATAATAGCTATAATGATAAGAATCAGGATGAAGATGATCATTATGATAATGAGGATAATGGTAACGATACAATAGTGATTATTATCATTATTATTTTTATTCTGATAATAAAAATAACAGGAATAACAATAATGACAATAAGAAGTGTTGATGATTATCATAATAGTAATAATGACTAAGAACACCGATCAAAACGATAATAAGAATAAACATCAAGAACAGGTGGCATTTTTTTTTCAATCTATCTCTATCCATGTATCAATCTATTTCTTTACATCTACCTTTCCATCTATCTATAAGATCTACCTATCTATCTATCAATCTACCTATCTATTTATGTATCCATCTATATCTTTCCATCTATCTACAAAATCTACCTATCTATCTATCTGCCTATCTATCTATCTATCTATCTATCCATCTATCCTTCTATCCCTTTATCCCTCCTTCTGCCTCCCACCCACCCACCCACCCACCCACCCTCCCTCCCTCCCTCCCTCCCTCCTCCCCTCCTCCTCCCTCCCCTCCCTCCCTCCCTCCACCCACCCACCCACCCAAACTCCCACCCACCCAAACTCCCACCCTCCCTCCCTCCCTCCCTCCCTCTCTACCCCTTTACAAACTGCATCTCTCAACCGTCTTCTGTCAACCGACCTACCCCCTTGCGAATACTGAAGCCCGTGTATCGAGGTTAGTGTAAACAAAGAGACGAGCCAAAGGAAATTTCAAGAAAGACAGATGATGAAGAAGAAAGAGAAGAAGAAGAGAAAGAAAAACAAAAACTTTGAAAGACAGCTCGGAAGATTGGAAAAGTTGACGCGAACTAATTAGGGGGAGAATTTTTCGCCCACGACGAGAGTGGGAACAAGGGTGGAGGAGGGGAGGAGGAGGAGGAGGAGGAGGAGGAGGAGGAGGAGGAGGAGGAGGAGGAGGAGGAGAGGAGGAGGAGGAGGAGGAGGAGGAGGATAGGGGAGCGGTGAGGATAATCGTGGAAATAATAGTGAGGATAATAGCATTGATAAAATAGCAACGGTGATAATGATGATAATGTTAGTAATGATGATAATGATGATTTATGATAATGATAATGATTTATAATTATAATGATAATGATAATTATGTATAATAATGATAATATTAATAATGATGATGATTGTAATAGTTATAATGATGATTTATAATGATAACGATTCAAAAGGATAATGATAATAATGATTTATAATGATAAGAGTAATAACAATAATGCCTTATAAAAATATAGAAAATGCGAAATTGGTAATTAAAGCGATAAGGTTAATGTTAAAGATAATTTTACAACCTAATATAACTAATGTGAATGATGAACGTTTCGGAGATGCCGAGAGCGATATTAATTGGTGACAACAGGAATTTTGTCAACGATGATATTAATTGCAGTAATGATGATAAAGTCAAAAATGAAAAAGTGTAGTAAAAAATAGTGATGATAATGACTGGGCTATTAAATTAATGATGCCAATCAGAGTAACATGAACAGCACAACCGAAACGTGATGATAGTGATAAGACCAAGAAACTGTATATAGTCTTAAAATGATAAAGACGATAATAGCGATTTGACGAAAGAGGCAAGTGGCGCTGTTGTTTTAAGTGTGTTTTGTGGAGCTGCCACCGACTGTTATTACATACCCTGTGTGGGAGAGATTCGCCATTTGCCATGACATTTCTTGGGCCATCTTGGGTTGTGAGCGTGCAAGCAGGCGTGCGAGTGTGTGTTTGTGCGTGTGGTTTTTATCCTTGCGTGTGTGCGTGTGCTGTTTTTGTTCATGTGTGTGTGTGTGCGTGTATGTGTATGTATGCGTTTGGGTATTCTCTCGTGTGCGTGTTCGTGTTGTGCTTGTGCGTGTGCTTGTATGTGTGTGCGTGTGCTTGTATGTGTGCGCGCGTGCTTGTGTGTGTGTGTGCGTGTGTGTATGTGTGTTGTGTGTGTGTGTGTGTGTGTGTGTGTGTGTGTGTGTGTGTGTGTGTGACTGAGTGAGAGTGACTACATGTTTGAAGGCTCCCACACGTTACCAGTTCTGTTGTGTTTGGCGTCCGGCGGCCTCCTACACGACACTTTGTTGGGAGCAGTGTTTCACGAGAAAAAAGAGAGAGGGGGGGGGAAGAAGAAGAGAGAGAGTGGGACAGAGAGAAAAGCAGGAGAGACATAGGCATAAAACAGAAAGGAAGAAAGACGGGGGGGAGGAAAAGCGAGACACGCACATCCACACACACGCGCACGCACACGCGCACACACACAACACACACAACACACACACACACACACACACACACACACACACACACACACACACACACACAC
Source organism: Penaeus vannamei (assembly GCF_003789085.1). Classification (NCBI taxonomy): domain Eukaryota; kingdom Metazoa; phylum Arthropoda; class Malacostraca; order Decapoda; family Penaeidae; genus Penaeus; species Penaeus vannamei. The sequence continues at coordinate 251,648 of NW_020868941.1, forward strand.
ACACACACACACAGCGCCCACCCACAGAACACCCGACATGTCACCCACACCTCTGATAACCCCGCCGCGTCGCCTCCGCTTATCAAACACGTAAAAACGTCCTAAATGAGACAGGCAGTTATGTAAACAAGAGTAGGCTTGGGGGCATGGGTGGGGGTGGGGTGGGTGGTGGGTGCACAGAAGACGTTTTAATAATGAGTTGTTAAGGGGTGTTAGAGGATTAGAGTTATTTTCGTTTATGTTTAATTTCTCTGTCTATATACACACGCGTTGAAATGTACAGACACATACATGTATATAAATATATGTGTATATGTGTATATGTGTGTGTGTGTGTGTGTGTGTGTGTGCGTGTGTGTGTATCAAATAACTCCGGTCGGTGGCACTTCCCACCATCTGTTCCCAGCTGATCAGAGGCGCGGCCGAACGCCTTCCTGGAGCCACAATTACCCCTCCGGACCTTGACACTTCGCACTCATGTGACACGAGCCCTTCACCGGACAGAGACGGCATCTTTGGCCCTATCTACCACCTCCTCCTTAAGAAAGTACCCCCCCCCCCCATTCCTCAAAGCCACGGGCTGATAAACCAATTCCCTTGAAGTAAAATAAACCCAAAGGCTAAGACCCTTTTCAGTTAATCAACATTGAGACCATCCTGACTCGTTGATACCTATGTATTTCCTGTATTTTTCTTTTCATCTGCACGGCCATCAATATGAAATATCTGTCTGTTTATACCATGCGTATATTTCCGTAGGCTTTCTTTCAATCTTTTATCTTTCCTTCATCTTCCTGTATTTTTCTTTTCACCTGCCTTCAAGATAAAATATCTATCTGTTTACTCCATACGTATATATCCGTAGGCCTATATCTTTCCTTCATCTTCCTGTATTTTTCTTTTCATCTGCCTTCCGTATAAAATATATATCTGTTTATTCCATACGTATATTTCCGTAGGCCCATATTTTTCCTTCATCTTCCTGTATTTTTCTTTTCATCTGCACGGCCTTCAATATATAATATCTATCTGTTTAAACCTCACGCATATTTCCGTATATCTTTCCTTCATCTCCCCTCCGTCTATCTACACATAATAAATCTATCTATCAATATATTCTCGTGTATATTCTTATGTCCGGGACGTCACAACACGACTTCAAATCCTAGTCATTGGCCACTGAGCGCTGCGGTCTCGTCACTTTTAGTCCTTCGCCATCTGGTATTACGTTTCTTGCTGAGTGATACCACGCGGAGTTTTCGACCTTATTGACGAAAGAAAAGGTGATGAGGACCTCGGACCTTAATGATTTGTGTGTAGGATGACGCGAAGGCAGAGAGTTTTTTTTAAGGAAGTTGAAGGAAAGGAAAATGGGGAATCGATTTGAGTTTAGGATGACGCTAAGGCAGGAAGAGCATGTTTTTTTTAAAGAGAAAGTTAAAAAAGAAGAAAAAAATGGGGAACTGGGTCTTAATCATTGATTTGTTTTTAAGATGACGCTAAGGCAGAAAGATTTTTTTTTCAGTAAGAAAATTATTGTTTTTAAGAGTAAGTTAAAGAAAAGGAAAATGAAGAACTGGGCCTTAATCATTGATTTGATTTTAAGATGACGGTAAGGCAGAATATACTTTTTTCTTTTTAGGAAGATAAAGAAAAGAAAAAAATGAGAGACGGCCTTAATCCTTGATTTTTTTAAGATGACGCTAAGGAAGAATAAACATATTTTTCTAGGAAGATAAAGAAAAAAAAAGAGAACGTCGATGAGAATGTTTCGAAAGTGGACCATTTTATTATTATCATTAAGGACGATACTAAAAAAAGGAAGTAAGCCTTCATTACTGACGTTTAAGACGATAATACTCTATTTTAAGAGCATGCTAAAAAAAAGAAAACGGGATAATAGGCCTTATTGATTTTTAAGGATGCTAAAAGAGAGAGAGAGAGTGGGCCTCAATCACTGATTTATTTATAAATGAATGCCAAAGAAAAATAAATAAATGAAAAAAACGCCATACTTATTCATTTGTTTATTTTAAGAGAATGCCAAAGAAGAGAGAAAATGGAAAATGGATGTGAATGCGTAGTTTGTAGCCTCACCTTTGTTGTTTACATGCGCGCGTGTGTGTGTCTGCGCGTAGTTGTGTGTGTTGTTTATACCTTGTTTGTAGCCATATATTAATTTTATTGTCATTTTAAGACCGAATCGGATTCTTTTGTACTGCGCATCAGTTTTGTGTTTATTTATTTGATTGCGAGTGTGTTTGCGCACGACCGGTAAGAAAGAGAGAGAGAGAGACAGGCAGACAGACAGATAAACAGACAGACAGACAGACAGACAGGCAGACAGAGATTGATAAAGAGATACGGAGAGAGAGAGACAGACAAACAGATACAGAGACAGACAAACAGATACAGAGACAGACAAACAGATACAGAGACAGACAGACAGACAAACAGACAGAGATTGATAAAGAGAGAGAGAGAGAGAGAGAGAGAGAGAGAGAGAGAGAGAGAGAGAATTAAATATACGCATCATCAAAACACAGCCAACAGATAATCAACCATGCATTAAAAAAAACATACATATACCTATAACAAACAGCCAGAAAAATAAAAGGAAAATAAACCATTAAAAAAAAAAACTCCATTCAGAAAAAAATAAAAGGAAAATAAACCATTAAAAAACCCTCAATCTAAATTTCAGGTATCATGGATTCGATCGCGAGACCTCACAGTCCTGGCCGTGGACAGACTCACCGTAACAACAGATTCCAGGATTTCAGTAAGTATCCGAAAGATTAGTGTCCAAAAATCTGACTAAAATCTATTAGTCAGACTTTTATTTAGGCCAGGTGAGAAAGTATTATTCTCTATTTTTATTCTTGTTATAATGAATATGATGATGATGATGAAAAAAACAAATGAATAAAGAATAATGTTAAGAATATGTGATGGAAATGTTGTTACAATTGTTTTTTGTTGTTTTTGTCGCTGTAGTTGTCACTTTTATGATTGAAAGTTTTAAGTGTAATTTAAGTGTTAGTATAAGATGGAGAATAGAGATGAATAAAGTAAAGAAGGAAAGTAAAAGAGATTGTGATATGATACATTCTCTCCTCTTCTCTTCTCTCTTTTTCCTTCCTGTAATTTCTCCCTTCCCTTCTCTCCCTCTCTCCCTCTTTCCCCCACTCTCTCTCTCTATCCCTTCTCTCCCTCTCTCCTTCCATCCCTTCTCCTTCCATCCTTCCTTCGCTCCCCTCTCTCCCTCTTTCCCTTCCCTTCTTTCCCTCTCTCTCTATCCCTTCTCTCCCTCCCTCCTTCCATCCCCTTTTCTTCCCTTCCCTCTCTCCCTCTCTCCCTCTTTCTCTTCCCTTCTTTCCCTCTCTCTCTATCCCTTCTCTACCTCTCCCCTCCTTCCCTCCGTCTTTCCCTCCCCCTTCTCTCCATCTCCCCTCCTTCCATCCCTTCTCCTTTCCCCCCTCCCCTCTCACCCTCTCACCACGTATCGAACCCCCCTCCCCTCCTACTCAGGTGAGCCACGTCGAGGAGAGCGAGGACTGGATCCTGGAGATCAGAGGCGTGACCAAGCGCGACCAAGGGACCTACGAGTGCCAGGTCAACACACACCCGAAGGTCTCTACGAAGATCCATCTCAAGGTGTTGCCGCAACAAGGTACTGGGGCTTCTTTTGCTGCCTCTCGTGTTTTTG
>NW_020868941.1:260356-280356 GCF_003789085.1 Penaeus vannamei
TTCGAGATGGTATTGTTTTTGCATCATTTCATTGTGGTCATTATCTAGAGGCAATAAGTTTTGACTTTAACCAGAAGGGTTTTCATCAGCACTTTCAAACTCAAACGTGAAAGAGTGTGTGTATGATATATATGTGCATACATGTATACACACAAAACCATACATATAAATATATATATAATATATATATATATATATATATATATATATATATATATATATATAATATATATGTGTGGGTGTGTGTGTGTGGTGTGGTGTGTGTGTGTGTGTGTGTGTGTGTGTGTGTGTGTGTGTGTGTGTGTGTGTGTGTGTGTGTGTGTGTGTGTGCTATACGATAGAATTAAAGCATAAACAAGCATGTGTTCGACCATACAAGCCTGAAGAGGCCACGAAACTTTTGGAATATCTTAATCTGTTAGTCAAATTATGATTGATCAAAAAATATTTTAACCTAATTAACGCGCATCTCTCCCGCTATCATGCTCATGGCGAGTTCATTTGTTCCATTGTTTTTGTACTTACAGCTCTTATCACACACAAACACACTATATACATCATACTGTATACTTTAATACGTTTGCATTTAACACTCAAAGCCACCCAGTTATCATCATAAGATCATTGACTCGAAGCATATTCGAAACACCATGAATCAGGTCCTTTAACCCGATAGATAATGTAACCATTCCCTCCCGATAGACAGCGCTATTGTTATATAATTGGGGAATTAAGGGGCGGTAGCACGTTCACGAAAACTTATTTTGTAGTATCAATAACCTTAGGTCAAGCTGCAAAGGGAGGATGTATCAATGCAATATATTGGTAATTGATTCTCTTGAAATAGAGCATGTAAGAAATCAAATTAAATGAACTATTCCTCTACCATTCATCAGAAAAAGGAACAATCTCGTCATGTTACATGGCAGGGAACGTCGTTGTAGTTGTTAGTACTTTAATTCATATTTTTGTGCTGTAAACAAGACCACGGTGGAAGCATGCCTTTGCAAATATTCAGCGAACTGAACTTGGTGCGTGCGTGTGTGTGTATGTGTGTGTGTGTGTGTGTGTTTGAGAGAGAGAATACTCATTGCACTAATTTTAACAATCACAGTACTTTATTAATTCCAATCATCTTGTGCGCAAATGCAAGATAGCATTTTCAAGAAGATTGTTTTGTTGATATCAACTCTCATTTAAAGGTGTTGATATTTTTTAGTATCCCATACATATATTCCGTTTTCTTTGGAAAGCCATTTTCTTTGTAGAGTCGATTCCTCAAGATAATTGTGACTCAAATGGATAACTCATTGAAGATATATATATTTAATAACTTATTGTCATTATTTGTATCTAATTCATATGTAGGTATTTATCCTGATCTTTTGTCAAACCCTTATGAATAAAAGAAAATATGTAAATGAGTGTGTTTAGTCATCCTTTATCCAAAAGGTGTTAACACATTTTCCTGCAGATAACTTACATACTAAGTGAAAATTAAGAAAGAGCAAAGATTTTTGTACGTGTATATTGCCATGATATACATGCAACTGCAAGCATACATTAGTTATTTTAAAACAGAATTTGATAATGACATTCAGTACCTCCTAACTAAATACTTTGACCTTGTTTTAACGGACAAAAGTGGAGGGGAGTCAGTTAGATATCAATAATTACATTTCAAAAGAAAAGGCAATGATACGATACTTTCTTTTTAAATCAAGCACACCATCAAATTTGAGAGTCCAAAATGCCTGTATATTATGAATACATTACACTTGTAGGCCTACTTCAGAAGATATTCGGTAAATCTAAATTTTGCCTCTGAAACGGTTCGGTTCCATAACCTATAACTTAATTCCTCCCACTCCTACTGACAAACTTTTCTCCTCATTTTTCATTTTTTTCCACACACACATGCACACACATATGTATGTACGTGTGTGTATTATGTACATTCCCTGTGATCACTTGTGCACCGTATAATTTGTGCCCCAATCCTAACAGCAAGATATATTTCATTTTACCTTTATACCTAGTACCACCACCCCCACCTAATATCCCTGTTTCCCACAGGTCCCCCTTCCTAAAGCCTGTGTGGTGAAGTTGCTCACTGAAAACCCGATGTTTTGCATAGAAAATGAACACCGGATTCGTTTAGATCATATCAAGGTTCTACATTTTGTCTCTGAAGGTGATGTTATAGGCGAAAAAAGGTAAATTTTGCGTGCATGAAAATCGGCCCTTCACAGACAATATTTGTCATCAATCTTTTTCTTGTATATCAGAGATTTCGCAGGGGTACAACGGACTGAAGTAAAAATGATATTAAATAAAACTGGGCAAAGAGATCGACAAAGAAACGCTTAGAATTTTAGACATGCCTGCCACATTGGAAATTTACAGGCGCCAACTTTCTAAATAGTATATGGGCTATTTTCATTTAAACAAATCCGCCTCAAAAGTCAAAGAAAATGTTTTAAGTTTTCGGGTAAACTCAATCGGATGCTTGGAAGCATAGAGAAATGCTACGTCCTGTAATATTTGTTCATTTACACTCGTATGGCTTATTTATAGACAAGTTAGATCATTTTTGTCACAACGTCCTCAAAGTTTTTTAATCCACGTTATTCACACACACAAAAGAAAAATAAATGCAAGTTGAAAGAATATCAATACTTTCATTTTCTATTTTCTAGTCAGTATGTCATTTTTTTTACAACAAATGTAAAATTAAATGTTGGGGTTCCTTAGATGTAATCATGTGTGTGTGTGTGTGTGTGTGTGTGTGTGTGTTTTATTAAAGAGCCACTGCATGACCCTCGGAAATAAAATTGATAAAAGGTAATTTAAAAACATATCTAAAGCTTTTTTTATTAAATATCATAAGTACAAACAAATACATGTGATCAGATAATCGATAACTTCATCGAAACAATAAGTTAGGAAAACAGTACCTATAATATAACACTAATAATAAAAGCAAAGTAATATGTACAAAAAGAAAAGATCATTACTATTTCATTACTTCACATTATGCCCGTTTCTTTATACTACCCTATGTATATAATGAAGGCCCAGGGTTGAAGAAATAAGCTACTTCTATAGAAAAGAAATGCTTGAGAATAAATATCTTCACAATGTATTTAACCGGTTTCGAATATACCTTCATCAGGAATAGATGTATTCTGCATTGTGAAGATATCCATTCCCATTCATACCTTTAATACATTTATCGACGGTTCTAGAGCTACTTCCCAAAAGGCCGGTTTTTTGGGAGTCCGTGACAGGCCTTTACTTATCACCTGTATTTTCGGGGCATCTACTTACTCTCGTAATAAATATAGATGTACTGTAATTGAGTTTGATCATTTATTGATATTAGATTTAAGCTAGTATCTGGTCAAATCTAAATTGTGTGAGATCAGGGGTTCCTAAGATTGAGAACATTGCGAAAGGTGCCCAGGCTTTACGACAATTGTACCTGGGCCCAAAAGGGTTATTAGTGAACCCTGCGTAGTATGATATTCCTTTGTATTCAGTATATTCATAACATTTTTTCCTGTATATTCTTTCTTCCTCGCTTCCTTCTTCTTGTGTCTACTACCATTGTATCAACAAAGCTTAATGATGATATGGAAAACAACTTTACACTAAGCCCGCATCCTTAGCCATTCCATAGAAAACGGAATCTGGGTCTGCCAAAAGAACAGCTGGAGGGGCAAACTCGGCTATTTTTCCATGGTCTAATACTAATACCCTGCGAAAATAAAATGTAATGTTAGATCATGCTTAAAAATACATATTGTCAAATCAACTCAGTTTTTTGTTTAATGATAATATTTCCCATGCTAATTATCCATGGTTGTGCCACAATCACCTGTCACTATCCATAATGGTGTTGAGGCGATGTGCAATGGTGAGGACGGTGCAGTGTGCGAACTGCGACCTGATGGTGGCTTGGATCAGGTCGTCGGTCTCCAGGTCGACGGCAGCTGTGGCCTCGTCAAGCACCAGCACGCGGGACTTTCTTAGGAGAGCGCGGGCAAGACACACGAGTTGCCTTTGGCCGATGCTGCGAAAAAGAAAGTGGGCCATTAGAATTTATAAAATAATCAGAAGTAGGTAAAATTCCAATAGTCCGTGGTGATAAAACTACAAATTTGGAGTTTAAGACATGTATCAATCGTGAGGATAATTGTTGTTGCATGATATTCACCAAGATATCTTATTTATGTAAGTCCGGAGTGCAAATTCCATGCTCATGTTCGTGTATTTTGTGTTTTGTGATAAACTGACACCTACCGTCACCAAAATGACCTAGTCTGTATGAAACTCCCAAACGAACACTGATTTAACTCTATGCAGAATATGAATCCAAACATCATGACAAACAACTAATGATAAACTCAGTAACAAGTACTAATTAAAACTCCTTAGTAATAAATGACCCAAACACCATAACGACCACTCTAACATAACAAACAAATTAATAACCGCAACGAACAAATAAATAAATATAATAAACCCATTCTGACTGAATAACGAACATTCAAATTAAACTCAATAGCAAACACTCAGACTCCATAACGGCCACCTCATTCGAACTCAACAACGACCATCGAAATCAAATCTCCCAAATTCCCAAACATTCGAACTCCATAACGACTTTCTTTCAAAACGGACCAAAGAACTCACCTGAAATTAGCCCCGCCTTCATCCACCACGTGCTGCAGTCCCATTGGCTGAGCTCGGATGTGGGCGGCGAGGTGAGCCAGTTCGAGCGCCGTCCAGACTTCGGCGTCAGAGCAGAGGCCAAGCGGGTCTAGGTTGAGCCGCAGAGTCCCGCTGAAGAGCACCGGGTCCTGAGGGAACGTGGGGCACAGGCCTATAGTTTTTTTTCCTTTCCTTTAACTTCGTTTCAGAATTTAGCGGGGAATGTTAGATCTGTTTTAACACTTTCGTCGGTTTGTATATAGCGAATACAAATATGAACACCTCGCTTCTGACTTTTGGAAAATGTTAGATTTGATTTTACAACTTTATATAGTGAATACGACACCAAATCCTAAAAAAAAAAAATAAAGGAGCTCACTACCTGGGGAATGATACTGATCCGACCTCTTAGATCGTGGAGGCCAACGCTGGCGATGTTGACCTTATCAATGTCAATCTCGCCGCCCGCTGCTTCAGTCAGTCGGAACAGCGCCAAAGTCAGGGAGGACTTGCCGGCTCCTGTGCGCCCGACGATGCCCACCTGCAAGATGGGTCATTATCGTATTGCTGAACAAGGGGGTGATTGCAAAATTTTATTCTATTAGCTTGTTTGTTATTACTATTGGTGATTGTATTAGCATTTTCTAATCGTCAAGTTGGTTTAGCATCACTATTGTTACTATTACTATTATCACCATTACCATCATTGTAGCTATCATTAATAGTAATGGCATTATTATTATCACCATTATCTGTTGTTGTTTTTCTAAAGCCACGGAACTATCATTTATCTTTCCTTCATCAAAAGCTTCCCATTTTCCTCTCCGTCTCCTTCCTTTTCATCCATCATCCATTCACCCCTTTTTCCTTCTCCTTCCCTTCCACTCCCCTCCTTCCTCTCCCCTTACCTTCTCCGCTGGTTCGAAGGAGCACGTGATGCCCTTGAGGACCAGGTCGAGGCCGGCTCTGTAACGCGTCTGGAAATTCCTGAAGGATATTCGACCTTCTACAGGCCACGCGGAGGGGGTGTCACGTGCGGTCCAGGCTGCCTCTTGGTCTCTCTGGAAAAAGGTTTGCTTATGGTCCCCCTTTCGTCGATTTTGGTTTATTCTTTATTTCATTTTATTTTTCAGCTTTATTTTCTCTCTCTCTCTCTCTCTCTGTCTCTCTCTCTCTCTCTCTCTCTCACTCTCTCTTCTTCTTCTCTTTTTTCTGTCCTCATTTTCAACTGCGACTGATTTGGAACTAGTGAAGTGAGTTAAATATGTCTCTCTAAAGGGGTTATTATTGACTTTCCATTTTCCTCTCTTAATTTCTACTAATACTTACGATTAATAGTAAATTGCCTGGTGTTTGTGAAACCAATTAGCACTTTGCTGCGTGAGATTCTGTAGTCTTCAGTGCATGAAAAGTGTGTGTGTGTGTGTGTGTGTGTGTGTGTGTGTGCGTGTGCGTGTGCGTGTGCGTGTGCGCGTTGCGTGCGTGTGTGTGTGGCAGGACACCATTTTGTGTATATATAATAAACCTATACATGACATAATCTGTAGTTAACATAAAAGTTCTTTAAAATTTTCTGATATGGAAACACATAAAGGAAAGGCCTCACTATTGAAGGAGAAAGAGGAGTGTCTTAACAAACCTCCAAGTAGTCGTTGACCCTTTCCACGGACACAATATTGGCCTCCATCTCGGCTGAGATGCGCACCAGGTATTCGAGGTCGCTGGTCAGCTGTGGAGACAAGGCATTTAGTCTCTTTCTCTCTCATTATATATATATGTATATATGTGTATATATATACATACATATATATACATATATATGCATATATAAATATAAATAAATATATATAAATACACACATACATATATATATATATATATATATATATATATATATATATATATATATATGTATGTATGTATGTATGTATACATATTTATAAATATGTTACGTATGTATATATATTACATATGTATATATACATATGTACACACACACACACACACACACACACACACATATTATATATATATATATATATATATAATATATATATTATATATATATATATATATATGCGTGTGCGTATACATGTGTGTGTGTATGTGTGTGTTGTGTTGTGTGTGTGTGTGTGTGTGTGTGTGTGTGTGTGTGTGTGTGTGTGTGTGTGTGTGTGTGTGTGTGTGTGTGTGTGTGTGTGTGTGTGTGTGTGTGTGTGTGTGTGTGTGTGTGTGTGTGTGTGTGTGTGTGTGTGTGTGTGTGTGTGTGTGTGTGCGTGCGTGTGCGTGTATAAGCCTCGCGCACCACTTACATTGAGGGCGTAGGACAGGGCGAGTCCCATGAGGCTGGCCCCGACGTAGTCCCGCCCGACCACGCCCACCACGGCCGTCGTGAGGGTGATCAGATGCCCGACGGTCTCCAGGTTCACTCCCGCCCATCTAGAAGGGTTCAAACGGAACAGAATCAATGAAAATGAAAAAAAGTGTTTGTGTTGTACATGCACGAAAAAATATAGTAATCATAATATTAGTACGTCAGAACAAACTGACCACAAGTAAGAAGCTTTTGAAAAAAAAAAAAAAATCATATAATGACCTACACCATTTCAATGCAACAACTTTTGCCAACAGTAATTTCAGAATTTTATTTCTCACTTTTTCAACCGTCGCGGGGAAAATACTTCACCATTAAGTTACGCGTACGGCAGCCATATCCGATTTCTCGCGGTTAGGCGTACGGCACATATATGCGTATACGAATATAAACATCATTCCCAGGTAACAGATATAAATCCAACCTAACATAAACTAACTTAACCTAATCTAACCTAACTGAACCGAACCTAATTGAGAGTGGTACCATCTTTTCGTGTCATCTTGTTAGTTCCGCCCACGCATGCGCAGAACACCAACCGGGGTTTTTTTTCTGCCGTACCAATAGTCACTACCTAAAAATAAAATGGGCTCGTAGTAGCTCACCTGTTGATAGCGGTATTGGCGTACACAGCTTTCAGCGAGAAATCGATCTTATGAAGAGAGTCCTCGTAGAATTCTTGTTGCTTTTTAAACGCTCGGATTATGGACACTCCTGGAAGACAAATTATAAATGAAATGCAAAAAATGGCGTTTAAGATTTTCGTTTTTGTTCTTTTCTTTTGAGAGGCAAGAGAAACGGATGAGAAATTTACGAAGACCAGATGAAGACCGATATTACTAGCAGCAAAGCCTTTATTGCATGTGCACGTGAGTGAGGATGTGAGTCCTGCTTTGCCTGTTGATTAACTATAAAATGTACTTGCCAGTTATGCAAGGAAATTTACATATTTGGTAGAAGCAAGGAAAGTAGTGTCACAAAATCAGTACTATTGTCACTTCACTTCAGTCAAACACCACAATTCTTCATCACAGGCGCTATCTTCGTAAGATTCTCGCTTTGGCAATCTTATATGGTAAATTTACCTTCCAAAGGTAAACTACATGCAACAACAGTTATGACATGTGATCTGCTATCATACAGCCATATCCGCGAGTCTGCAATTTTACACACGCGAATACCTATAGGATTACATGTGCTTTACACACGCAAATTCCTATAGGCCTACATGTGCACACACACGAGCACCCAAAGGCCTACATGTGCTTTGTACACGCGAACACCCGTGGGCCTACAAGCGCTTTACACACACGAACACCCATAGGCCTACAAGTGCTTTACACAGGCGAACACCTATAGGCCTAAATGTGCTTTCTCGTGATATGATTTGCCTCACCTTGAAGGGTCTCGCTGAAGTGAGAGTACACAGGGGATCTTGAGACGGACGCAATGCGCTTGAGTTGTCTTGACGAGGCGATGTAGAAAGACTGGACAGCGTAGTAAAGGGCCATGATCGGCACCACGAAGAGGCCAGCGGCGGGGATGGCGGCGATGATCATGATTATGATTATGATAACCTGGAAATCAAGAATGTTTTAGACATTATGGATATGTCGACACAAACTAACATATTTATTTATCTATCTATCTGTTATTGCTGATAGAGACAAGATGGTACGTCAACAATGTATCAAGTTCAGAGCAACCGAGGAAGCTTCTGCAAATCCGCCTCACAAATCGACCCCTCCCACCTGCAAGGAACGTTCGAAGGAGGCGGAGACGACGTCCGGCAGGATGATGTCCAAGACGCTGATTTCCTTGCTGAACCTGTTGATGATCCTCCCGCTGGGGTTGGTGTCGAAGAAGCTCATGGGGAGGCGTATGACGCTCTGCAGAAGGCGCTGGTGGAGGGTCCGCGACGCTCTTAGGCATCCTTGCATTAACGATAGCATTCCCAGGAACAGGAACAAGGCTGTCAATGGAGATGGAATGTGCAGCAAGTAGAACAAAAGCCATCACTACCACTGTTATTATGATTATTACTATCAACAACAAATACGCCATAAATAGACCGAGATGAATGTACTATATGTACATATTCCTGCAATAACTCCTGTAACGCATACACACAATAAAGAAGAGAGACAGTTGCTTACCTTGCGCGACTCCAAAGGCCCCATAGCCAAGCAGGAACACTTCTCGGCTGACAGCGAAGCTTCTCGAAGTAATGTTTGCGCCACCGGAATCGTTTGCGCTTGTGAAGGAATATTTTGACAACCACAAATTACTGCTAATATAACTAGTCTGAAACCAAAGTTGCAAGAAGCTTAATACAAATGAAGTGGAGATATAAAGATGTGTTTGTTTCACTTTATGTTCCACAGTAATTACTCTTGGTGCCATGAGGCCGCCTATTACTGTTAAATAATCTTAAAACGTTGGCACAGAATATATGCTTACCTGTCCAAGAGCTATAAAGACCAGAGGAACCACAGTATAAACTAAACCTATAGATTTTCCATATGTTAGGTAGACGTGTCGAGATATCTGTGAACGCATTATGTTGTATTAGGGGATGTTATGATTCGATTTCCTCAAGGAAGAAAAGCAAACAAAAATAGATTCGTATACATGCACTCATCCATATACACATCCATTTTTGTATACGCAGATGACATATGCATGGATATATGAACACTTTCAATATATATTTTCAATATCAAATTTCTATCCAACCCCATATAGCCATGTGGTACTAAATTTAATAATACGTTAACTATAATTCATACAATACATTCTCCCACCTTTCCTGTTTCAGACGTTTCCTCTTGCACTAGCGTTTGTCCTCTGGTCGTTCTGCTTCTAACGTCCTCTTTCTTTCGCATCTTTTCTGTCTCTTCTTTTTCATCATCATTGATCTTCATGATGAACATCGGCATGTCCCTACCACATAAAACTAATATGTTAGAATTCCTCTACATTCACTTGTTTCTCTATAAAACATCCTTTTTATGGCAATAGTTTGGTATTTTAAATAATTTTTACATATTCATTATTCAAGTTTGGTATAATAGCGTTAAACTAATTTTGCATAAAAAATGCTACATATTTTTGTCATATTTTCACAAATGTTTGATAATGCCTTTTTTCTTGAAAATTCCTGAAGTTGGGCACCAGCTACTTATATCAGCTGCTCTGTTTTCTTTTACCTGTTGTTGTTGTGAACATAAGACTTGCTGGACTCCGACGACTCCTGACGAAGGAAAGAATTAGCTCTCGACAGCTTCAGATCTGCTAAAAAAAAAGTAAGAAGTCCTATACTGCTTGAAAACAAAGCGTGTGTTGGGGAAAAAAGGTGAAAATTTATGATCTACGACTTAAGGAAATACAGCCTGTGTGTATGTGTCTCAGTCTAAGATCTCTTCCCCTACAATTTTTTTCATTGTACTTTCTCCGTTACTCTCCTACCTTTTTCGGATTTGTCTTCTGCGTTTTCATTCTGGTGCCGCAGTACATAGCTGGCGAAGTCTCCCTGTTTGGCTACAAGGTTGGTATATGTGCCTTTCTCCAACATTTGGCCGTCCTTGATCACTATGACCTCATCCACTCGAGGTAGAAAGGTCACAGCATGGGTCACCAAAAGGCGAGTCTGGATGGAATCATAGGTGACTGATCAGCGAAATGAGGTTTCTCTACAAATTTGAAAATACATGTATACATGCTAAGGTTAGTTCCCCTTTGCTATTAGCTAAATGAATATCTAGCTTTACTTAGGCTATTCTTAAGAAAAAAAATACTGTACTCTGCATCCACATACCTTGTCTTTCAGAATACCCTGAGGTCCGATGACATTTTCGAAAATGAATCGACCAACGTGGGCATCGACAGCACTCAGAGGGTCATCAAGCAAGAAGATGTCAGCACCACTGTAGACAGCACGAGCCAAGGACACGCGCTGCTTTTGGCCACCACTCAGGTTGATGCCCTAGATGCAAAAATATTATATTGGCCATTTAATAGTGATATCTTTTTCACTAAGTGATATGAAATGCATTATGAGAGATTTTTGAAAAAAAAAAAAAAAAAAAAACACGTAACTTCATTTACTGTAATCTGCCACACAAATGTTCATTTGAAAAGTTTCTCTGACCTTTTCTCCTATCTCTGTCATGTCACCTCCAGGGAACATGTCAAGGTCTTGCTGGAGAGCACAAGCTGTCACCACCTGTCGGTACCTTTTGTCATCGAAAGGCTGACCCCAGATGATGTTGTCCCTCAAGGTGGCATTCTGGAGCCACGCCTGCTGGGACACATATGCCACGCGGCCCTACAAACGTAACCTTCATTAGAATCTTCACATTATAGATACACACAGCAGATAAGAAAATAAAATCAAATTTTGGTTTTAACACATGTTCTTTGTTTATATTTAACTCATCTAGATCTCACTTTGTTGTTATTGAGACTGCAATGCTAGTTTTGAGTTTACATTTTATCTGAGTGCAGGGGAAAAGTATCTATCACTGTTTATATAGATACTGCAATTCATCCTTTTGATAAGTTCAGATGTTTTGAGATGGATTTTTAGTCGGTACAAATGTCACTGTTTATAATAATGGATAATGCAATTTTTCCTAAAGATAAGTTCAGAAGCACTGAGATGGAATTTAAAAGTCAGTATAAATGCAAATATAAACTAGCACACTTACATTGACAACAACTTTGCCCTCTCGCTTCCGCATCTCCCCCAGGAGCGCCGAGATGAGAGAACTCTTGCCAGCACCCACGGATCCCACCACTGCCACCAGTTTCCCGTGACCAACTTCCAGATTGATGTCTTTCAATTCCCAGGTTGCCTGGTCTTCGTCGCCCGCCCAGGTGAATTTGCCGCCTCGAACGACTATAGCATTGACTAAAAGATAGTTCTTTGTCAGAAACATGGAATATTTGATAAAAAAAATCTTTCCTGTAGGTTTTCAAGAAAATTTCATATAAGCAGTACGAATGTGGAACGAAGCATATAGAAAAACAAAAACAAATTGTGTATATGAAAAACGTATACCAGAATGAGGTCGTATTGTAAATTACAAAATGATAATCCGTGAGTAAAAAATGCAATAAATGCAATTACCTTCAGTATGATCTCTGACTACAGCTGTTAGATCCAGTTCTTCTGCATTGGTGAACTTCTGGAGTCGCTTTAAAGCCACAGTTGCCTTCAGAAATTGGGAAGTTGTTAATACCGCTGACAATAGGGGGCATATAGTCTTGTGAAGTCATAATCTTATGGGAAAATTAGGTTCTGGTTTTCCTAATACTGCACACAGGAACCCTGAGCATAGACTAACCATCTTGGTCTAACTCAAGTATACTCTAGACGATTAGTATATCATACTCTAGTAGTAGAGAATAAGAGTTTCTTTGAGAACGCTTTTTCAAAAACTATGAAGAGGAGTGATAGTAATGAGAGGAAGACAAGCTGGACTATTGATCATTGACAAACAAAGGCTTGCATTATGATCAGGTCCCCGCTCAGTGTTCACATTCATCAACTTCATACCTGGATTATGTCGGAGACGAGGATGGGCAGCCTACAGATTGGTATCCTCATGATGTTGAATAATGATATAGACACGAAGGCTTTTTCTACATCAAGAATGTTCTCTGGAGACACTAGCAAGTATGTCGTGAAGGTGGCCAGAGCGACCTGAAGAGTGAGAGAAACTATTACTGCATCGGAGAATAATGGAATAATCACTTTAGGACCATTAGTGATTGAAATTCCTGTAGATAAACGCTGATATTAAGATATGAGAAGCATGAACTTTCATATGAAGTATGTCACTATTGCCGAGTTTGTTTCAGTAATTTACTGCGAATAACTTACTGTATATGGAGATGTGCCAGATAAGAAAGAATTGAGGGCTCTATAAATGGCCACCTTCTGTAGAAGATTCATTTCTTTTCTCCTGATCTTGTCTACCATGCTCGAGAAGGCCCCCTCCCAAGCATACAATTTCAATACCTGCCAGGTCATTGCATGCAAAATAATACACATATTAGACGTGTTTATTAACGGCATGTTGAAGGAACACAGTTATACCAACACGACAGGTCACTCATTTGAAAAGTAATTTAAAACGACTTTCACAAGTCAAGAACGACTAATATAGAAAAAAATCTTTTGTTTCTCTTCCAACAGGCTACGGATGATTATAAATCCTCCAAACAATAACAAAATAACAATTGTTCACCTTAATTCCACTAATGATCTCGTTCATCATCTTCACCCGTTGATCTCCGAACTTCATATTGGCTTGTTGGAGGACCTTGACCCTGTTGGCCAAGAAGCTGGTCAGCGGAACCAGGAGAACCAAGACCGCTACTCCGGCCAGCACACTCGCTCCTATGTTGTAAGAATTAGGATAAAAATTGGTTCATGCGAGCGATTTAGATAAAACAAATCAAATCACGTAAATGTTATTTGAATACGAGTCAAATAACTTTAATACAATTCAATTAAAAGTCAAGTAACTAAAACAATTCAAGCAAAAGTCAGATAACTCTAATACGTCAAATAAAAGTAAAATAACTTGAATACAAGACTTTCATGCTCATAAAAAATAAAGACATTACAGTCCTACAATAAGCGATGCTGGCTGAACATATTTCACGCGGATCATGAAACACATATATATATATATATATATATATATATATATATATATATATATATATATATATATATATATATAATGACAACACATTACCGTATTGATAAATAGAAAAAGAGAAAAACAATGCATAAAACATTTCTTTTATAAAAAGACGCCACCCATCTTTCATTAGTATTTGTCTGATATTTCTTTTCATCGCTTTCGACTATAAACCTAAAAATAAACACAATTAAAAGCAGGCAGACCATCTTACCGAGTTCTTGCCAAAGAAAGGAGATGGAGGCGACGATGATCACAGGGAAGGTAACGACGAAGCAAATCGGCGAAAAAATCCTTCCAAGAATCTGCGCATCGACCGCCATCAGGTTAACGATCTCGCCGACGCTCGACTCACGACGAGCCGTTCCCGAGAGGGAGAGAGCCTGCGACGGAGAGAGGAAAGGGAGAAATGATAAGAAAATGCAGCTGAATGGACAAGAATGGGCCAGAATTCAAGAAAAGTCGAAGTGAAATAGATTTTACGTAATTAAAAACGACGATCTAAGCGTCTTAACCGTCGCACTTAAGATATACAGTTGAGAAGTACAATCAAATGGCCCATATTCAAGAAAAGTTGAAGTGAAATAGATGTCATAAACTAAAAAAAAAAAAAAAAAAAAGACGACCTAAGCGTCTTAACCGTCGTACTTAACACATACAGTTAAGAAATACAATTAAATGGCCCAATATTCAAGAAAACTCCAAGTGAATATTAAATCGCAAAAAATAATAATAATAAATAAAAATCTAACCGTCCTAACCGTCGAGCTAACAACCTGTAAAAAAAGTATGAATGAGCATAAATATCTCCACAATACAAGAGAAATATTTGACCAGTTTCGAATACATTTTCACGCATTTCCGACGAAGATATACTCGAAACCAGTTAAATACATCTCTTCCATTGAGAAGATATATCCATTCTCACTCATACCTTTCCAACATTTGTCAACATGAACGCGGTACATACCCCCAACCGCCCATAAAACAAACAAACAAACCCAATCCACATCCTCACTCACCTTACGATACACAGCCGTCATGATGGCCGACCTGATCCTCGCCGAAAGACAATACATCTTGTAGTTGAAAACGTTCTTGAGCAGAGAACTCGCGCCACAGGACAGGAAGAGGGAGACGGCGTAGAAGTAGCCACGCCATCCGGGTTCGTCGTTTCCCGCCACGAAATGGATGATTCGACTGAAGAAGAGGAAAAAGAGGGAGGGAAATGAGGAGGGAAGGTCGAGTGTGGGGCAAATGCTGTGCTGATGTTGGGGAAACGATTTTGAATATCGCTGATCAGATCGATTGAAGAACTGTGTATGAAGTGTGTGTGTGTGTGTGTGTGTGTGTGTGTGTGTGTGTGTGTGTGTGCATATAAATATATAAAATTATATATAAATATACATGTATATATATACATACAAGCATAGATACACACAAGCATATATGTAGCCTACATATGTGTGCCTGTATATGCAATCTACATACACACACACCTGTACCTATATGTGTGTGCGTGTGTATAAAAGACACTGGATAAAGCAGCATGTTAGGACCGACCCGCGCGTGAGACGACCCAGCACGCAGTCGTCACATGATGCGACTCACCCGAGGATCCGAGGAGTGAGGAACCGCAAGCCCTCCGACAGGGAGTAGAAGAGCAGCGAGGCGAGGAAGGCGCCCCTCGCCATCCTCCACAGGCAGAGCGGGAGGGAGCCGTCGCTGCCTGGCCTCGCGACCCTTTCGTAGCGGGCTCTCCTTTGCGATCTGTGTGCCGGTGAAGTGGATTCCTTGTCTCTGGAAGTGAAGAATAAGTTGATGGTAATTAAGAATAGGTCATGCTCAAGTTAATGCCCATGTCCATACAACACACACACATAAACACACACATACACATACATACACACACAGAAATACACACACACCTGCACCTGTTGATAGCCTGATCCCACCGAACCGCGAGCGTCGAGGAAGAATTCTGTGGCTCGATGTCCCACAGGTCATCCGAGGTCAAGGGGCGTCTCCAGCCTTGCCAGACGAGAGGCAGAGACCACCAGAAGAAGAGGCGGCTTAGGAGGGACGCCTGCAGCAGCGGAGACGGCTTCTGAAGGAACAGGCACCACAAGAGGTAATGAAATATCGAATCCCTATCGAAGCAACTATGGTGAGAGCAACAGAGGGAAAATTTGAGAAAATTTGTGGTATTAGAAACTAGGGCTAAACTTATGGTAGAGGGAATAAAGGCTAAATTTATGGTAGAGGAAATAAAGGCCAAATTCATGGTAAGACACAAAAGAACTTTATTTATTTTACGGACAGATGTTTGGTATAAGAAATCAGTGCTACAAGGGACCTTATTTTCGAAGAAACTACAATATCACCTGGTATAACAAAATATGTCGATCTCATTTTGGTAAGAAATGACCAATATGGCGAACACGGGCCATTATTTGTGAAAATAATATTCTGACAAGAAAATATAGTCATGTTAAACAAGAGACTTTTCTGGTCAAAGTAAATGAATCACCAGAAGTCCTTACCTCCGACGCGTCGCCCTCCTTGGCAGAGGGGGGGTCGCTGAAGGAGGAGGCGAGGAACAGCGCGACGTTACACAGGAACTGTACGATGAAGGAGGCGGCGACGGTGCGGGGAACACCCTGGATCTGTGGACACGGAGGGCGCAAAATGGGAATGAAAACGTTTGTTGAAAAATTTGGGATATTCAAATAAATAGAACATCAAAATTGTGTGTGCGCGCCCACACACACACACACACACACACACAATATATATATATATATATATATATATATATATATATATATATATATATATTATACACACATGTATATCTCTATCTACAATCATACCCATTTGTGTATCTACTTTTTTATATCTATGACATGCCATCCATCTATCTGCCAACAATTCTATCTGTCTGTTTATCTGATCTAAAAGTGAATAAACAAACTCAAAAGTGGGTCATAAAATCACTAATTAAGAGCGAATGAAAACCATTTTCATATTACAACTGGAAAAAACTAGCCACTCACTCTTCCGTTTAATCCGCTGAAGAAAGAGTAGAGTTGAGGGAGGCTGCACACTAACGAGAACAGCCAATACAGCCAGACGACCCCGCTGCTCCGTGCACCTTTCCTCCTCCCCAACAGGATCAGCAACATGTGAAGGCTCTTTGAGAAATACACCAAAGGAAATTGTTTACTGGTCTGGCTGTTGGAAAATGACCATATTCAGTCAAATTAATCTCTTGTTCAACCAATTGAATCGAACTGGTTGATTGTCTCGGTATATGAACCTCATGACTGGCACTGAGTCAATCTGAAACTGAATTCAATCAAGGGAGGAAAACAAAAATGAAGGATCACTGTGTTGAGTGTACGTGCGTCCTTGCGTGCATATGATTGTGTGTTCGTGCGTGCGTGTGTTTTGTTTGTTTGTGTGTGTATGTGTGTGGGAGCGTGCGGGCGTGCGGGCGTGTGTGCGTATGTTCGTATTTCTGTCTGTATCTGTGTCCGAGTATGTGCCCGTATATATACAAGTGTATGTATGTGTCCGTGTCTGCATCTGTGAGTACATGCATGTCCATAACTCCACAGACACTAATTATCCTCACATAAGAGGCCAAGAGAACCCCCCCGGCGATGACCTCCGCCGGGGGCGCCCTCTCTCCGCCAGCCGACGCCGCCCAAGCAAGCTGGCTGACCGTCGTCGCAAGCAAGATCGCCGTGAAGAACTGAAAGCAAAACGGAATGATTAGCTTGCATTTCCTGAATTCATTTTTATATTACTCTCGATCTTGAAATCATTTTATATTACATTTAATACTGAAATAATTTTCATATTACATTTGATCCTGAAATGATTTTTTTATTACACAATACTGAAAAAAAAAATTATATCACATTCGATCCTGAAATAATCTTTATATTTCATTCGATTCTGAAATATTTTTTATATTACATTTAATACTATCATTTTCATATTGAATTTGATCCTGAAATTATTTTTCATATTACATTTAATACTGGTCATTTTTATATATTTGATCCTGAAATTATTTTTATATTTGATACTGAAAATCATGTTTATATTAAACTTGTTACTGAAGCATCCCTTGAGTGCATTTGATCCAAAAAGTATATTTAGAGTACATTTGAACTTGAAAGCATACTTATATCAAAAGAATCATCTTAAATATATCAATCTATGTCAAATTGGGAATGGATACGCATTGAAGGTATTGCAATTAATGCTGAAAAATATTTAAATTGTAAGGCTAATCATACAAATATCAAATATCAGAATGGCTGATCGTACACTTGTTATTGAAAGCATATATGTATTGCATTTGATAATGAAGCATTCCTTTAATGACATGGCAAGCATTATATTGAATACAGGAAGCAGCCTTAACTTCAAATGGTAGATATCATTGTTTGTTGTCACTATCATCATCATCAATTAAAATTATTACAATCCTCACTAGTTATATTATCACAATCATTATCGTTATTTTTCATGATCATTTTCATCAGCATTAGTTTTTGTTACTATTATCATTATTATCATCATCATCACCACCATCATCATTGTCGATATTTCAGGATCATTTACCAGCCTTACAATTATCGATATCATCATAATCATCATCAATAACTGCTTTTCTTTAGGCTCCATATAATTGAAACATCGAATTCAACTCATTTGTTCACTATGTCTTTATTCTAAACTACTCCATATAACCATTCTACTTCTTCACTCAATATCGCCATTATAATTAAGTCCCTGGCTTAATCTTTCTTCGAGAATTATATATTTGTGTGAGAAAACCTGGAGGAATATATGTAAGGGGAAACTAAACTAACTTATCTATTGCATAATAAATAAATAATAGGGAGAAGAGAGAAGAGAGAGAGGAGAGAGAGAGAGAGAGAGAGAGAGAGAGAGAAGAGAGAGAGAGAGAGAGAGAGAGAGAGAGAGAGAGAGAGAGAGAGGAGAGAGAGAGAGAGAGAGAGAGAGAGAGAGAGAGAGAGGCAGAGAGAGACAGACAGGAAGAGAAAAGAGAAATCAACAAAAAGAGAGAGACCCAAGAGAAAACAAGAGAGAGAGGGAGAGAAGAGAAACCACCACAGAGAAAAGCGCCAACACTCACCACTTTACAGCTCACAAGAAGCGACCATGAAGTGGGGTTGGACGGGCGCCTCCTGAGCTGGGCGAGGCGCGGCAGCCCAAACGCCCACAGCAGGAGACTCGGCGCCCACACCAGCGCCGTCCTTTCCATGCACGCGCCCATCTCTGGAGCCTCGGACGCCCATAATCGGGTTGCATTCTGAGATAATCATGAAAATAATCGTCATTATGGTTGAAGTGAATTTTAGGAAGGATGAAAATAAAACAATTTTAGGATTTAATTTTATCTTATACATTCTGTTTCTTGTTTATCATTTTTATTTTACGTGGCTATTTTTCTTCTTCCACTCCACTTCCCTTTTCTTACGATAAATAAATCAAAAGAGATTATTTTTTTCCTTAACTCAATTATCGATTATGTCCCAAAACCAATACGTTCTTGACAACACGAAAATAAAGAAAACATTAAGAAATATATTATTTTTTTTCTTGTAGAAATACCATATAAAATGAATAAATAACACGTATCAATCAATCAACACAAATCAAATAAGAAAAAGAAATTAGATTAGATTTATATAATATAATTAGATTTATAAAAAGAAAAACACTTATTTTAGTTTCCCTTGTCGACTCACCCAAAAAGGTTCCCGACAGATGGCGCTGAGAGTCTGGAAGGAATCCGGGACTTCGACGGCCGAGGTGGACGCCATGGGTGTACGCTGCGGTGTTTGCTTCTGGAAGTCTGGAAGGTAGAACTTTTTTAGGCGTACGAGTAAATGGAATATACTATTATACTTACACGCACATACACACACACACACACACACACACACACACACACACACACACACACACACACACACACACACACACACCACACACACACACACACACACACACACACACATACACACACACACACACACACACACGCATACACACATACACACGCATATGTAATATAAACATAGAATATAAATAGATATGTGTGTACATATGCTTTATATATATAATTTATTTTATATATGTGTGTGTGT
>NW_020868941.1:300356-302856 GCF_003789085.1 Penaeus vannamei
ATTATTATCATTATTATTATTATCATCATTATTACCAATATAATTATTTTTGTTAGAACTATTATTATTATCATTATCATTGTTATCATTATTATTAATACCATTAGCATCATGTTTCATTATTATTGTTGTTGTTACCATTAACATTATTATTATCAATAGCATTCTTGTCATTTGTTATTGTGGTTATCACTAGATCATCATTATCATCATTATTATTACCAGTATTACTATCATCATCAATATCTTTACTCTTATCATTATTGTTATCATTATGATTATTATCATTATAATCATAACTGTTGTTACTATCATCATTATTATTTTTTTTTATTATTACTATCATCAATATTATCTTTTTTATTACTATTATTGATTATATTGACTATTGTTATTATTGCAATTAAAATAATGATTATTTTAATTATGATTGTTGTTCTGTTGCTGTTATAATAATTACCTTTATTATTATCATTAGTGATAGTAGTAGTAGTAGTTGTAGTATCATTATCTTTATTTCTACCAAGTAACCGATACCGGATTATAGATCCTACTATTCCGCTTGATATTCATTAAATATTTATCTTTTCCTGCAATAATATTTACAACATTACCACCTTCTGACTTTGCCGAATACAGCACCAAGTCATCACAATGGTTATACCATTTATTATTCCCAAAGGTCGCTGTGTAGAGTGCAATATGTTCAACACACAGAAATTCTTCAATTCAGCGCTGGAATTAAATAACAGAACGTAAAAATTCAGCAAAACATGAACCAAATGTATTTTACAGTACATTTACGTATGGTCAGAAACGTGCGGTGACTCAGCACATTGCCTCTGACACAAAGGGTCTGCTGTGCGATTGATGAACTCAGCAGTTATACGAATTCCTAAGTGGATTATTTAGTCTACTTTATGTTCTTCCATCAGCCCAGTGCTCCTGTTTATATTAGGTTTGGTTGAGAGTAGTTTGGTTAGGTTTGAAGTGGGTGGTTAGGAGTGGAGAGTGTAGTTAAGGCTGGTCAACATTGTTATTGCTGTTGTTAGATCGTATATGTTGGTTAGAGTTGGATAGATTGGGTTAGGTTAGGTAGGATTGGATAGACCGAATAGGTTAGGGTAGGGGTTATATATTGTTAGGATTAGACAGGGTCAGTTAGGACTTGGACAAGTTGTGTTAGGTTAGAATAGGTTACGTCGGGATAGGTTAGAAGTAGATAACGTCAGAATTAAGATGGGATAGGATATAGTAAGATAGGATAGGGTGAGGCTAGGAATGGATAAAAACGTGATGTTAAGGGCAGGGAACATAGGTATGCAGACATGGTCCATTATTATCGTGTTACAGCGAACCCAGCCGTCCCGTTCGCTTTAAATTGATCCTAATGTCGATAGATTATTGAATCATTTATATGCTACTCCCTCGTCGTGTGTTGTAGAATTCTTTGAAAACGCGTCAGTAAACGAAACATGTATTCGCCTTATATCTTTCAAAAGGTAACAAAATAACCTCAAATAAGAGGTGAAAGAGAGACGAGAAAACAATTTCTAAACATTATTCTCGAAGCGAAGTACTACCTGCTTCGACGACTGAGCATAGTCACTGGTGCTCCATGACCTTCTAACGAAATGAAACATTCACACATTGCCGATTCCTTCTCACCCAATAAGTATATTTATTTATTTACTCGTATAAACAGGACGTGAAATATAATAGCATCAATTAAAAACATCTGGAAACGAAGTATGACGCGTTTCTATTGGCCATGTAATAAACATTATACATGCATTTGTTCACTTACATATATGAGGCACAGAGAGAGATAGACGCCACGCCCAATGTCTGTACAAATATGGTAAATGGTATTCAAAATAAGAAACTGACTCGGTGAAAGCGCTGAAATGTGATGATGATTGTGAGAACGAGATTGCTTTCAGAATATGCATCTAAAATGATAAAGATGATGATGAGGGAGGCGAAGGAAAATGAAGATGATGAGAAAAAGGAGGATAAATATGGGAGGTGAGATAAAAGAAGTAGGATGATGAAGGTGATTCTCAAACTCATTAAAGATAGGGATAATAACATTTTCATTGCTTTCTTTATGCCGATAATTATAATGTTTTCACTATTAGTATTGTTATTAGTATTATTCTCATTATGATTAATTACTATATTATAATCATTGACTAATATCATTATCTAGAGCAATAGTATTATTTTTGTTGTTATTCTATTATAATTAGTAATATTATTAGTTATCATTTCATAATTATCATTGATATGAATGATGTGATAATAATGATGAAAACATAATAATAACAATTATCATTATTATTATTTCTGTTATTACCATTATTATCAAGATTATTATCATCATCACTATCATCATCATTATCACTATCATTATAATTTTCATTACTACTACTACTATCATTACTATTAATACCATTATCATTATCATCATCATTATTATTGATGTTATTGTTGTAAT
>NW_020868941.1:312856-317856 GCF_003789085.1 Penaeus vannamei
AACAAGCATTTACTTTCAATTTGTTACTTTTGTGAACGTGTGTAATTTTGTTTTGAAATAGTTACGCCAAAAAGTCTTGCATTTTTGTAGACTGAAACTTTAATGACATGTCTTTGTTTCATTGGCAGGTTTATTCTTGTGGGGAATGTGGTAAAAAAATCCAAGGAACTGTGTCCATCGTCCAGCATCTTTTAGCGCATGACAGTGACACGCAGAAAGCCTCTGTAGTGAAGTACAAGTCTCTTGTGAATGGTAGTGAGTGCAAAGACAGTGAACAGGTAGTGGTAAATGGTGATAGCAAAAGTGATAGCTACATGGCGGACAGAGTGCACCCAAGCCTGCTGATTCCGGAGTGCGGTCTCCAAAACGGGACGGCAGAGGAAAAGCACAGTGTAGAGGAAAACTCTTGTCCAAACGGGTTGAGCCCCGCCATGACTGATATAAGAAATGTGCAATTTATAGCTGCTTCTACTAGTCATAGGTTTGAAAATCATGTGATTCCAATGTTGAACAATGTAGAACAAGGGATGGTAATCCAGAATGGGAACCTCGAAGGGGACAGCCCCGATAGTGAGAGAGCTGGAGATAGGATGGACTGTGAAGAGCCCCCCATGGAGCCAGTGGAAATCAACCCACTGGATCCTGACAACTGTGATCGAGGAGGATCAGAAGAGCGAGAACCCCATCTTCCCTGCAGAACACTTCCTGCTCAGTCTTCCAACTCCAACGCACTTCCTGGACAGCGAGGGTGGCAGTGGGAGCACTGGCGGTGGTCAGGATGACTCTGCTGATGGCTTCCAGGACTGCAATGATAATGACGATGAGAACAGCAATGATGGCATGAATGACATCCCTAGCGATATCCTACTTGACCACCCCGGAGTCTACCCCTGCGACAAGTGCGGTGAGGCCTTCAAGTACCAGTACCTGCTTACTTCTCACAAACGCCAGGTAAGGGTTGAGACCATTCTGATCTTTTTTTTTTTTTTTTTTTCTTTTTTTTTTTTTTTTTTTTTTCTGTGTCTTTGTTTTATTGTTTTTGTATATTCTGCCCCTTTATTATCTTCATTTATCATATATAGACTAATGTAATTAACAAATTTGTACAACCACTAATAGTTAGTATTATCTTTTTTAATCATTTATTATTGTTAATGAAGTTATTGCTGCTCGTTTCTCTTATCATGATGTTGTCATATATTTCTATTATCATAGTCTATCATAAATACTGTTATTATTATCTGTAGTCTATAAAGCTAGCCTTAGTTCACGGGGCTCTTACAGTGGTATCATGAAGTCTAGTTCATTTCTTAAACTAAAATAAGATTCCAGAAGGATAGGAAAGCCAGAAATTTATTTTCATGAATTTATATATAGCTTGATTTGAAAGCTCCCTTTTTGTAACACACTGTTGTATTGTGATTGGCTCCCCCCCCCTACCCTTCTCTCCCCTTCCCCATCACCCTCAACTTCTCAACTCCTCATTAAAAGGAATAGGATTTTAGTTGGCAACTGCTGCATAGTGCCTTGTAGAGCACAATTTTCAATGTATTATTTTTAGTGTGTTTTTCCCATTGGTATTCTGGATGGCTGAGTTCTAGACCCTATGCAGAAAGAAGTTTTCATTTAAGAATTTATTGAGAAGCACATTGATGTAGCCTATTGAGCATAAATTAGAAGGAATTATCTAAAAAAAAAAAAAAAAAAAAAGCATCAGTAAAACTAGTGTAATGTTTGAAAAAAGTGAAGAAAATACTGTAATGAAATATAATTATTCATACTTTAAAAAGTACTTCATGCCATTATAGATGAGTAGGTTGAAAAACATGCATCCCAAATTCAAAAGAGTTATTATAAACAAATAAAACTGTTAATTACATGAGAGAATCTATATAGAAAAGTAAGGACGAATACAAACTAGTTGATATTAAGTATGAATGTTATTTCACAATGGTACTATTCCTATGATAGACTACATGTCATTGGATATTAATATTAGTAACATTGATGCTGTTAATGTTATTATTGTTACGCAACATAGATATTGTTATCGTGAATATTGATTGTGATATCATTCACGATAAAATGTTTGTTATTTGCATTGTCATTGATACTGTTATTTATATTATTTTGTTGTCATTAGAATTATCAATATTATCACTACTATTGTGATATTATATAGCCTCAACCAGACACTCATACTGTAGTGATTTGCAATTTAGTGTTATCATCACAATTGTGCCTTTCATTTAATGATGTAGACCATGTTATTCATCAGCTGTATTATCAGCTGTAATAAGATCATTATCGTCGTTGATACAATCATTATCGCAGTCATCAGATATGCCATTGTTGTCATCTTTAGAATAGGTCTATTAGCTGGGAGGGGGGAGAAAAGAAGGATAAAGGGGAAAAAAAGTTTTATTGAAAAAGTAGCCATTATGATAACATAAAATTGCATTTAGTTTTTGGTTTATATTTACATAACATATATATATTTTGTTAACATTTATAAGTGAATGTAAATTCCAAAAGCAGTATCAGTGTTCACATTACTTCAAAATTTCTGATCTTGAAAGTCATTTTGATCATTTGGTTACTGATATCCGAATAAAGATATATTTTGATAAGTGAACTGAGTTCTGAAAATAATATGGTAAGTACTTTGATGTCATGGTGAAAGATTTATAGAAATGAATCACCAAATGAACCAAATTTCATAATTCTGTTATTTTCATATAGTGTGTGTGTGTGTTTGTGTGGGCGCGCACCCAGGTCTTTAAATTGAATTGGTATGCTCTTTTTTTACTAGGCCTATATGGAATAATGATTGGAAAAAGCAAACATCAACTGAACTAAACATCAATTGATAGGCCTCATTTCTTTGATTATGTATTTGTATAAAAGCTTGAGTGAGTGAGGAAATTAGACTTTGAAATGGTTCTAAATGTGTTATCAAATGTTATAGCTTTTTAATGCCTTTTTTGTGTGTGTGTCTCTCTAGTGGTCTTGTATTGCCACAACAGTAGCACTAAATGTTGTACCACAAACTATATGATTTTCTAATATGAAAGAGAAGAGAATGCAGTACTCATACTAACAATAGAATGGTAGTATAATGGGTATTGGAAAGCATCACAATGCTATAAATACCATGACAATGCTATAAACAATGGAGCTTCAGTTTACCAAGGATTTAAGTAAAGAATTATATATTTAAAATCACCTCACTTGAGAAATCTTGCTAATTGCAAATTGCTCTCCCTCTCCCAGGCTCACAACAGCGTCAACATCCCGTTCCAGTGCCAAGTATGGAGTTCGAGGTCTTGCAGGAACTTAAACGGCACATGATGACCCACTCTGGTGCACTCGGATACACCTGCAACATGTGTGGCCAGGGCTTCCCCGATCGGCCGTCCCTCAAGACGCACACACTTTCTCATGGGTTGGTGTGGCAATTGATGAATATTTTTGTGATTCTTTAGGAATTGCTCAGGTGGTGTAGGAGGCATAAGGACGTCGCTAGCTTTGTTAACCCCTTTTTTGACAGTGCCAGCTACATTCGTCATGACGAAACAGCTTATAATGTGTAAATGCGTCATGACTCACAGTGGCTGGGCTGGCTGTACACAGCTTAGGCCTAGCCACAAAGTTTAGATGGTTGTGTAATATTATATCATAAGTGAATCATGCCTTGTCACCATTGGGTGATGATCAGAATAGGTTCTCAGTTGTTCTGAGAAATTTACCATTTCTTTTAGGTCACATTTTAGTTGCATTAATTATGTACTGGGGGAAAATATATGTGACTGCAATAATGATAATTAAACTGTCAAGTATTAACAGTTTTTGAAATAATTAGATTTTATTTTGTTTCAGGTTATCAACAGAAAGGTCTAACAAATGTGAATCATGTGCAATGGAGTTCCCTTCAAAATCGGAGTTGACGCGTCACATTGTCAAGTACCAAGGGACATGCAACCCGAATAAGAACGGTAAGAATTTATACTTTATGGCCTGGATTTCAATTTGTTTTATGATATAAAAATATAATTTTTTATTATTGTGATATGATATATTTTCCCCTTTTTTTTATGAGTTAATAATACCTGATAATTTGATAAGAATATTTAGGAACATCATTTTTTGATACAGTAATAATGAGGTTGAGGTCCAGTCTCTCTTTCACTATATCCCCTAAAAAAAGAGACAACACATAGCAAATGCTGCATTTCATATTGATACGATAGAAATTGGGTATAGGACAGAAATCATAACAAATACAGTAGAGAATACATTTGTATTAGAATAATGTAATGAGATTTATTATGAAAACTAAATATATGTAAGATAGAAAGTATGCAGTCTGATGTAAAACATAGATTAGATATACTTCAGAAATTGTGGAATCAAATATGCAGTAAAAAGCAAATATTTAAGAAAAAAACATCAAATACACATAAAAGCCTACATCAGATGTAAACCGCCTGGACTTTTAAACAGAGAGCGTGCGATGTGCCACATGTGGGGAGGACCTGCCAACCTTAGAAGCTCTGAAGGACCACAGGCGCACAGCTCATCCTACGCCTGAGGTTGCTCCTGGTTCAGGCAAGAAGGGCTTTGAGTGTGACTACTGTGGCAAGACCTTCAACTGCCGGTCCAACTTGCGGGACCACCTGGTAAGTTGCATAAGTTTTTGTTGTTGTACTGTTCTTTATTGGATTTTATTGGGTATTTAGGAATGATTTTCATTGTCTGAGATAATGTTACTTTTTGAGATTGTAAAAAGCAATTGTTATAGTGATGTTTGCCCTAGAATTATAGTTTCTATATGTATAACTGAATATATCAAATGTGCAGGTATAGACATGACTAATTGAGTATTTGAGACAAATTTATTGTTTTTATAAATTTTTAGCATGGTACTTTGGATATATGAATGCCTTATTTTTCAGTATCACTTTTATATTTGTAACATTTATTTTCTTATTCTTCCTTTT
>NW_020868941.1:327856-342856 GCF_003789085.1 Penaeus vannamei
TTCCCTTGTAGAAAAAAAAGGAGTCAGTGCAGCAGTTGTTACTTAAATTACTCATAAGTAGTAAGTCCTAATAAAAGAAATATTAAGAGAATGTACTTAATCCCTCCTTGTTTGTCTTCTTTTTTGACAGAAATAAACAATACTCTGCTTTTTTTTTCTTTCTCTCTCTTCCTGGCTTTACTTCATTTGAAATTTTGCATGCAACTCCTGTACCCATAAGCATGTTTTGAAAAGATAATCCTCCCTTTTAAAATGTTTGAATTGTTTGTTTATTGTGTTCTGTGTCTCATACCAGGTGTGTTTTAGTGCTAGTTTTACGTCACTTGAAAAATAGCCATTCACCTAGAATCATTGCTTCTCCAAGGTAACAAGTGCACAAAAGATCAAAGAAAAGCTATGCATAAGTGTATTTCTTTAGGTAATTTTACTCCTTCCATTTTTTAAAATGTTTAGTACTGAGTATTGTTTCCTTTGAAGCACATTTGTATGTATGTCATCTTTGGAATTAGATGAACAGGTTTTCCTAATTTAGTTGTTATGGCATCCCTAGATGTACTCTGTAACTCCTGATTGCCTGAAGTCTGGAAAGGATGTTTCATACTTATTGTCTTGTATTCGTATGTTAATGGTTTGTGCATTTCTCTCTTCATTGTTTCATTCATCAATCTCTCTCTCTCTCTCTCTCTCTCTCTCTCTCTCTCTCTCTCTCTCTCTCTCTCTCTCTCTCTCTCTCTCTCTCTCCTCTCTCTCTCTCTCTCTCTCTCTCTCTCTCTCTCTCTCTCTCTCTCATATATTTTTCATTATGTAATTGAGAATTGTGATTCCATTTTTAGTATACATATGTTTGGTCAACTACCTAGTCATTGGTTGAGACTTGCATTTATGCTTTGTATAGATGTAGGTATACGTAAGTGATTTTAATAATTATCCATGAACATACATGACCGATGATTTTTTATATATTATTTATATGCAACATTCACTTTAGACTGCCTTAAGTAATGCAACAGAGGGTCATCTTTGTATAATTGTCTTTAGCAGCAACTTGAATGGAAAAAATATAATTTTGGAGACTTAAACAAGGCTGATGGAAGTAAACTTTTTAGGCATTTTCAGATTATTAGTTCTAGGTGTGAGTCTTAATGTACTCAGAATGTACTGAATATTTAGATAAATTTTGTTACAAATTGTTAATACAACTCTGATCTTGACTATTCCAGATATCATGTCATTTTACAAGTATTCAGGGCTGGGTTTTTTCTTTATATGTGTGTTGACATTTTTATTGACATAAATTGCATTTTCTTTACATATTTTAAAGTTATTGTTATGTAACCATGACTGATGATTCTCCTTTCATAAGTTCCTAGGAAATATTGTTAGCCTTGTGCCATTGATATTTTTTTAGATGTGTCATCATGTAAAAGGGATATTTAGTCTTGTTCTTACCAATGGAATATTTATAAGGTTTTATATGGATAATCATTCATTGAAGTTTTTCCTTTGGGCTCCAAGCCTAACTTGAGTGAGAAGACAGTATTGAATGAAAAAAAAGGCATGAATAAAATAAAATGTGTTTGTGGACATGAAAAGTAATTATTAGATACCACATGGAAGCTGTAAGTTCGCACTTGGTTCCAATTACGTGAAGATGCTGCTGCGGCACCACTTGATCAGGAGATGATTTTTTTGTGCGGCTGAGGTACATATCACCTAATCAGTGTTCAGTGTTGTGATCAAAAAAATATAATTATGTAGATTGAGATTTCCAAGCTTCGACAAATATAATGGCCTGGGGTCATAGTCCGGTTGCGTTTGGTGGAGGGAGGGACGCAAGGTTATAACTGTTGCATAAAAACATGACACGCTTTAATTTTCCGCCCTATTTAAGGTATAGGATTCTTACTGAGGAAGTTTTTCAGTTGTGTGTACATAAAAAAAGGCAGATTAATTATTCAAGAACAATCACTCACAGCAATAAATGTAACTGTTATAAGTAAAATGTTGAGAGATAAGCTTGTTTTCATTATTCCATTTCTTTATACATACTTTGTTATGCATAGTATGCATTGCATTTTAATCTTTTATAGACTTCAAAATATGTATACATTGGTCATTCAAAAAGTTTTTAAAAATTTTTAAAACTTTCCATAGAAGTGTACAATGTGATGTGTGTGTCTATCAGTCTATCAAGTGTGTGTGTTTGTCCTTGCATGTATGTGTATAAGTGGGCATGTGACAATATATATTGCTTTTGGATTCTTGCTTAATTCCATATTGACAATGAGCTTGAACTTGCTATGCTCTATTTTACTCATAGGTATGTCACATATTCTCAGACTCTATATTTCATCTTATAATATTTACTGTGTATGATAATCAGAAAATATCTACAAGATTAAACCTTTTCATTATATGTAAACACAATCCACACAGAATTATAATGTTAGATAATTACCAGTTTAGTAATAATGAAGATGTGAAATACAACAATCAGTATGTCATTCAGTTAACTAAAGTTTCACATGATATTTTTACCTCCATGAAAAGTATATATAACTACTGAACATATTGCAAATTCCTTGTCAGAGGCATTCAAATTATATGCCAACTATTTCCAAACAAAAATTCACAGAGATATGATTAATACTTTAATTATTCCCCATCTGTTGTATGTGCAAATGATTCTTTCATTAGAGCCCTGGTGAACATGAGGTGACAATAAAAACTACAAACACTGTAATATGAATACAAAGATAAAAGAAGACAGACATGATTATATAGGAAACTAGATGCTACATAACAGTAAGATCAAGATAACTGCAGTGATGATGGCTGCCTGACTCAAAATATTACAGTTTGCTGATTTTTTTAAATATTGGGACAATTTCCTTTTGTACTAGTACACACAAATTCCACCAGATAGAACAGGTGAATAGAGAGAGAGAGAGAGAGTGTGTGTGTGTGTGGGGGGGGGGGGGGGCAGTATTGTTATAGCAAACTTAATGTGTCATTTTGTAAATTTCTGTACAAATGAAACCTGTTAATATAATAACTTCTTACAATTTAATTTTTTTCAATAACAATTTACTTTTTTAATCATATTTATTATTATTTCCTTTTACCAATGGATATTTACTGATTTAACCATTATTTTATCTATCTTTTTTATAAATTTATTAGATGCAGCAAAGCCTTATAAAGTTACTTATATTCAACAATGCCAAGACTTCAAGGTAAACAAAACTCAAGAGATATTCTGATTATTACTAAAATTGCAAATAATTGCAAGAATATTAATTATAATAAACCAGCATATATGGTCTTGTTATCATATGGATTATTTTCAAGTAAATATCTTTCTCAAAAATAAATAACTTAATTAATAAAAATGATGAATCATGATGATGATGGTGATACGTGATGATTACAATAATAAATATATCTACATCAATGACAACAATTATTATAACAGTTTTAATAATTGTTATTGTTATTGTTATCATTACTTTCATTATTATTACTGTAACCATCAAAATAATATGAATAATGATAATGATAATGATGATAATGATAATAACAATAATAATAATGCCAATATCAATAATAACTATAAAAATACCCTGGAAATAATGGAAAAGTGTTCCTCCAAGTCAGAAAAAATGACTGCCATTTTGTGTGCTTTCCTTGTGTGGTGATCAATCATACATATTCACTATACATAAAGACATAAAAGAAAAAAATATATGTTTCATAACATTTATTTCACTTTGTTACATTCATACCCTTATTACAGTAAATGAAATGGAAGTTCTCCTACATTCACACTATATTCATCCAATTAGAATGTGACTAAAAAAGAAAATGAAAAAAAAAATCACAATTCACTATCATGAGGGGAGGGATTGTTCCTGTATAATGCTATTTAATTCAGCTGTAAAATATAAATTCATAACCAAAACACTAACACAAAATGAGTATAAACCACCAGAAGTGGATGGTTTAATTACATGACATGTCTACAAGTAATTTTAGTTTATCAATTAGGTTTGCACAGATGGCTCCACAAGCATTTAGTCACCAAGGAGTCAATTACTACATATCTAACACTTTACCTTGATTTCCAGAAAGATCCTTTTATATTGTTTTACTACTTTTATTGTTTTATTTTAATAACATTACAATAACCATAATGCCAATAACAATATCAACAGTATCGATATTTATAGCATTAGAAAAAATTCTCCATTTCAAAGAATGAGGAAATCAGGTGTAGTCACCTGGCCTACTACTGGTGGCTGAGTATTTGTAGAGCCATCATGTGTGCAATAAAATTCACAAAAGATTAAAGTGGGCAGCACATAATCCCACAGCCATAGGGTAAATAATCGAACCAAGGTATTTTATGTATCACAAATGTAAACAAAAATACCACAACAATCATCATGAGAAATTTAAAAGTTAGACTTTAGTGAACAAGTTCATCAAACTGACATTACATTCCAATGTGATACAACTTTCAACTCACTTCTCTGTCTATTTAAATCTGAAGACCAGTATCATTCCATAAGCATACCATTTTGACATTGAACAAATCCTGTAGCATTTTGTGACACTACTTAAAATCAACTTCATTCAAACTTCAATACTGTTACATTCTTGCAAGAGGACTACACATAAATGAGCTAATACTTTTTACCATACCTGCATAAACCACTTTAAATTCTAACTCCTCAAAACAAGCAAAAAAGTAAACCAAACTGAACAAAAAAAACAACAAAAATAAAATGCACACACACACACACACACACACACACACACACACACCACACACACACACACACACACACACACACACACACACACACACACACACACACACACACACACACACACACACACACACACACAATCTCACACACACAATCTCACACACACAACACACACAATCTCCACACACACAATCTCACACACACAATCTCACACACACAATCTCACACACACAATCTCACACACCAATCTCACACACACAATCTCACACACACAATCTCACACACACATCTCACACACAATCTCACACACACAACTCACACACACAATCTCACACACACAATCTCACACTAACTCTCGCACTCACTCACTCTCGCACTCACTCACTCTCACTCTCGCTCTCACTATCGCTCTCACTATCGCTCTATCGCTCTCACTATCACTCTCACTCTCTCTCTCTCTCTCACTCTCGCTCTCACTCTCGCTCTCACTCTCGCTCTCACTCTCCCTCTCGCTCTCACTCTCGCTCTCACTCTCGCTCTCACTCTCGCTCTCACTCTCGCTCTCACTCTCTCTCACTCTCACTCTCGCTCTCACTCTTGCTCTCACTCTTCTCTCACTCTTGCTCTCACTCTCGCTCTCACTCTCACTCTCGCACTCATCCTCAAACTCACCCTCGCACTCATGCTCACACTCATTCTCATTCTCACTCTCTTATCATTGTTATCACACGCACACAATCCCACACACAGAGACATACATATCCCACAGAGTTGTGTATATATATATGTATGTATGTATATATATATATTATATATATATATATATATATATATATATATATATATATATATATATATATATATATATATATATATATATACAAGCTATACTGCATCAGAGAAATTAATTCAATGCTTAAATTATTGCGATTTTTCTTTTTTAATCAAATAGCAAGGCTATAAATCTAATTCAGGTTGTAGTTCATTAGTACACTATTGACTGGTCGGCAATTGCGGAGGTTCAAGACAGTGATATGTATCTGGCACTCCATGACCACTACATAGCTGATAAACTAACATTCATCATCAAACAAGGGGCATGTTTGTGGCTATGATGCATACAGGCAGATTTGGACCAGTTGCAGCACCACCCTTGCCCAATATTCCCTACTTTTATCACAGCCAATGTGAAGATATCCAGTCAGACTGAACTAGGTTTATGCCTATGTAAGCTGTATCTGTATCAGTATTACAGTACAATGTAAGCACTTTTTAACTTTTCTTTTTACCCTAAACTTGGTTCCAAAAATTTGTTACCCCAGCACCTGTCTGGTCCCAAACCTGCCAGACTCTCATGGTTTAACCTATATTGAATCTGGATATTTCTATTATCATATCAATCCATCAGTGAGTAACAAAATTCCCAGAGATATTGATACTTTGGCTTTTACTGGAGGAATCTTAAGAACCTAAATTAGCATGACTTCAGTAAACTTGAAAATGAGAGTAAATAAAACATCAAATACAATTTAGCACCTTGTTACAGCAATAACACTTGCCTCTATAATCTAATTGCACTTTTCTGTCTTAACTTTCGGTTACTCAATAATCTTATCTTTGTTACTTTCATTGTTCCATGTTATATTTCAAAATTATCATGACACCTATACCAAGGGCTTGTAATTTAGTAATATATCACCTGCTACCCTGTAAATAAAAATCAACATAAAATATACATAAAAATAACAAATAAACTACAAAACAAGGCACAATGCTATAAACTGACTAAAGCATAACCCTTTTCAATTAAGAATATAATACATTGTACCTCCTATTACATTAAATCCATATAAAGTAGTTTTCCATATAAAAAAGGCTGAATGTCTTCAACTGAGCTTTTATTTTTATGATTATTCAAATGCCTTCAGATGAACAAATTCTTAGCTTGGCACAAAATTCCTTCTATAGACTAAGACTCAAAGTACTTTTCCATTTGCATTTATATGTAATATTCTTGGCAATGCTTAACCAATATCTTCAAATAAGATTTCCATGAACATATATACACAATGCCATTTCCATAGAACTTTTTCCTTTTCCTCAAATAAGCTTTCATCATGAGCTACTAACTGAAAACCATATCTAAAATTTAATAACATCAGAACTCTGAGTAATGAAAAACAAAAATCAAAACATGCTAGGTATTTCATTCACTGCTACATATCAAAGGAATACACATTAATATAGACTTAATCTATCTGCTTCATTTCATGATGCAGTTGCCTATTCAGAGAACAGTAATATATTTTTATTATATTTAAGCCACTTTTCCTATTCACAATATCCCTAGAAGTAGGACAGTCTCTACTTACATAACTATTCTATATATCAAAGGTTATCCAGACTATCCAAGTAGAGTAATAATACTAATACCTTAAACTAGAACATCATTTCCTACTTCAGTGTAATAAATGATGATTCAAAATGAGTAGGGTACACACAAAAGGAATACACACAACTTTTGAGACTGTATTGATAATTGTCCTAACTGTAATTGCAGACTCTGTCCTTGAGTTTTCAGGCTGAAATTTTTACATGACTACAAATTTTATGGTCAAATCTGATAATGTCACCAATTCCTTAAACTATAATGGAAATTTGATAAATTAATTTTAAATACAATATATAACATTCAATTATATATTCCTGTTTAAGAGGAGGATGGCAAAACCCCATTCTCAAAAAAGAAAAACAGTCAACAGAAAAAGATTACCTGAGAATCCTGAAATAAAATTTGCACATACAAAATATACATATAAAATCAATATAAAAACTATCTACTACATCAATGTACAAAAACGTAAAGCATCTCTCACTAACCAAATTCATTCCAGCAGTTACAAAGAACCTTCATCAGCCAGGAATAAAAGTCACACCAAACACCTTACCTGTGACCGCTCTACACTGGTGCACTATAAATTATGTAGGGGTGAGCTTGGCCAGGGGATCTAAGACAGCAATGAGTCCTGCAAATGATGAGATGCTTCCAAGGAGCCCCACAGTGCCTGGCGAGAACTTGGTGTGGCCTAGGCTAGTCAGTGGAATCCATATGTCACACAGGTTCTTGATACTGTCCCAGAACACATCACGGTGTTCCTCAGCAAACTGCACAATAGGTCTTGTAGCTGGGACACACTCATAGAAGGTCTTGATAACAGGGATGTTCTTATAGACACACGGCTGAAGGTCCTCGCACTTCAGCCGCTTCTTCATGATGGTCAAAATCTCATAAACATCCCTAATCATATTGAGAATAATTGCACCTAACCAGAACCTATTTGAATAACTAGACCATTTCTCCTTGTTGATGTCAAACAAGCCCACACGGCCAATCCAGATAATGTGGTCCACCAGAAGGAAGAAGGACTGGTATATTCTTGATAATGTTAGTGTAACACGTAGAACGACATCTGGGAGATGCAATGTACGCAGGGCACCATGAAGGACCTCTATGCTTTTTCCCAGACGCAATACTGAAATGATAAGGATGCCTTTATTTGTCTGTTGAAAACATTTCTAGTATATATGCATAAAGTAAATACTATATTCTTTTCCATTCTATACCAGTTCACTTGAGTTATCATTAATATTTAATCTATTTCATACTAGAACAGCTGGTTGGTAAATGGGTATATTTTTGACAAATCTACATCTAAAAATAACATGTCTTACCCAATAAAAATAGCAATAGCAAAGAATAAAAATAATGGATGATATGCATGTCAAAGGGTACTATAAGTGACCATGTAAAGTCAAAGGTCACAAAGAAGTCAGTCTGACATTTTTGCTTTGGGGTTCTGAGCCACACTGACTCAGCCTTTGGGCACTGATAGTGGGTGCTCGCAACAGGTAAAGGATATTATATAGAGTTTATGTACTTAATGAATGCTTTCTGATAGCTTATTTCCCATCCAGACAACTAACCCAATGCTTGTGAAACTGCCAAATACATTAAATGATTTTACAGACTCAAGCTTCATCAATGTGCCCCTAATACAAATGAAGCTGTCGTTTAGGGGTTAACCCATCAGCGACGGGTAAAAATTTTGTCAAGTTTACGTATGCACCGGCTTGTTGGCACGCACTGGCAGTTTCCCCTGTTTGCGCCCGGCTCGATCTGTAGTTTGCGAGCGACATATAGCACCTAAAAGCTTTTATTTTTCTAAAATTTATAAAAATATTAAAATTTTGAAGGTTTACCTTCACTTTAGGTGCCATTGCCTAAAATCTTTACCATATAAATGAAGCCACTACTAGTGGAGAAAAACAACCTCCGTCTGACAAGCCAGTAGCGCGGGAATGGGCATGGCATGATGCCCCCGGCGTTTGGTCCACAACAGCCATGGCATGTACGTACGTGACACCCGGCGCCAATGGGTTAATCAATGCTTTGCTTTCCTACTTATCAAATTATACATATCTATTTTACAACAATCCTTAACAAAAATATTACTTACGAAATCCCACAGAAAATAATATAAATAAAATCATAACAGATCATAAATTCTGCTGAAAAAGTAATAATTTATAATCTGAATCATCATAATGTTCTTTATCTCTAATAATATAAATTCCC
Organism: Penaeus vannamei; assembly: GCF_003789085.1. Taxonomy (NCBI): domain Eukaryota; kingdom Metazoa; phylum Arthropoda; class Malacostraca; order Decapoda; family Penaeidae; genus Penaeus; species Penaeus vannamei. The sequence continues at coordinate 337,265 of NW_020868941.1, forward strand.
AGACTAAGTTCTCATGCATGCTCACATTTCCTAAAGGTCGAGAAGGCATTCTCTATGATCTTTAGTCGAGCCACAGCATCCCGTAGATTCTTCCTGCTTTCTAGATTGTGCCAGACGAGTCGACTCAAGTACTGAAGTAATCTGAGAATAGCAATTATAAATGCGATTAATCTCTTAAGTTTCATTAACCTGAATCAACATGCTTTTATGAACCAAAACTATCATTATGAAAGTTACTGTGCAGTTTTCAGGGCTTTTTCTTTTATTTAATAATCTATATTAATATTCTATCATACAAGTTATATTTTGAAAAGCTATCAGCTAGTGTTTCTTTGTATGAGTAGAAAATCTATATTAATATCATTTTAGGAAAAATATACACAAAAATCATCAAATTCAATTTCCTTTAATCCAAACTAATATAACTCTTGACTAATGCAAATCAACTTGAAAAAGACAACATAATGCATTATATGTAATTAGTCTCCCCTATATGAACAAAAACCTCCCTTCCATTTAAATCCACGCCTTCTGCAAGCCATAACAAGCGAAAAACAATCCTTCAATATGCTTCTATAAGCAACCTGCATCCTTGCTACCTGAAAATCTTGTCCTTCCCGGCTGTGCTTGCATTTAACCTGATCCACTGGTCCATCTTTCTGAAATGCCACAACAGAACAAAATTATTCTTACTCATAATCAAGAGATATGAATTCAAGGCAAATAAATAGTTTCTTTATTTTTTCATCCATTTTTTTCCTTTTTTTAAGTTTGTGCATGTGTGTGTATGTACATGCGTATGTGTATATGTATGCTCAAGTGTACTTCAGCAAGTGTTTGTGTGCGTCTGCATATGTGCATCTCTGTGTATAGGTGTGTGTGCACATGAATAAAGGTTTAGCTGCATATGTGTCTATGTGTATTGGTGTGTGTGCATATGAATAAAGGTTTGGCTGCATGTGTGTATTTCATGTAATGTGTAAATACAATATGGAATAATACAATACAGCTCTGACATAGTAATGTAATTATCTTCCCAGACAAGGATTTGGATTAATTCAATATCACTCTCATTAGGTAATACTTGTACTGTTAAGGTTTGGATTCTTGTTAAAGAGGTTAATCTTTAGTGTGTGTGTGTGTGTGTGTGTGTGTGTGTGTGTGTGTGTGTGTGTGTGTGTGTGTGTGTGTGTGTGTGTGTGTGTGTGTGTGTGTGTGTGTGTGTGTGTGTGTGTGTGTGTGTGTGTGTGTGTGTGTGAGTGTGTGTGAGTGTGTGTGAGTGTGAGTGTGTGTGAGTGTGTGTGAGTGTGTGTGAGTGTGTGTGAGTGTGTGTGAGTGTGTGAGTGTGTGAGTGTGTGTGTGTGTGTGTGTGTGTGTGTGTGTGTGTGTGTGTGTGTGTGTGTGTGTGTGTGTGTGTGTGTGTGTGTGTGTGTGTGTGTGTGTGTGTGTGTGTGTGTGTGTGTGTGTGTGTGTGTGTGTGTGTGTGTGTGTGTGTGTGTGTGTGTGTGTGTGTGAGCTAAGAAATATGGTTATTGGATTGGGAAAAAGCATATGACTGCCATGTAGCAGCATCAGTGCCAAGTCTATCTGACTCACTCCTGCCATGAATATGTGGAGGACTCTTTGTTTTCCCATGGGTGGGTTGTAGGGGGCACAGCCCTCTGGATTAGACAATATAGTAACTGATTTTGTGTAAGTTATTCATATTTTACCCCGCAATTCCCCTGGTACCAAATTGTAGAATTATTTGGTCAAATTCTGTCCACGCAAATGTAGTTCTCGGGTAACTTTCCGCACACGCTTAGTTCTTTTTAAATCATTTTCTGCACATAAAATTCTTTAGACCTTTCCGCGTACTTGTTTCATCATCTGTCTGCAGATTAGCTCTGCACAGATATACAATAGTTTCACATAATCAACCTGTTCATTCATTCAAATCTTTAAATATGAAAGTGAAAGTGAACGCCAATGCGCCCAGGACGCATACAATTTTACTACATCGGGAATCTGCTGCAAAGCATTTCATGGTTTTCACAAAAGGTCAGTTTTGTTAACAACTGAGTTCTAATACAATATTAATAACCCCTGTTACAACAATAACCCAATCTTCATGATAGGTATTCGAAAAAGGATTGTCAAATTTCCGTGCAAATGTAGACCAAATGATGTTTTCCGTACGTGAAAAAATGTAATATTCTCGCACAAGAAAAATACTCTACAGTCTGGCCCTGGTACCTTTCCTACCATCACCTGTTATTGGGGCCAAGTTTGTTGCTACAAAACCTACATATCTGCATTGTAGACAGTGAGAGGAATCCAACAGTTTGATCTATCAAGAACTGTCAAGAAAAATTATCTGAAAGAATAATAATTGTAAGGTTAGATGACTGTGTGAAACTAAAAAAATATCCCTTTTTCCTTTTTAAAAATACTTCAGGGTTTAATAGTGCAAACCTAAGTTCTTAAAATCAAGCTGACAAGTTCCATGTTACTTAAATTACATTTGCAAGAGTCTGGTACAACATCAAATGAACATAATCAATCAGTAAGTCTTAGTGAATATAGCAGAGAATTACCTTTATTGCCAGTTCGACGTAATTCGACAGACTGTCATACCAATGAACAATAAAAAAAATATAATTCAAAACACCCAGTCATCTATGATGGCCCCGAGAAACACTCATTTTTTGGTCAAATTTGAAAAATAATTCATATATTTTACAAAATCCTATTTAAACAACATCACAGATATCTTATCTATCTCAAGACATCCTCAATTAACTCTGGCAAAGAAAACAAACCCTTCAAATTACTATGAAAAGCTGATTTTCGGGGTTCTCTCTGCTGCCGTACTCTGTTTTTGTTTACCAGCTGATCCAAAGGTCCTCCAAGACGTTTTGCCGAAATCCAATCAAATTTGAGCTTTCAAACGATGTTTAGAAATCTTGAATTCTGATTGGTTCAAGGTGCACGTGCTCAAACATTCTATTGTATCTAGGGATACGAATTTTACACGATGCTTCTGCAAGAACCAATCAAATTTATGTTTTGAAAAATAGTAATTCTGATTGGCTGATATTATACTTGCTAGTATTCGTAGCCAAATTTAAGAAGATACATATCATTTACTTCAATTGAATTCATTGATAGACTGAGCAAGATATTTATCAAGTCCGAAACCGAGACGTATTATGCGTGAATAATACGCCATTTCTACGCATTTTTGTTTGTTTAAAGGTTGAGTAAATCGAAAGAGAATTATATTATGTAACTTCCTGTATCATGCCCGGAGCAAAGTTTAAGGATTTTATCTTCAGAACCATGAAGATAACGCATTTGATCGATTAGAAGTATTACCCTCTTATGCAAACATACCAATAACCTTGGGTTTAAAAGGATATAAGATGTATTTGTTACATCCATCACCATCATCATCATCCTCACTATAATTATCAGTCTCATTACCATCATTATCATTATCAGTTATCATTATAATTATTAATATTATCCTTATCATTATCAATATTATCATCACTATCAACATAATTTTCCTCATGGTTGTTATTATTGTTATCATTATGATCATCATCATTATTGTTATTGTAATTACTGTTAAGATACATTATTATTATTAATATTTTTATTATTGTTATAATTATCTTTTCTTCTTATCAAAATTAGTATCATTATTATCACTACTATTATTTTTATTGTTACCATTATTATTATAATCATTATCATCATCATTTTCACGTTTATTATTAGTATTATCATTGTTACTGTCATTAGCATTATCATTAACATTAGCATTATTATCCTTATCATCATCATTGTCATCATGACTATCACTGTTATTAGAATCATAACTATTGTCATTAACGTGTATACATACATACATACATACATATATAAATATATAGATAGATAGATAGATAGATAGATAGATAGATAGATAGATAGATTAGAAATAGATATGTGTATTCACACACACACATATATGTATATATACATATATATATATATATATATATATATATATATATATATATATATATATATATATATATATATATATATATATATATATGTCTGTATATATGTGTGTGTGTGTTCTTATACATACATATACGAGGTGTGTGTGTGTGTGTGTGTGTGTGTGTGTTGTGTGTGTGTGTGTGTGTGTGTGTGTGTGTGTGTGTGTGTGTGTGTGTGTGTGTGTGTGTGTGTGCGTGCGTGTTGAAAGAATTTGACAGTCATAATAATCAACACATGCACGCGTAATATATATAAAAAAAAAACACATCAACACTTAAGAACAGACAAATAATAATAATAACAAATTTGCATAAGATGTCATAAGTCTATCACGATGTCCCGAACAGCTTCTTGTGCATCGATACATTGTTGACATAATTCAGGTTATCTGTTACAGGGTGATAAGATTTCCCTTTTATGATATGTAAATCTGTATTGTTCAGATTCACATAAAATTTCACCAACATACACATGTATAAACACATACGCACACGCTTGTACACGTATGTAAACGAGCAACTACACACACACACACACACACACACACACACACACACACACACACACACACACACACACACACACACACACACACACACACACACACACACACACACACACACACACACACACACACACACACACACACACACACACACACACACACACACACACACACACACACACAAGTCGTCCTTCAATGGTAGAATTTGGCATCACATAGAAGAGAAATAGTTTATAAATCATCGTAAATTAACTTCAGTTAGAAGCAGGTGATGGGATGGAATTTGAATGGAATTTCAGTTTAGACGAATTGTACTACAAATATGTATTCTATTTCGTGTGTGTGTGTGTGGGGGGGGGGGTGCAGGTGCGTGTGTGCTTGTTTTGAAGGAATAACTGATGTAATATTTGTAAATTACCAGGTAATATTATCGGCATCAAATTAATTACAAGGAATGGTGAACGCCCTGAATGGCCCGCCAGGTAAACAAACGCCAAAAAACGAAAGTAATTCTATTGTCAAGACACAGGCTAACAGCTCGATATAGCATCATATTATTATTATTATCATTATTATTATCATTATCATTATCATTATTATCATCATCATCATCATCATCATCATCATCATCATTATCATTATCACTATTATCATTAATGTTATCATCATCATTATTATCATTACTATTATTATTATTATTATTATTATTATTATTATTATTATTATTATTATTATTATTATTATTATTATTATTATTATTAATATTATGTTCTATAATATCAAGGGTACAGTTAAGAAAGAAATTTACGGAAGCCGAACATGATAGTGATAGATAATAGAGCAAACAAAAATTTACCTTAACAATGAAATAATGAATAATATTAAAACGTGCCATATGTTTGGATTTTATTCGTCTCCTGTACGATGAAGTATACAAAATGCCGATAAAAGAATCTTACTTGATAGATTACCAAGACGAAATCTTGATAAAAAAAAAAAAAAAAAAAAAAAAAAAAAACTTTGGCTACTTCTTGAGTGCCGAAAATCTTGAT
>NW_020868941.1:345356-347856 GCF_003789085.1 Penaeus vannamei
TCTATTCACTGATTCTCATTCTTCACTTTAATGACTCATTCTCTATTCACTGATTCTCATTCTTCACTTAAATGAATCTCTCTATTCTCTGATTCTCATTCTTCACTTAAATGAATCTCATTCTCTATTCACTGATTCTCATTCTTCACTTAAATGACTCATTCTCTATTCACTGATTCTCATTCTGCACTTAAATGACTCATTCTCTATTCACTGATTCTTTTTCTTCACTTAAATGACTCATTCTCTATTCACTGATTCTCATTCAATGATTCATTCTCTATTCACTGATTCTCATTTCGCACTTAAATGACTCATTCTCTATTCACTATTCACTTAAATGACTCATTCTCTATTCACTCTCATTCTTCACTTTAATGATTCATTCTCATTCACTGATTCTCATTCTTCACTTAAATGATCATTCTCTATTCACTGATTCTCATTCTTCACTTAAATGAATCTCATTCTCTATTCACTGATTCTCATTCTTCACTTAAATGACTCATTCTCTATTCACTGATTCTCATTCTGTACTTAAATGACTCATTCTCTATTCACTGATTCTTTTTCTTCACTTAAATGATCTCTCACTGATTCTCATTCTTCACTTAAATGACTCATTCTCTATTCACTGATTCTCATTCTTCACTTACAATGATTCATTTCTATTCACTGATTTCATTCTTTCACTTAAATGATTCATTCTCTATTCACTGATCTCATTCTTCACTGATTCACTGATTCTCATTCTTCACTTAAATGACTCATTCTCTATTCACTGATTCTCATTCTTCACTTAAATGACTCATTCTCTATTCACTGATTCTCATTCTTCACTTAAATAAATTCTTTATCCACTGATTCTCATTCTTCACTTAAATGACTCTTTCTCCGTTCACTGATTCTCATTCTTCACTTAAATAAATTCTTTATTCACTGATTCTCATTCTTCACTTAAATGACTCATTCTCCATTCACTGATTCTCATTCTTCACTTAAATGACACTCATTCTCTATTCACTGATTCTTTTTCTGTCTTGACTGACTGATTTTCATTTTTAACTGATTGATTTTCATTCTTCATTGACTGGTCGACTGATTCTATTCTACACTCATGCAATGATTATTATTCTTCAGTGAATGACTGATTTTCATTCTTGACTTACTGTTGCTCATTCTTGGTTGATTAACTGATTCTTATTATTCGTTGATTCTCTGTTTTTTTTTATTATTCGTTGATTCGCTGGTTTTTATTCTTCGTTGGTTCACTGTTTTTATTCTTCGTTGATTCAGTTTCTTATTATTCGTTGGTTCACTGATTCTCATTCTTCGTTGATTCACTGTTTCTTATTATTCGTTGATTCAGTTTCTTTATTATTCGTTGTTCACATTTCTTCGTTGATCTTTTTATTATTCGTTGATTCACTGATCCTCATTCTTTGTTGATTTCATTGATTCTCATTATGCACAGCTTTCCGGCTTGATTCCAATTCTTTAATTGATTCTCACTCCTGTTTGATTTCCATCCTTCGCTGATAAACTGATCCTCGTTCTCCAGTGACTGATTGATTTACTGACTGAGCGACTGATTCTTATTCTTCATTGACTGGTTTTCATTCTTCAGTGATTAACTGATTCTCGATTTTCCTTAACTGATCGACAATTCACATTTTTCACTCTCTGATTCTCATTCTTTGTTGATTTCTTGATTCTCATTCTCATCGGCTTGCTTGTTTGATTTTCATTCTTTATACTCCACTATCCTAAAATTTTTCACTGATTGATTTTCACTCTTTGTTGTGTTACTGATTCTCATTCTCATCGGCTTGCCTGTTTGATTTTCATTCTTTATATTCCACTATCCTAAAAAGAAAAAAAAGGTAGTCTGAGAGGAAACAAAACAAAAACGAGAATAAAACGACACAGGCGCAGAGAGAATTGAAAACTCTAAAGACGTGTGTTTCTGAGGATAGAATGCGTTTAGTGTCATTGTGGTTGTGAGGCGAGCAATCATGAGGACCTGGAAACGAGTAACCGTAGGATTGTCTAAGGCAGTGTTGTCCAAAGTGGGGTCCGCAACATAGGTCATAGGGGTACGTGAACAAACAAGGAACACACGCCTCACATCTCACATTGAGTTGCATAAGTATTTTTCAAGCATTTTGTTATTAAATCATCTTTTTTATACGTGTATTAAATTCGAATTTATTGACAAACACTCCTGCAATACAGTCTTTTCATAATTAGTATATTATTTGCGTTCTCCTAATTAAAATAGTTTGTTTAGCAATAGTGGACGGAGGGGGGGGGGTAACAGTACAAGAAGGTAAAGGATAGAATAGCAATAACAATACAAGAGGTAATAAAGGATAGAATACAATAACAATACAAGAAGGTAATAAAGGAATAGGACAATAAAGGATAGAATAGACAATAACAATAAGAAGTAATAAAGGATAGAATACAATAACAATACAAGAAGGTAATAAAGGATAGA
>NW_020868941.1:352856-358326 GCF_003789085.1 Penaeus vannamei
TATATGCATATATAGATATATGTATATATGTACATAATATTATATATATATATATATATATATATATATATATATATATGCATATATAGATATATGTATATATGGATATAATATATACATAAATATATATATATATATATATGTATATATGTATATATATATATATATATTCATATATATACATATATTTATATATACATACATATATATATGAATGTATATACATATATATAATATATATATATATATATATATATATATATATATATATATATATATATATATATGTATATATATATGCATGTGTGTATACATATATATATATATAATATATATATATATATATATATATATATATATATATATATATATATATATATATATATATATATATATATATATATATATATGATATATATATATATATATATATATATATATATATATATATATATATATATATATATATATATATATATGTGTGTGTGTGTGTGTGTGTGTGTGTGTGTGTGTGTGTGTGTGTGTGTGTGTGTGTGTGTATGTGTGTGTGTGTGTATGAATGTATGTGCATATACATATCCAGGCCTCGTAACAAGCTTTTCGTCCTCAAAGAACAACTTTCGCACCCCCCCCCCAAAAAAAAAAAAAAAAAAAAAAAAAAAAAACAGACCAAACACAAATTCCACGTTGAGCTGTTGCTCGCGAAACACACGGTTCACAGACGCGGCGCTTGAACAGATTTCCCCATTACTCCTTCCACTGACAAGAACAGACGAATGCGAAAACGACGTCACTGCCATACACGACCACTGGCTTATCTTGTTGTGACAAAATATGTGACCTCTGTGTTATCTGACACGTGACTTTTTCTGTTTTTGATCGACGAAATTAATTTTATATACATACATTGTACAAACCTAAGAATTACAAACATTCGAGTGGTTGCATAATGCTAAGAATAACAGACACTCGAGTGAATGCATAGTGCATATTCTTCAACAAGGTTTATAACATTGTTGTGTAATTTACGTCACGCGCTAACTTTAATTACTATATTGTGTGAAGCCAATTTTTTTGCGCGAATTCTCCAAAAGCTCATAAACCATCCTCATAAATTTCTGCTGATGTAGTCATTGTCTATGATTGTATTTCAATGGAAATTAGAAACGAAAATAATGAATATTACTTTCCAAAATTTATGAGATGAAAACGTAGGGAGAAAAAGGGATAATGAAATTACAAGAACACGGATTCAACATATTGCAATAAATACATCATAGCTTTCCAGAGAGCTCAGGCACCATGTCTCTGTGACTAATTGTTATTAACGCTTCGTCTCTTCTCCTTCTCTTCGTATTTGCCCTCCTCTGTGTCTTCTTTCTCATTATTTAGCTCACGTGCCTTCTCCTCTTTTTTCCCTTACACAACAGTTCATCTCTTCCTTCCATTTTTCTTCCTAGTCCAGCTCCTCCTTCTATCCCCTTTTCACCTATTTCCTTCTTCTTCTTTTCATTTCTTTATGTCCACTTTCTCCTCTTTTTCCTCTTCCGCATTTTCTTCCTCTAAATACATTACCTCGTCTTCTTTCACCACCACCTCCTCCTTCTTTTTTTTCTCCTCCTCCTCCTCCTTTCTTCTTCTCCTCCTTCCCCTCTTCTTTTTCTTTTTTTTTCTTCTTCTTCTTCTTCTTCTCCTCCTCCTCCTCCTTCTCCCGCTTCTCCAACCACCACCACCTCCTATTTCACCTCCTCATTTGGCCCTTCCTCCTCCTCCACCACCTCTTCTTCCTCCTGCACCCCCACCTCCCCTCCCCCCTCATCTTTACACCCACATCTTCAACCCCTCTTCACGCCCACCCCTCCCCCACGCCCACCCCCGCCCGCCCAACGAAGGTCAACCAGTAAGGAAAGCAAGGGTTTGTATTGGTTCTCCGCCATGGCTGGGAGCGAGAACGGAGCAGGTGAGTGAATGCAGGGAAAGAGATATATTTATTTTTCTACCTTTCTTTTCGTTTTCTAGCGGTGTTTAAGGGTCTAAGTGTGTTGATCTGCGGTTGTTTGCGTGTGTGTTTGTGGTTTAGGGTCTCCGTGGGCGTGGGTTTTGTTTGTCTTTTGGTTTTTCTGTGGTGATTTGCGCGTAACGGTGGGGGGTGTCGGAGGGAAATGTTTGTGCATATTGTATTTCGTCTCTTATTTGTATTCGAATCTGGATTAATTTACGCGATTTAAATCTGCATACTTATGAAGTCCCTCAGAAAAAAAGGCGCAAAGTGTTCTTTACGTATTCGCTGATTCGTGCTATTATGAACTAAACATTCTGTGTAAGGAAATCATGCAATGACGTCATCGCCCAGCGCAATTGGGGTCAAGAAGTTCCATGCCCATATTCCTAAACGGCAAAACAACAAAACCTAATATCCTACACATATTCCTACGTGTGAAAATGATGAAAAATTATACCAAAACAGTCTGGAAAAACGGCTAACACACAAGCACAAATTTCTCACGAGGTGTATGACGCCATTCCCAGAAAAGCTCACTCGATGACGTCAGTATGATCAGGTTAACCGTTACAAGAAACGCTTTCCGATTTTCTTTTTTTTTCCATTTCGTCAAAAAAGACATTTTATGGTTTATTGGCATTTGCTTGTGTGAATTATACCTCAACTTAAAAAAATATATAATTTTAAGTCCAAAATCATGTATTGGTTGAAAATAGAAAGGAAATAACTTTCTCCACTGAAAATATTAAAACAATGAATGTCTCGATTTGCATAAATCTCATTCGTCTCAATAAACACATAAGTCTTTCAGGATCACTCACTGACATTAATGGCTAGTTTTATGTATTTACATTGCTTACATTAAGAGTGGTGATATTATAAAGACCTTATTTTAAGCATCTGAACTGTTCTTAAATTAAAAGCAGTGGCAATGTTTTAAATAACAATCAAAGCTATGATAACAATATCGATTATACTGATAATGAAAATTGCATTACTATTGCTACTAGAGATGATGTTGATTATGATGATGATGATGATAATAATGATGATGATGATGATGATGATGATGATGATGATGATGATGATGATGATGATGATGATGATGATGATGGATGGTGGTGATGATGGTGACGATGATAGGTGATAAAGGCGATAGTGAAGAAAATGATGGTGATAACAACTATATGAATAAGAAAAAAATAAAAATATAATCCTTATGAAATTATCATAAGTGATAATAATTTTCAGGACAAGGATGATGGATAAAAACCATGATAATGGTAATGATTAAAATAAGAGCGACAACAATTAATACTAATAATAATTGCAAACAATATTCCAAATATCAATCATACAAGAATATTTCGTAAATCAGTGCAGATAAGAAGACCTTGTTACATTTGCAAACTGGAAGTCGTGCGGTGAACTTAAACAACAAAGACTTTCTCATTGTTTAAGTGAAGATAATGCCACAAATGACTTTAGACCTTATGGTAAGGGGCACCGATGTACATCAGTTTATCGATACAGGATTATAATACTAACTTATAATACTACAACTGAAAGATATAGGTCTGTGGCATCTACATCAACACCTTAACAAGAAGCAAAATACACGCTGTGATGAGAATAGTAAAATTACGGAAAGTTGTTTTGTAACATTTCGCTCTGTGTAAACTCAGACAAGCAGCATTTTTATCATTAGTTTTCCAAGTTGTAAAATACTAACTTTTCCCCCAGATACTGCATAGGCCTATATCGTTCAAATACAGTTCTAACAAGACCGAAATACACCACGTAATGAGAAACGAGGAATCATGAAAAAGTTATTTACTGTAAAATGCGCAGTTTGTTGCCCGGGCAGTGACGCGGACAAACTTTGAAAAGGGCAAGGGATCAGTTAAGGAAAATGGCAATTCCATGTATTTTTCTCTCCATTTTGGTATGAAGAATAAGGGTTGATATTATGAAAAAGTAATAGTTACCACTGTTAGTATTAATATTATCATTGATTTATCGTTATTACTACTATTGTCGTTATCATTCCAATTAAAGTTTTCATTAATATTCTCGTTGCTGTTGCTATCACCATTATCATCAGAATAATAATATTATGATAGTGATTGTGATAAACGTGATTATGATACTAACTGTAATTATGATAATGATTATAATGATAACGATGATGATGGCGATGATAAATAGCAATGATAATGTTAATAAGATAATAACTATTCATTACTTATCTTATTACTATTATTGTTTGCATTATCATTACATTGCTATTACCCCTCTATTCTTCACTGTTACCATTACCATTATTAATATTTCCACGATTAGTACCCCTTCTACATCAATTATCCTAATAAGCGTTTAACTAGCCATAATTAACAATATTACCAATGCAATAACCATAATAAGCGATGAAATGATAGCAGTATTTTTTGAAATTCTTCGTAGACAATCGAACTTTCGCGCCAAAATCGAACGCGCCTTTACTCACGCGCGCAAAGAATAACATTTCCTTAACTCTCCTCATATACGTGAGAAGTAACACGCACTTAAAGTTTCTATCATTTCCATTATCGTTATCCTTACTATCATTGTTATTATTATTGTTATTACCATTATTGTTATTATTATTATTATTATTATTATTATTATTATTATTGTTATTATTATTATTATCAGCACTATTATCATCATTATCATTATCTTCATCATTATCATTATCGTCATTATTATTACTTTCGTTATTATTATTATCATTATCATTATTGTTATAATTATCATCATCACAATCATTACGATCATCACTATTACTATTATCATAATTATTATCATCATTATCATCCTCATTACTATTATCACTAATATTATCATCATCATCATTATTACCACACCCATTACGATCATCACTAAGTACTACCATTACCTTACCCACGGACGTAAAAGAAAGAACAGTAACATGGTGGGTGCGTGTTGGTGCATCTGCCAACACCATCAAGAATATTGCCTATACAATCACGGTCGTGGTTGTCATACACACAACGAGTTTTTATGTGATGTTCTCGTGAGTTGATCTTGTTATATATTCATTCTAGTAACATGTGTTGTATTTGGACAGTTATTATTTATTCAGTTATTATCATTGTTACATTATTATTAAGTCAGTTTTATCCATAATTTACATTATCATTGTAATCAGGATTGCTGTTCTTATTATCATGAGTATGATGTTATTGATGATTATGATAATAACAACAACGATGATGATGATATTAGTTACTAAATCATAATGGTAACGATGATAACCTTCCTATCACCATCACGAACACTAATAGGAAGAAATAATTATTCTCATCATCGTAATTATCATTAAGATAAAACAGACAAAAAGCTGATGAAAGTGACACAGTATAACGATAATTAATCATAATCCTATTCTTCAAAAACAGCTTGTAA
>NW_020868942.1:0-17500 GCF_003789085.1 Penaeus vannamei
CGATTAAAAAAAAAAACAATTTCACTATCGATACATCAATAAACTCCCTAATTAATAATATCTTAATTAATGTTGCTTTCTCGTAACGATATAAAAACAAACAAACAATTTCACTTTCAATTCATCATAAACTCCCTAATTAACAAATATTGTAATTTTAATGCTGCTTTTCCCGTAACGATAAAAAAAACAATTTCACTATCAATTCATTAATAAACTCCCTAATACATGATCTTAATTAATGTTGCTTTCCCCGTAACTGGATAAAAAAAACATTTTACTATCAATTACATTAATAAACTCCCTTAATTAACAATATCGTAATTAATGTTGCTTTCTCGTAACGAAAAAAAAACAAAACAAACAACAAAACAAAAATTTCACTATCAATTACATCAATAAAATCTCTAATTACAATATTTCGTAAATAATGTTGCCTTCTCGTAACGAAAAAAACAACAAAACAAACAAACCAATTTCACTACAATACAATCCAATAAACTCCCTTAATTAACAATATCGTAATTAATGTTGCTTTCTCGTAACGAAAATAAACAACAACAAAACAAAACAAACAATTTCACTATCAATACATCAATAAACTCCCTAATTAACAATATCGTAATTAATGCTGCTTTCCTGTAACGGAAAAACAAACAAAACAAACAATTTCACTATCAAATACATCAATTAAACTCCCTAATTAAACAATATCTTAATTAATGTTGGCTCGTAACGAAAAACAAAACAAAACAAAACAAACAATTTCACTATCAATACATTAATAAACTCCCTTAATTAACAATATCTTAATTAATGTTGTTTTCCCCGTAACGAAAAAAACGTCAAGATATATATTGTTGCAAAAAATCACGGTGTTCAATATTGCATTTGCTGTTGATAATGTTTATTTTACTGAAAGTCTCTTGGCGATAAAATCTGGGAAGTTTGCTGATAAGATTTGGCTTATCAGGTACACTTTACCTTGAAATATATATTTTTTCTTTCTTTCTTTCATTTATTTTCTTTTTTCTTTTGCTATCTCCGTGTTACAGCATGTTTTTAGAAAATTATTTCTATGTTACTGCACTTTGGCTTTTTATTTTATTTTATTTTCTGTTATCTCTTTGTTACATAAATATTTTTGCGTATCTCTATGTTACATTTTTTTTTTGCTTTTCTATGATTTATTATCATTATTTTTTTTGCTATTTCTATGTTACTGCACTTATGTTTTTTTTCTTTTGCTATTTCTATGTTCCTACATTTATGTTTTTCTTCTTTTTCTTTTATTTTTCGCAATATTTCTATGTTTTTTCTGCAATAATATGTATTTGTTTTTTGTTTTGGTTTTCATTGTTTGTATTCTGAGTATCTATGCCTTTCTACTGGTTCTGTCTCTCCTGCTTTCTTTCTTTCTCTTTCTCTCTTCTTTTATGGGTTATTTTCCTTCTTTTCCTGTATCCTATGTTCTTCTAATATCTATATCTATAATCTTTATCCTACGCTTTTTCCTCTTCCGTTCCTTACCTCGTCATCTTCTTTCTATTCCCTTCCTTTTCATTTCCTTCTTCTTTCATCTTCCTTCCTTCGCCCCTCCTTCTTTTTTTCTTTCCTTCCTTCTTCCTTCTTTTCCATCCCTGTCCGTCATTCTTCCCTCCTTAAGGATATCTCTCTCCCTTCCTTCCATCTCACCCTTCCTCTTTCCCTCCTCCACCCCATTTTCAACCCCACTGTTCTCTCCCCTTCTTTTCGCTCCCTTCCAATCTGCACCTCTCCCTCCCTCTTTCTTCCTTGCTCCTCCCTGCCCTCCATTCCCCTCTTTCCCTCCATCCCTCCTTTCCATTCTCACCCATCACCTCCCCTCCCTTTCCTTCTTCCTCCTCATCTCACACCCTCTTCCCTCTCTCCCTCCCCATTTCAACAGCCGCTTTTCTCCCTCCCTCGCCTCCCCCCATTTCAACCCCCTCCCCCCCCCACGTCACCTCCATGGAGACAGTAAGACGAAAAAGACGACTGTCCTGTAGGATTCCGGATCATGACGAAAGTCCCTGTCCGACTTCAGTCCTCTGCGCGCGGTGGCTCTGGCCCTGCGAAGCTCAAGGAGGAGCTGGAGGACGAGGGTGGATGGAGGAGGTGGAGGTGGAGGCGGAGGTGGAGGAGGCATGGCATTCATTGTTTGTAGAAATCTTCGATAGGTTCGTGATGTTTTATAGATACGCTTTTCTCTGGCCTTGGGAAATATAATATTATCGAATACAAGGTGCAGCAGATAATGGTAATAATGGGTAATAATGTTTCACTTTTGGCGGGAAATTCTGTGTGGGATTTTTTTTCTCTCTCTATCTTATGTCATATATGATTTATCTATTTCGATAAAAAACGATGGATAATTTTCATTTACGTTGCTATATGTTCTTAATAAAGAGCATGTAGATTAATAAAGAAATGTAATATAATATGTAATATGTAGATTAATAAAGAAAGATTTCATCTATTTAACGAGAGATCTTAAAACATTACAATGCTTACACAGTTGCATAATCAGTTCGTATCTTAGATAAAGTAAATAATAATAATAATAATAATAAATAAATTAATGATGAATGAAACCATTCAATTCTAGAAAAAAAATGTCATATTCCCATTTTATTTCTCTTAAATAACCCTCTCATCTTTGTATGAATTTAAATCCCCCTTTTGAAACATACCCGTCTCTCTCAGTTTTTAGCAAAGTCGCTTTTAGAAAATCTGGCAGCGTTAATATTATCCATCATTACATTATTTTTTTATATCGTTATCGGCATAAGAAAGGTGCAAAACAGAACAATTACAAAAAGAAAGTCATTGTGACGACGAATGGAATTAGTCAGGGTAACCTTGATTTTACGAAAGAAATCAAAAGGTAGATAGAGATCGAGAGGCCATATATTATTATATATATATATATATATAATATATATATATATATATATATATATATATACATATATATATATGTGTGTGTGTGGTGGTGTGTGTGGTGTGTGTGTGTGTGGTGTGTGTGTGTGGTGTGTGTGTGTGTGTGTGTGGTGTGGTGTGTGTGTGTATGGTGTGGTGCATATATGAATATATATGTATATATATGTATATGTATATATATATATATATATATATATATATATATATATATATATATATATATATATATATATATATATATATATAGAGAGAGAGTAGTAGAGAGAGAGAGAGAGAGGAGAGAGAGAGAGAGAGAGAGAGAGAGAGAGAGAGAGGAGAGAGAGATACACACACAGACACACAGACACACAGACACACACACACACACACACACACACACACACACACACACACACATATAATATATATATATATATATATATATATATATATATATATATATATATATATGATACATAAATGAGAGAGAAGAGAGAGAGAGAGATACGAGATAGATAGATAGATAGATAGATAGAGAAAGCAAAGACAAAGTCAGACAGAAACAGACAAACACCCACAGAGATAGAGCAAGACAAAGCGTAGGATAACCATAACCCTCATCCTACCTTAACACGAAGTTGGGGATCGAAGTTGTGAAGTTCCCCTGACTGCCGCCAGCCCTGCACCGGAAAGGAGGCTGGGCATTCAATAACGTAGACCCAATTAAATGCACAGGAGCCAGCATGTGCACTGTAGGTGAAATAGACAACATTATTTTTTAATAATTTATTAATTTTGAGATTGTTTAATATTAAGATAGTTTAATTTAATATTAAAGTTTAATATTAAGATTGGTTCGATATGGTGACGTGGGCTTGTTTATATAATGCTTATGATAAACTATTGATAGTGTGTTTGTGATGCGATATTTATATTCCATTTTGGCGGAATAAAAAGGAGTTTTTTTTGTTGATTATTGTATTATCAAAACTGCTAAGATGAATTTTATTTCATTCATTATCGTCAGATTAGATGTATACAATATTAAACTCATATTTATTTATATAAAATGGCCGATGAACCAAGTCATCAGTATTATAATTTTAACATCAGAGTAAAAAGTGTGGTTGCCAGCGTTTATTAATTTTCAGTTTAGTTTACTTTTGCCGGGTTGTTAAAACCATAGAAAAAACGGTTTATTTTCACTTTCTTCCTTTAAATTTGTTTTGACAGCTGGCCTACATGAAAAAATAAACATAAATAAATGAAATATCATTTTTAAATTCCTTAGAGAAAATTAGCATTAGCAACTATGATCCAAATTCTGAGAAATCGTGAATGTTCCCATAAAAAGCTCTGTAAATAGGAGACCTTGTCCCTCACTGGCACTGAGGAGATGTCGTGGCACTCTGGCACTCAGACTCCGTGGCACCGAGTCGTGATGATGCCATTTCAAGGCTAAGACATCACTAAAAGAAATTAGAAAAAAACTAGATGTAACCGTTTGTCGTGACTCTCGTTTTCTGTGCATCTTTGATTGTAAAAGGGGTTACTCTTTTATAAAATATTTCGTATTTATTATTTAGGGAAGCTGTGGTGTATTTTTTTCTGATAATAATGATGATAAAAATACTTTCAATTATAATAATCATACTAGTAATAATGATGCTGATAACAATGATAATAATGATAATAGTAACAATAATAACAATAATAATGTTAACAATGATAATAATAATAATCATAACAACTACAACAACAATAAAAAATAACAATAATAAAAATTCCATCTCAGTTACAGTTGCAATGTGAAGCAGCGACTAACCTAACATCTAATATCTGACATTTAGACTATTATTAGCATACTTCCACTATAATGTCATATTCTCACTGTTAGAATGGTTTATTTTAACTTACTTTATTTTTTATAATAACGTATTACTCTCTTTATATCTTTCATAACTGCGATATTGAGAGATAATTTATTATTTAATGTCATAAAAGTTATATCTTTTTCTTTTTATTTATATCACAGATACTATTCTTCGAACAAACAGATTTGCTAATGAAAAGTTAAGTTCGTTAGCATAAGGTATAGTATAAATAAGACAAAAAAAAATTGCAATATTTAACTCGCATATTGTTTTAACTGCCTATTCACGTTTAAGTATAATATTTAGCAAGATAATTATCATCGAATGTTATTAAATCGTAGTTTTATTCTTTCCTCTTAATTCCTGTTGTGTCAAAATAAAAAATGTGTATTTCACAAAACTGCCGCAGTTTTATTGGGAAATTCTAGATCAATAGCAACCCGAGGAGGTGTCATGGCGTCTGTTTAGATGATTGTTCAATGAAAATATAACCAATAAAGTAATTATTTTCCATCCTTTTTGAAAACTAAAGAGACCAAAATGATCGAGATGCATATTCAAAGCATCCGGGACTTTTGTGACGTCATCAAAATAAACCCCATGTGCTTTCTTTTTTTTTCTTCAAAAAATAGAATCAGACGCCATGACACCTCGAATTGCTACTGATTTTGCCTTTTCCGTTTCGAGTTTAAGACTGAGAAAGAAAATTAACATAAAAAGTCATCAAACTGGTTTTAGTTCCTTCCACTTATCTCTTAAGTGTCAAAATTATACAAAAAAAAAAAAATGGTTTAGTTTAAGTGTCAAAATTATACAAAAAAAAAAATGGTTTAGTTCCTTCACTTATCTCTTAAGTGTCAAAATTATACAAAAAAAAAAAATGGTTTAGTTCCTTCCACTTATCTCTAAGTGTCAAAATTATACAAAAAAAAAAAAAAATGGTTTAGTTCCTTCCACTTATCTCTTAAGTGTCAAAATTATAAAAAAAAAAAATGGTTTAGTCCTTCCACTTATCTCCACAAAAAAAATGGTTTAGTTCCTCCACTTATCTCTAAGTGTCAAAATTATACAAAAAAAAAAAAAATGGTTTAGTTCCTATCGTCAAATTATACAAAAAAAAAAAAAAAATGGTTTAGTTCCTTCCACTTATCTCTTAAGTGTCAAAATTATACAAAAAAAAAAAAAAATGGTTTAGTTCCTTCACTTATCTCTTAAGTGTCAAAATTATACAAAAAAAAAAAAAAAAATGGTTTAGTTCCTTCCACTTATCTCTTAAGTGTCAAAATTTAAAAAAAAAAAAAAAATGGTTTAGTTCCTTCCACTTATCTCTTAAGTGTCAAAATTATTAAAAAAAAAAAAAATGGTTTAGTTCCTTCCACTTATCTCTAAGTGTCAAAATTATACAAAAAAAAAAAAAAAAAATGGTTAGTTCCTTCCACTTATCTCTTAAGTGTCAAAATTATAACAAAAAAAAAAAATGGTTTAGTTTCTTCCACTATCTCTTAAGTGTCAAATTATACAAAAAAAAAAAAAAATGGTTTAGTTCCTTCCACTTATCTCTTAAGTGTCAAAATTATAAACAAAAAAAAAAAAAAAATGGTTTAGTTCCTTCCACTTTATCTCTTAAGTGTCAAAAATTAATACAAAAAAAAAAATGGTTTAGTTCCTTCCACTTATCTCTTAAGTGTCAAAATTATACAAAAAAAAAAAAAAAAATGTTTTAGTTCCTTCCACTTATCCTCTAAGTGTCAAAATTTACAAAAAAAAAAATGGTTTAGTTCTTTCCACTTATCTCTTAAGTGTCAAAATTATACAAAAAAAAGTATTCTACAGACATTGCTACAGCGACACAACTGCCCACTAAAGTTTTCAAATGTAAAACATTAGAAATTTAAAAATCAAATGACATTAAACATTTGTAACGTCTGTTCTTTCCACTTATATCTAGTTCATATCTTATAAACATTGCCACTGTGATACAACGACCCACTAGAGCTTACAAGTTTAAGAACGAGAAAGAAAAATAAACATTAAATGAAGAAAAATAACATTAAATGAAAGAAAAATAACATTAAATGAAAGAAAAATAACATTAAATGAAGAAAAATAACATTAAATGAAAGAAAATAACCAAAAATAAATGAAAGAAAAATAACATTATAATGAAAGAAAAATACATTAAATGAAAGAAAATAACATTAAATGAAAGAAAAAAATACAATTAAATGAAAGAAAATAACATTAAATGAAAGAAATAAATAACATTAAATGGAAAGAAATAATAACAATTAAATGAAAGAAAAATACAATTAAATGAAAGAAAAATAACAATTAAATGATAAGAAAAATAAGCATTAAATGAAAGAAAAATAAACATTAGATAATGAAAGAAAAAATAACATTAAATGAAAGAAAAATAACATTAAATGAAAGAAAAATAACAATTAAATGAAAGAAAAATAACATTAAATGAAAGAAAAATAAACATTAAATGAAAGAAAAAATAACAGTTCGACACTAAATGGTTTAGGTTTAGTTTCACTTCCATTTAATATCTCGCCAAGGACACAGGCCAACAAAAAATGACTTTGTGTTATGTGTTAGCAGAGTTTATGGAAGAATCGTTTTATTCATTTGTTTGTATTATGTTATAGTTTGGTTGTTATTGTCATTTGTTATTTTTCTGTTTATTATCTTTAATCAGTTAAGCTGGTTTCTTACTCTCATATGATCTAATTTATTGTTGTTAATTCATCAGCATCATTATCTATCGTTACCGACTGGCATTCGTCCTATCACCAATCACATCACATCCACCACCAATACCCTTCATCAAGCACCACCACCATCTTTACTTCATCACGCATCAACACACCATCTTTACTATCACCATCACGCACCATATCATCATACAACATCATCGCCATCATCACTCATCACCACCATACCCCAACACCATCATTACTCATCACCACCATACCTCAACACCACCATTCTTTCACTCATCACCAGCATAACCTCAACACCAGGCAATCACCACCATCACTCATCACCACCATTTTATCATACCCCTCCCTTCCTCTCATCATCCACTACCACCATCACGACACTCTTCGTCCGACATCACAACAACAACCGATCATCACCACCCATGTCTTACCCATAATGGTGATGACTACGACGGGTATCTGCCATCTGCCATAGCCGACCTCTGTCAGTGCCTTCTCCAGGGTGTCAAGTGCCATTGGGAAGGCTGGTCCCTGTCAAGAGAATGATTATGATGAAGTTAGTGATGACAATTTTTAATGAGGTTCATGATAATGATGGGAGGTTAATGATGAATAGTGATGAAGTTTTTGTGATGATAATGATGAGTTAATGATGATAATGATGAAGTTAGTGGATAATAATGATTGAGCGGTTAATAATGATGATGAGGTTCATGATGATAATGATGTTAATAGATGATAATGGATGAGGTTTTAATGAATGAGAATGATGAGGTAATGATGATAAATGAAGTCATGATGAAAATGATGAATGAATGGTATACTATAGAGAGGATGATGATGGTTGATGACGTTAAATAATGATGATGAGATGTGAATGATGATCATAATGATAATGGTGATGGTAAATATAAAGATGATGATGATGTTGGTAAATTAATAAAGAGGATGATGTGGTGATGATGATGATGATGATGATGGTGGTGGATGAATAAGGCAATAATAATAGCAACATTCAAGATAATAATCATGATGATTAAAACAACAACATACAAAATAATAATGATAATAATAATAATAATAATAATAATAGTAGTAGTAGTAGTAATCATAATGATTATCATTATCATTTCACTTTTTAAACTACGGTAACAAATACACATGGTTCCAACACATACACTTCGCGTGTTCTCTGTAACCCTCTAACTTTCGCTATTATACTATAATTATATATATATATATATAGTTATATATATATATATATAATATATATATATATTTTTTTTTTTTTTTTTTTTTTTTTTTTTTTTTTTTTTTTTTTTTTTTTTACAGCAAACAACACAGACATGATACACCTCAAGGCGTTATGGGTATATCGTCTTCTTGTTAGTAGGAGGTAGAAAAAGTGCTGTTTGTTTGTTTGTTCCAAGGTCTAAGGAAGTATTTAGATGTTGGTGCTATCTGCGTGGGACCATGTTGTTCCATGGGAAATGTGAATGCTGTGTACTGGTTATGGCAATCTTAGCCGTCAATGTTGTCTGGTGAGGCTATACATATGGATAATATAGTACTACTATCACTATTATTACTACTATTATTATTATCATTATATAATTATAAATCATAATAATGATGAATGGTGATAATGATGAATATTAAAATAATAATTGATAATAATATAAAACAAATAATGATGATGATTGATAATGATAATAATATGAATAACAACAATAACAATAATAATAATATTTAATGTTAATATAAGGCACAAACAATATTTGGTAAATAATTATTGATGGGGTAATGATAAATAATCAAGAATGGCAATGAATAAATAAATAATAATAATAATAATAATAATAATATAATAATAATAATAATAATAAAAAATAATGATGATTACTAAAGGACCTTCAACATCTGCAAAATGCACAAGGTCGCAGATGACAGCAATCCACGCTTGCTACACAGATGTGGCTGAACGAAACATCTCAGTCACTTAACATACCTATTGAGCCACAGTTTTTCATTAGCAATACGTGCTCCTAAAAAGGAAGACATGCATTGTCTAATTCACAAGAAATGATCGAAAGTAATGTCAAAAAAAACATGTCCCCCAGACACTTTCGTCTACGCGCCAGTGAAATATTGCAGAAAACCTGCTATATCACTCGACACATTCATCAAACTCATCACCACCAACCATACTTCACCTCATCACCATCATTCATCATCATTCATCGCCATCATCACTCATCACACTATCGTCACTCATCACCAGCATACCTCAACACCATCATCATCACTACATGCACCGACCATACTCAACACCACCACCACTCATCACCATCACAACCTTTATTTATCATACCCTCCTTCCCCTTCCTTCCCTCAAATCTATAACCACCACCATCCACTGACACTCTTGCGTCGGCGACATCACAACAACAGACCGATCAAGTTCACCTACCCATGTCTGTAACGCATAATGGTGATGACTACGACGGGTATCTGCCATCTGCCATATAGCCGACCTGCTGTCAGTGGCATTCTTCGACACTTAAAGAAACATTGTCTATTGTGGCCCGTCGCCAAGTGTGGACCCTCCTTATG
The DNA here is from genome assembly GCF_003789085.1 of Penaeus vannamei. Taxonomy (NCBI): domain Eukaryota; kingdom Metazoa; phylum Arthropoda; class Malacostraca; order Decapoda; family Penaeidae; genus Penaeus; species Penaeus vannamei. Next base: position 10,157 of record NW_020868942.1, read on the forward strand.
CAAGGCGCATAATTTCCAAAGGCTTATGACATAGGTAGTCTGGATTGAGATTCTAGACCGAGGCACCAAGTTTCCAATGACCGTGGTTGTAACAGCGCTATTATAACAGTACTTATTTAGACCTTGGTGCTAAAATAGAAGAGGGACGCCCTTCGTGTGGACAACACGGGCAGAGCTGTGAACGAAACATACTGCAACTGACAAAAAAGGTGCATTAATTGGCCTTGAATCGAAGTACAAATTTACGGTAGGTACGGCGCTGGGTAGCTAAGGCAGTGCCTCGCCTGAAAGTAAACGACATTTACACTCAGACATGCAATCTCATGGTATTTTTGGTTGCCAGCAACAGGAAAGCCCTTAGGACAAACTCAATGGAGACCTATTACAACGACCTGCTGGATCTCGTTTCTGAAGTTCAAGACTTTGCAAGACGACTTGACAACCTGCATCCGTGGAAGTTATCGTTGTTAACGCAAGCAATCGTGAGACTTCTAAGCTGTTGAAACGATGAAAGACAAGACTTAGGACAGACGTTTGCAGGCTGCGTGGGGCAGAAAGGTGGCAGGTAACCTCGCTCCAACAAAAGACACATATTAGTGTAGTCTGAACTCACTCAACTTTAACACATTTTACTGTAGTCAGCCAGAAACTTCACTCAACAATCAGTACCTATTTTGCCGGGAAATTACTCAAACCCCAAAGCGAACTGGAGGTCCCTGGCATCACATATAACAAAGAGCTACCCTTTCGAACTCGCCTCGAAAACACTGCGAGAAAAACATCCCGAAAACTTGCTTCACTAAGACGAATATCATGGCAATAGGATACCCGAGGGAGAGAAATCTTATACATGGCTCAGATCCGCTCTGCAATGGAACCTTCAACTCTTACGTGGTGCCGCCAAGAATCACCTTGTGCTTCTCGACAAGATCCAATCACGTGTAGAGAGAGAGAGAACAAAAATCAAGACGACCCGACCTTGTCTACAAAACCTTCAGCACCTTTGGGATGTGGGAGGGCTTAGCACAATATTCAAAACTCAGCAACTACAAGTGCTTCATCTGTAAGTACTAAGTCAACCAGTACGACACAGCACACGCACCACTAGAATTGTGGAAAGAGCGCCTAAAACACAGCACTAATAAATAGAGAGGGAGGGAGAGGAGGGAGGGGGGAGGGGGAGGGAGGGAGGGAGGAGGAGAGAGAGAAGAGAGACGAGAGGGAGAGAGAGAGAGAGAGAGAGAGAGAGAGAGAGACGAGATGAGAGAGAGAGAGAGAGAGAGAGAGAGAGAGAGAGAGGAGAGGAGAGAGAGATGAGAGATAAGAGAGAGAGAGAAGAGAGAGAGAGAGAGAGAGAGAAAACACACACACACACACACACACACACCCACAGCACACACACACACACACCACATACCACACACACACACACACACACACAGAGAGAGAGAGAGAGAGAGAGAGAGAGAGAGAGAGAGAGAGAGAGAGAGAGAGAGAGAGAGAGAGAGAAGGGAACAGAGAGAGAAAGAGAAAGCGAGAAAGAGAAAGAGGAGAGAGAGAGAGAGGAAGAGAGGAAGAGAGAGAGAAGAGAGAGAGAGAGAGAGAGAGCGAGAGAGACGAGAGAGAGAGAGATGAGAGAGAAGAAGAGAGAGAATCTAATTTCTGTCCACAGTTCAAACGTATTACAAGTTAAAACCTAAATGTAAGAAAATCCATAACTACAAAAGGAAAATCAACCGAGACTTATCTTTCACACAAACCTCTTGGCAACAACAACGCTATTAATTTCGTCTTTCACCATTTACCTTACTTTATCGCCTTCGAAGTCTAGATATATTTATCCGCTCACATAATCTCGAGCATTACAAAAAGGAATGCACGCCAACAGAATCGCCAGTCATGTCAGACAAGTGTTCGGGACAACGTAGAAACGACGCTCACCGCTGCCAAAGCTGAACTGAAACAGACTCTGAAATCCTTGCCAAACGCGTGATACTCCGCTCTCGAGTTGCCAGTTCGCATATATTTGATAAGTGGATACGTGGGGTATTCGTTGTAATTTTGTATTTCGTTGTTGCGTTTTGATGATTTATCGTGGGATCCAAACAAGCAATAAACGGATAATATCTAGAGGATCGAACACACTAAAACCTTATTTACAAAACGAATCATCCTATCGAATACTTTTCTTAAAAGATTCGAAAACGATATGCATGCCACAACGTTTCCCAATCTTATATAAACACGACAATTTCCTTCTGTAAATCTAACGAATTTATCCTCCTAATATCAAAACATCACAAGGGTTGTCATGGTATAAAAAAAAACACACCACAGGAATTGTGCTTGTAACTCTAAACATTTAAGGGGAAGAAGTCATTGTTTTCCCCCGCAATCCCTACCTTTCCCCTCCCTATCCTCACTCCCCTCAGTGTGACACAAGAGAGAAGTGTGATGCAAGATCTAACATTGTTTTCTCTCTTTTCTCTGAGGGTGGGGGAGGGAGGGAGGGAGGGAGGGAGGGAGGGAGAGGGAGGGAGGGAGAGGTGTGAGGGAGGGAGGGAGAGAGGGAGGGAGGGAGGTGAGAGGGAGGGGTTGAGAGGGAGGGAGGGAGAAGGAGAGAGGGGAGTGGGGAGGGAGAGAGAAGAGGGAGGGAGGAAAGGAGGGAGGAGGGAGGGAGGGAGGAGAGGGAGGGAGAAAGGTGAGAGGGAGGGAGGTGGTGAGGGAGGATGAAGGGTGAGAGGGAGGGAAGAAGGATGAGAGAGAGAGAGAGAGAGAGAGAGAGAAGAGATGAGAAGAGGAGGGCGAGAGAGAGAGAGAGAGAGAGCGAGAGAGAGAGAGAGAAAGCTAGAGAGAGAGACGCGAGAGAGAGAGAGAGAGAGAGAGAGAGAGAGAGAGAGAGAGGAGAGAGAGAGAGAGAGAGAGAGAGAGACGAGAAGGAGAGAGATAGAGAGTGAGGAGGGAGGAGGGAAGGCGGAGGAGGGAGGGAGGAGAGAGGAGAGAGGGAGGGAGGGAAGATAGATAGACAGATAGATAGAGGATAGAGAGAGGGAGAGGGAGAGAAAGAAAGAGAGATAGGGAGCGAGATATACTGTATATATATCTATACATAGAGAGAGGGACAGGGAGAGCGAGCGGGGAGGGGGGGAGAGAGAGAGATAGGGTGCGAGATATATTAATATATATAATATATATATATATATATTATATATATTATATATATATATATATATTATATATTTAGATTCAAAACTGTCCTTTATTCCCATGACAGAGGAACAATACACCATGGACTACATATGCACAGTATTTTCAACAAAAATAAAATCCCCCTCAGATGTTATAGCTTGGGCAGATGTTTACCTTGTGACGTCACTGTACTGGTATACCATATAAGGCACAGGTGTCACACTCAAAAAAGTTCGAGGGTTCTGAGTTAGAGAAGAGAGAGAGAGAGAGAGAGATGAGAGAGGAGAGAGAGAGAGAGAGAGAGAGAGAGAAGAGAGAGAGAGAGAGAGAGAGAGAGAGAGAGAGAGAGAGAGAGAGAGAGAGAATGAGAGATGAGAGAGATAGATAGAGAAGAGAGAGAGAGAGAGGAGAGAGAGAGAGAGAGAGAGAGAGAGAGAGAGAGAGAGAGAAGAGAGAGAGAGAGAGAGAGAGAGAGAGAGAGAGAGAGAGAGAGAGAGAGGAGGAGGGGGGGATAGAAGGAGACAGAGACAGAGACAGAGAAAGAGAGAGAGAGAGAATGATTCTATGAATGCCAAAAATATAAAAGATAGATAGGGAGAGGCGGGGAAGGAGGAGAGAGAGAGAGAGACAGGAGAAAGAGAGAGAAGAGAAAAAAGTCTGTTTTGCCAAGACAGCTGAGAAGAGAAATGGGACAGTACCTGCCTGGCTCTTTGGTTTTGGGGTGGGAATTATTATAGCTTCTTTCCAACTCTGGGGTGGTGTGTGGCAGTTTGCCAGGACTTGTTGATGAGCTGAAGCAATGCAAGCTCTCCTGTAAGACCTAAGTGTGAGATGATGGGGTGTGAGGTCCCATCAGAGCCCGGTGCTGATCCAGAACTAGTTTTGTATGTTTTTCTTAGTTCCCTGGTGTGGCACACTAACTGGAGCTCCACTGGGAGATGTGGAGCCCGTAACTAATTTGCCACTTGCACACATTCGAGTTAATGGTGGCTGGCTGTACAGATTGGGACTGGGCTGCACAGTTTAACTGATTTGTGGTGATCGCAGGGAGGCAGAGTGCTCTGCATTGGTCTGGAGGCTCCCAGCTTCCTCCCCTTCATGGCCGCAACAGTCTGGGTCATTGCCATCATGGCGACCTGGGCTGCCTTCTCCGCCTCCTCGCTAGTCCTCCCCAAGGCTGTTGCTACTGCAGTAACTACAGCACTCAACAGGAGAGTCATATCCTTTTCGTCAAAGAGAAGTTTATCGTCTGCTGGGGAGGACTTGGCAGTGGTCTTTGAACCTTTTCTCCTTTGGTTCTTTTTAAGCTGCCTGGGAAACTCCTCTGGATTGGAAGTATCCTGCATGGGCTGGGGTGGTGTCTCCTTCCTCTTAGGGAGTCTTTTCCCCAGACGTAGGTGCCTGAGGGTGCATGAACAAAGTCAGGACCCTTTTTGGCCAACTCCTGTTTCCTGACAGAGCAAGCCAGGCTCCAGGCGTGATACCTCTTGGCGCAATTGGGATATTTGGCTACTGTGCTCCTCTGACCATCTTTGTGCGTCTTGATACACATTTCAGTCTGATGTGCCTTGCTGCATACATACATCACATTTGGCTTTGGCCTTGCAGTTCGGCCTGGTTGTGCCCAATCTTTTGGCACGTGAGCCTCAGTGGTTCTGGCACAAATGTTCGAAGTTTGTAGGAGCCCCAGTTACCCATATCAAGGGTAGTGATTGAGGGTGACCAGAACTTCCCTGGTTGGGGTCTTCCCTTTGGACATGCGAGAAGCCTTCACGATCTGAGGGTGTGACGTGATCATCTCCATATCATACCCTAGTGGGAAACCAAGTAGCACCATCTTGGTTCTTTTTTCTTGGGGAATCAGTGGCGAGATACACACTTTTCTCCCGTCAACCTAAAGCTAAAGTCACACTAGTCTAGACAGCCTCGCCGAAGTCTCGTCAGCTGACCAATCCCAGGCTGTGGCTGACCAGACTCTGGGGAGGCTCTCTAGGGATCCCAGGACAGAGAAGACTAGTGTGACCGCTTAAATACCCTATCACACTAGCACTTTTTCCGGCATTTTTTTTTCGAGCCAACGCACTTCCCTCTACTTTTAGCCCTATCGATCACGACGCCCTAAACATAGACAGATAACATCGTCCAAAGGAAAGCGTTTCACCTCCTCGATCGCACGACCTAATGGAATAAATATTTTCTTCGGGATTGCACGGGGATTGGGTGGAATGGAGTCTCCTACATCAGGGTTCTTCAAACTAAAAAAAATCCCACCACGACGCTACCTTCGTGACCCAGCATTTCCATTCTATTGTTCTCATACACGACAGTTTCCTTTCCTCCTATCTTCAGTCTCTCTCTCTCTCTCTTTTGTTTATGATAATTTATGGATTATTATTATTATTACCGTCATTATCATTATCATCATTATTATCATCATTACCATCATCATTATTACCATTATCATTATTCATCATTATTATCATCATTATCATCATCATTATTATCATCATTATCATTATCATTATTGCAATTATCATCATTGTTATAATTATTATCACCATCATTTTTATTATCAATAATATTATTACTATCATCATTACTATTATTATTATGGGGCGACCTACTGAACATGAGCTTGCGACCAGAATCTTTGAAGAACCCTGTCCTACATCAACCTTCGCTCCCGGAGAATGAGTGAATGAGTGAATCTTTGACAAAGTCGAAGTTTATCTCCCTGTCTCCCAAGAAATTGTCCTCGACCCGTTGGTACTTCTGATGATGGTCAGAGAGGCCAGGGTCAATGTTATTACAATCACCATTACTCATTAGTTATATAGACCCTGAGTGAGGCTACTACTCCTCGCGTGAAAATTATCCTCCCCCCCCCCCTCACTCACACACCACTCAGGGGTCTACTTGCCACATACATTCGCGTTCCCGATTTTTTCGCGGGAAGGGGTTTATTTTTGAAGCTCAGTTCGCGGAAAATTCACCGAAGAAATTCTAAAAAATGGGGATCCTTTTCTTGCTTCCTCCGCGGGAAGTCTTTAAAAGTGTTTTAAACTCGAAGAAAATCTATAAATAAGGAATCTTTTTCTTGTTTTCCCCGCGGAAAGTCTTAAAAATGGGTTGTTTTAAACTCGAAGAAAATCTATAAAATAAGGAATCTTTTTCTTGCTTTCTCCACAGGAAGTCTTAAAAATTGGTACCTTTAAACTCGAAGAAAATCTAAAAAAAAAAAGGAATCTTTCTTGTTTTCCCTGCGGAAAGTCTTAAAAATTGGTACCTTTAAACTCGAAGAAAATCTTAAAAATAAGGAATCTTTTTCTTGTTTTCCCCGCGGAAAGCCTTAAAAATGGGTTGTTTTAAACTCGAAGAAAATCTATAAATAAGGAATCTTTTTCTTGCTTTCTCCACAGGAAGTCTTAAAAATGGGTACCTTTAAACTCGAAGAAAATCTTAAAAATAAGGAATCTTTTTCTTGTTTTCCCTGCGGAAAGTCTTAAAAATGGGTACCTTTAAACTCGAAGAAAATCTTAAAAATAAGGAATCTTTTTCTTGTTTTCCCCGCGGAAAGTCTTAAAAATGGTAGTTTTAAACTCGAAGAAAATCTAAAAATAAGGAATCTTTTTCTTGCTTTCCACAGGAAGTCTTAAAAGATTATTGTTTTAAACTCGAAGAAAATCTTAAAAATAAGGAATCCTCTTGTTTCCCCCTGTGGAAAGTCTTAAAAATTGGTTTTAAACTCGAAGAAAATCTTAAAAATAAGGAATCTTTTTCTGCTTTTCTCCGCGGAAAGCCTTAAAAATGGGGTAGCTTTAAACTCGAAGAAAATCTATAAATAAGGAATCTTTTTCTTGCTTTCTCCGCGGAAAGTCTTAAAAATGGGTACCTTTAAACTCGAAGAAAATCTATAAATAAGGAATCTTTTTCTTGCTTTCTCCGCGGAAAGTCTTAAAAATGGGTTGTTTTAAACTCGAAGAAAATCTTAAAAATAAGGAATCTTTTTCTTGCTTTCTCCGCGGAAAGTCTTAAAAATGGGTTGTTTTAAACTCGAAGAAAATCTAAAAAATAAGGAATCCTTTCTTGTCTTTCCCTGCGGAAAGTCTTAAAAATGGGGTGTTTTAAACTCGAAGAAAATCTTAAAAAATAAGG
>NW_020868942.1:22500-32500 GCF_003789085.1 Penaeus vannamei
TACTCCTTTTCACTGGTATTATATAACACTTTTGATGTATATGATAAAGGTCATTGCATTACATAAGAAGAAATTGTTAATTACAAAGGTAGGTACCTACTAAGTATAGACCAGATCATGTTTTTTAAACCTAGGCCTTAGTGATGTCATATCTAATAATATACACTATTATCAGTAAACTGCAGTGTCAGATTTAAACTTGATAATCCCATTAATCTTTAAAATAAATCCAGAACTGCTCCATTTGCACATTAGCTTGATGTATTTATTAATATATGACCTCACCTCCATAAATGAAAATGAGGTCAAATCAGAGGGTCAAATGACAGTTCTTTGTCGGTAGAAATGAAGGCCCATGTTCTCCCTGAATCTACTTGAAACCTGCTGTGAAATGTGATGGAAGTCTAACATAACTATGCAGCTGTGATAAGTGATTTCTATGGCCAACACCCGTCACACTCAAAGAGAGAGTAACAGATCTCTACCATATAAAATTCTGGCAAGATAAAACTTAGGCTGGTTCTCTATTTAGACATGAATCACAAGGTAGGTCTATAAACTCAGTCTTGCAAGAACATATATTATTTGTGGTGAAGTTGTGTTCGCTTTTGTCAGAGCACTGACAGGCTGGAGGTCATGCCACTGGGTGTGAAGCAAGTGATGAACTTCCAGATAATTATTTGACATTTACCAAATTGGTGGTTTATTGTATTGTTCCTCTCCATAATAGCATGCATCCTGAAAATATGCTATTGTAATAACTTATATATTTTGTTAATTATTCAAAACAGTACTGTTGGAAGTGACACTGTAGCCTCCATGCAGGACAAAGGCTAAGAAATGTTTCCTGCTTATAATTGACCAAATAGAGTTTGGACTAATACCTTGATAATTAATTGCCAGGTGATAAAGCTCTTGTTTTATGATGATTTACATGGTAGGGTTTTAATTGCTTTCCTGGAGGATGAAATGTGGAGGCCATGGCATTGCTGTATTTTAGAATTGCGAGTAAAGATTCCTGAACTATAATTACCTTTAGTCTACTGAGTGCAGCTTAATTTTTAGACCTAATAATGTTTTGTATATGCCTTATGACCATTTATTTTCTTTATCTTTTCCTACTTAAATTTAATATTGGAAGGAGGAATAGGAAGAATCCTAATATACTGTGGTCTACTTTTCCTAACATGTAAAAAGAATGTTGAGTTTCTGGTATTATGAACATTATTCATTGCAACAAATGTAGAAAAAGTTATAAATGAAAATGTAAATCTTCACAGTACAGGTGATGTATTTAACCAGTTTCGAGTATACCTCTGTAAGAAATGCATTACATAATGGAAACCGGTCAAACACACCTCTTGCGCCGTGAAGATATCTATTCTCTTTCATACCATTTTCTTCTGGTATTTTCTTGGGAATAGATCGCTGATAGCCATGATACATGTGTATATATTTTTTATTGATGAGTTGGATTCTTTTAGGACACCAGTTGACCTTGAATTACAGGAGACACGTATTTGTATATGTTTGTCAATGATTGCTTATTTTGGGGTTCTATTTTTTTTTTTTTTTTTTTTTTTTTTTTTTTTTTTGTCACTAAATATATTTATAAAATAAGTGTCCCATTTCTTTAATAGACTCTTGGAAATGCAGATAAATAAAAAAAGAATGGACATCTGAACAGCCTTTTGTTCTTTAATACTTAGATTGTGTCAGGAAATATGATGTCATAGAAAGCCGTAGTACTACTGTGTTTTCTCATCTGATTATGCTTTACAGATTCAAACTGCTTACTAGAATGTGGTTCAGCTTGTTATCATATGAGATCTATTTCAATGCTAAATTAACTGTCCTTGAAGTATAGGTGTGTCGACAGTAAAAGAAATATATTCTCCAAGTTGTGTTTTCTTATTTCAGTGAATGGAGTAAAGTGGGCAGAAGGGAGGAAGCATGTTATAATGAATTTTTTGTGATGTTGTTATCGAGTTCATTGTCACTAAATGAGGCAAAAAAAAAAAAAAAAAAAAAAAAAATATAATATATATATATAAAATAGAAAAAAAAAAAAAAAAAATGGAGACAAATTACAGTTGAGAACATGAAGAAAATCTTGCAAGGAAATATTTTCAGTTTGTATACTCTATGTATGGATTTTAATTAACCAATTGGATCAGAATGCTTCATTCTCATTATGTAGCCCAAAATATGAGCATTAGCAGGCTTACTTGTGCAGCCACTCTGCCCGCTGTGTGGATTGTAGGCTGTGGTGACAAGACTCCATGCCTCTCTTTGCATTGTTGTTTTCTCTCTTTTTGCATGTGTTTTTAGGCTTTTTTGCCTTTTTCCAGTGTATATAATTGTCATTTGACTTGCTTTATCCGGATGGTAATAGTCTGTTTTCCTTGCCCAGACTCTCAAGATAGTCCATTGATCAGTACAGTAATGATAATATTAATAAGTAACATCTTGTTACTTGTGTCATTTTTTTTTTTCATAATATTAAATTTTCTGAAAATAGAACTTGCACTGCAGGTCACAGTGAGTAAGATTAGGGTCCTGATCGCAGAAATGGCGTCCTCCCTACATTCCATTACTCATTTATCAATGGAAATATTTAAAAGCAACTTCCTAAATGCCTTCAAGAGCTTTGTGCCCTCAAGGCGAGTCATTCCTATCAACTCGGCCTTGAGTCAAAATTCTCGTGACGGAAAGTTCTCATCACTCTGGCCCTCAGCCAAATTTTCCCATGACAGCATGTTCTCATCATCTGCCCCTCAAGGCAAATTTTTTTCCATCTGAATTTTAGGGCTTAAAGTGTTTTCATTATTATTATTATTGTTGTTATTATTATTCATCAAATAGGGATAGAGTATTTGTCCTTTATACGTTTCTATAATACTTGATAATGCTTTATTATTTTGAAGTTTGTATAGGAGTAGCCACTTCTAATTAGTTTAAAATTCTTAAAGTAGGGGTTATATAAATCATGACTTGTATCAAATGCTAAGATTAAAAAAGGAACTTGGATAGAATTATGATATATTTATAAAAGACTTCAGATTACTAAATTAATGGTGCTCAAAAACAAAGTGATAAAAAAGAAAATAGGGAAATGTTTTCTTTATCTAATCGAGGAAGAAAAGATGTTAAAAAGAAGGAATTATTCTTCAAAACAGTATGAATAGTGATTGTTTTTGATATTACATCTTTGTGAGTATTACAGAAGATGTATCATCAAAATTGTTATTATATGTACTGCGTTCTTGCAAAATCAGTCATACCTTTTCTGCATTTGCCAAAAGGAACTCTATGAAGAAGGATTATTACTTATAATTTTATAAGTAAACCAAATAGAACATCACTTCATTAATATTTTTATAAGAAAACCAAATAGAACTCCACTTCTTTGATATTTTTATAAGTAAACGAAATAGAACTCCACTTCTTTGATATATCTATTTGTATGTAATAAGTACATAAGCCAAGGACATTGAGTACAGTAAGAACATAAGCTAAGATATTTGTGAAAGAGAAGTGTTGTGATGTAAGGATCACTTCCACCTTGACAATAAAGAACAAAAAAATATTTGTTTGATAAGATGCTGTGTGTCCTTGTGACTGGATGATTTAGTCATATGAGAGATGTGTTCTGACAGTAGGATGAGTAATATTGAGTATACTGGGTGTTAATCAATCGTCAGTGTTGAGAATTGATGTACGTAGAAAAACATTTGTGAAAGTAAGAGAGCCAATTTCAGATCAGCCTTGTTGTTAGAAAGTGTTATGTGGGACCTCTAAATCAATATATTCAAGTAACTTAACTTTCCAGAAATTACCGATTGCTGTTGGTGTATTTGAAAATGTAGCTATTTCAGACAGAATTCTTAGGCTTCAAGATTTCTTCAAAACAGGGATAAAATGTCAAGTCACATTAACAAATAACTGTAGTATATCCTTTCTGTGGCAAGTTTATGTTCATCTTAGACATTTTTACATACATTGGTGAAAGATGAGTTGCAGTACACATGGATTGTTACATTATATATGTCCCACTATCTTTTCCTCTTTTTTTTTTTTTCTTTAATGAAGTCTTTTCCGCAGACGATCACATCCACCTCAGGTCTATTACGTCAACTGATGCAGATTACTAGAAGTGGATAGTTTATCTTGAACCAAATTGATGAAAGGATGGAAGGCAAGTTATATTTATAGGATTTAGTGGATGTAAGGGGACAGTTTAGTTGGTAGTAGGTTACGGACTATTGTAGATGAAATGTTGGGATCACATTCTTGAGAAGTAAAGTTGAATCTTGGGTGAATTGGTCCTTTTAGTGATCAGACATTATGAATGAATGGAATTTATATCACTTTTGAAATATTTTATTTTTTATATTTTGTTCATTTTGTTTGGTAAATTTTCATGAATGTTATTTGTTTGTAAGAAATAGATAGGTGAAAATGACTACAGTAATGCTATAAAGTTAATGTGATGCTACATCAGTGGGATCAAATGCAGACAATTCGCATTTTTGTGTACAAACAAGTGATAAAGTAGACAGATTAGATGGATTTATTTTTATGGATTTTATCATGGCAAGTATCCAAATCTTTTCAGAAGACAGATCTCAAACGCTGGTGTTTGAAGTCAGCAAAGTTCCATCCTTAACCCTATGCACAAATGACGACCAGGGTATGCTGACACAGAGCCTGGAGAGCAAACCGAGTGCAGAAGTGGGCATTCAGAACGGTACTAGGCTCAATCACGTCCAGACCATGAATCATACCCCAATGACCAGTAAGCTCATGGAGCATGTGGTTGAAGGGACGATGGTGCAGATCGTTGATGGCCCCCTGGAGCAGATTGTGGACGAGCAATTAGCGACAACGGATGGGCAGATTGTGAATGGAAGCATCGGGCAGATCGTTCCCACGGAGATGGAGCCCACCGTGGAAGGAGTTATCGAGCAGATGGCCAATGGGGTTCCACCAGGGGTAGTCAAGAAAGAAGAGATTTTGGATGATGAGGTAAGTTCAGAATGGTATGCTCGGACAATGTTGATATTCATATAATTATCGGTGACATTCTTTTAATAGTGAATCATTATTTTAAGTAAGTTCTTACATCAGGAGGTATAATAAGCCTCGTGATGATTCTAGACTCCCAGTGGATTGCCCAGTATAGCCCTATACCCCTTGACTTGACTGTCAAATTAGTCATCGTCACCAGGCCTCTTGCATCAATAATACAAGTATACACACCCAAACCCCTTGCAGTGGGTCATCATATCTCCAAAAATGCATGGATGTCTCTGCTGAAGAACCCGAGGTGTAGATAATGCAAACATACAAGAGGCAATTTTTTATCTATTTTATTATTATTATTGTTGTTATTATTTTATTTATTTATATATTTATATATTATTTTTTTTTCTTTTTCTTTCTTTCTTTTAAGCACTGAATACAATAGCTAGGCCAAGCAAGTGACCTGAGAATGGCAAATTTCCTTTTATTTCCTAAGTCAGACAGAGTTGCTGACCAGTATTCCTTCAGCCTTAAACAGAATCATTAAAAGAAATTTGAAATGGGATTAGGGTCATTCTTGTTTCTTGTAAATGACGTAAAGTCTTGCTGAAGAAATTAATATAATATTATCTTTCACTCCCCCCCATTTTCTTTGCTCTAACCCCTACTGTTCTCTCCCGTTTTTTTTTCTTTCTTTCTTTCTTTTCCATTGTTATTTTTCAGCATTTTAAAGCACTTCATAAGATGACTTAATTTCTGAAATGTACAGTGCTTGGCCTTAAGGAACTTGATCAAATGAATATGTTGTCTGGCATTGGACGGGAAATCAGATTCAGTATATATCAGTGTACTCATTGGGATTACGAGTAAAAGTTTTGAGAGTTTTGGGAGTGCTGGCAATGCAAGTTTTCAGTTAATCCTAATTAAGGCTTTTGGATACTTCAAACTAAGCTCTGTGCTGTCAGCTCCTTGAAGGAAAAATTAGAAGCATGGAAAATGTGTTTTCCCCGTGATAAGGGATTTTTGGCTATGGCATTTACAATTTTTTTGGTGAAAGAGATGAAAAAAGTCTTACTTTGGAAGGCTCCATCTCTTTGGGGATTGCAGAAAAGTCTAGACAAGCAAATTGTTGATGCGTGCACTGAATAACAAACATAAGGATATAATCTCCTTTTCCTCTCTCTCTTCTCTTTCTTTCCTCCCTCTCCTTCCCCTTCTTCTCTCCTTCTCTCTCTCCCTCTCTTCTCCTTCCTCTCCTCTCCCTCTCTCTTCTTTCCCTTCCTTCTCCTGTCTCCTCTCTCTTCTGTAGTTTTCCTCTCCTCTCCACTCTCCCTTCTTTACGTTCCCTCTCCTCTCCCGTCTCTCTTCTTCCCTTTTCCTCTCCCCTCTCTCTTTTTTTTATTATTTACATTTAATATCTGTAAGTTAAGTTACTACTACTTTAGTCTCTGCCTCCATAGAAGATATCTCCAAGACCATTTTTTATATATTTTTTTACGCTTTTGTCATTGGTTCACCATGAAGAATTATAACATTGTATTTTGCTATTAAGTCAGTTTACAGTTACAGTGTAGATGTGAAAAGCACTACTGTGTTTAGATTTTAATTTTCTCGCCTTTTCTTACAAATACCTTTGGAGGTTTTAAATCAGTGATTATCAGACTAGATATTAAGAGATGATGTTCCCTGACTGAAAATGGCTGAATAGCTTTAGGCTACGAAAACACACGCTCAGTCTCTTAATACTCCCTTTAAACAGTATATTATTTACAGGATAAAGATGTTTTGCTATATTTTGCCAAGCAGATTTGACCTCTTCAAAGATAGCTCAAACGCAGTAACAGAATGTGTATATATTCTGCACAGGTGGAAGAAGATGCGCTGGAAGCCGAGTTGGACAATGACCTCTTAGATGAGGAGGAGGAGGAGGATGACGAGGTTCAGATCAAACAAGAGAAGGGCAGGAAACTACGCAGCCGACGGAAGAAGAAACGTAAGCTGACTTTCATCCCAAGGAAGCTGAACAGGATCTACCAGTGCGATCAGTGCCCAGCCATGTTTGCCCGAGACACTCAGCTGAAGTATCATGCGAAGGTTCACGTGGACCAGACAGAGGTGAGACATGAAATTGCCGATCAATGTATAATGTTAATTAAAAAGAACATGAATAATGGATGTACCAATGGAGGTATAGAAAGATAAAGGGTGCTGTTGTAGAGGCATTTTCTATGGATTATGTGATATATGCCTTTTCCAATTTAAAGTTGTGGAATCAAGGAGTGTTCCCGTAACAGTTTAAAAACCTCCGATTTGGTACTTATCAGTGAAACTAAATATTTTTTTCTTTTTTTACCTTTCAGAAATATGAGTGTGACCAGTGCCATGTCGTCTTCTCCCGCATGAACAAGCTGATGAAGCACCGTCAGCATGCCCACCAGGAGGCTCTCTCATGCGACCAGTGTAACTCCCAGTTCACGCACATCAACAGCTACAGATTACACATGCGTCTTCATAGTGGTGAAAAGCCCTATGAGTGTAATGAGTGTGGTTCGAAGTTTGTCCAGAGCAGTCACCTCAACATTCACAAGCGATCCCATACAGGAGAAAAGCCGTACCAGTGTGATGTCTGCAAACAAGCCTTCAAGCAGATCTCTCATCTAAGAACCCATGAGAGGATTCACACCCAGGTTAAGCCATACACCTGTCAGATGTGTGGAGCTGCATTCATCCAGAAAAGTAGCTTAAATCGGCACAGTAGGATTCACACTGGAGAAAAACCATATGTTTGCGCGATCTGCCAAGCTGCATTTTGTGTCAAAAACAACCTCACACGACACATGATTACCCATACTGGTGAGCAGCCCTATAAGTGTGATCTCTGCCCAGCATCTTTCGGACAGGCCATAGACTTGAAGCGCCATAAAATAGCCCACACTGGAGTGAAGCCTTATCAGTGTGATATATGTGATGCTTCATTTAGTCGCAAAAATAACCTGAAATGGCACAAATTTACTCATACAGGAGAGACACCCTTCAGATGTGAGGAGTGTATGGCTGAATTTATTCGACCAAGAGACCTAAAGAAACACAAGCAGAGCCATGAAACTGCCAAACCCCATGTATGTGAGGTGTGCCAACAGCAGTTCCACACATGCCCTTAAACGTCATAGGATGACTCATACTGGTGAAAAACCCTTTGTATGTGATAAGTGTTGTGCTACCTTTGTTGATAAGAGTGCCCTAAAACGACACATGTACAAGCATGTTGGTGTGAAGCCTTTTGCCTGTAAGAGATGTGATACAACATTCCGAGAATTCCGTAGCTTAAAACGTCACTGTGTGCAAGTTCACAGGGAAGAACCAGACGACAAGGAATACCTGATACAGCAGCAGCAGGTCCAGCCACAGCCACAGCACCAGCAGGTTGCTACTGTGCAGTCAAGTGCAATAATTACCACTCAGGATGCAAGCCACCTGACTTCGTACATCCAGCCAGTCCCACAACAAACTCCGCAACAGATGGCCCAGATCCCAACGTTAATGCTGTCTGGGGGTCCTGGCCAGCCAGCACGTGCTGCCAGACCTGCCAACAACTGCCAGAACCACACAGCGCATGTACTGACATTTGGAGGGAACAACCAGTGGCAGTCCTGGTGCTTCTGTGAAAGTCCAGCTATTCCAGAGGCACCACAACAAGTAATGGTCACCACTTCTGCAGCACCCGTTACTCTTCCAGTCACCACACACCAGCAACAAGTACAGCAGCAGCAAGATCAGCAGCAGCAACAACAGCAACAGCAACAGCAGCAGGTTGCGCCATTCACCATGTCTGTCAAAGCCCCTGCAATGCCAACACATATACAGCTGCAGTTCCCATTTGGGGATGCACAGGCGGCAACCGGCCATACACAGTGGGTATCAGGAGGCTGGGGAAAGTAATACCAGAATAGCACGTTGAAATGTTTCATATTTTCTCCAGATTCAAACGGCCAAATGTAAATCCATGTAACATAGTGTAACTACAATCAGAGGCCAGTAGAAGGCAGAAGAGGAACTGCATGAAGAGAGACAGCTACTCTGATGGTGGTGACATGAAACAACTTCAATGCAATATATCGACCAGAACTGTCCAGGCTGCAAACAGCACCTGTGCTTCTCGTGTTACCTTAGTTACAATTAGAGATGTATATACTTGCCCTTCAGTGCAGTATCTGCAATTTGGGTTGAAAATGAAACAGGACAGTAATGATATTACTTGAAGCATATTGTGTTTCGTTATGTCCATGAATCCATGAAACGCAGTGATAATACAGTATAATATCTGGTTAATGAATTGCAAGGCATTCCAGTAACTGTAGAGTATAAATGTGTATATAATATTCTCATTTGTAAATAGGCCTATATTAGGGAATCATGAGATGTACAGATGCAAGTGTGTATGATTTGTATATGTTTGCATGTGTGATAAAGCTGAAATTTCTTCTTATTGTCGTGCCAAAGGAATGACCAGTTAATGTGTGAATATGAGTCATCCATTGTAAAGAAAGAGATGATAATAAGCAATAGGAAGATATGTAGTCGAATCGAAACTTCAAAAAAGAAGTTGAAAAGAAATGAAAAGGCAAACAGCATTGTAATTTTCGTACGTAATTTAAATGTGTATGTTCATTTCAGTGTGTTTTTAATTTGACATTCGAAATGCTTGTTTGGGGTGTAACCTTTATGCTGAAGATGTGTGTTACCATAACTGAATCACAGACTTGCCGGTTTGCATACCTGTGTTTGCTTACCTGTGTTTGCTCTCTTTTAAACGATACTAGCCCGATGACGTTACTAGGTGCAAGTGGCTGTAATATAAAATACTTCTGTTCTTGTTACTGTCATTTTAACCCCTTTAACTTATCTCGTATTCATCAAAATAGGATGATATAATATGCAGTGCAATAATGATGATTGTATTTAGTTATTAAAGGCA
>NW_020868942.1:37500-42500 GCF_003789085.1 Penaeus vannamei
TATAATTTCTTCAAAAAAAAAAAAAAAAGAAAAAAAAAAGTTAGGGTAGTGACCATTAACATTTTTTTTCCTCTTAATTTTATTGACTTATAAGAATTAAGACTGCAATGACCATTAACATTTTTTTCTCTTATTTTTTTCTTTTTATTTTTATTTTCAGATAGTGATATAGTGATATGTTAATCATATATTGCAATAATGTTAATGTTAAAGATAAATGTCTGTTACCTTAACATTTTTGCATCTTCATGGTATTACAGATCTATTTATGATTATGATTTTTAGAATTAATATGTGTTATGTAACTTTTCTCGGCATATTATCGTTATCTAAGTATATAGATAGATAGATAGATAGATAGATAGATAGATAGATAGATAGATAGATAGATAGATAGATAGATTAGATAGATAGATAGAGATAGATAGATAGATAGATAGATTAGATTAGATATAGATAGATAGATAGATAGAGAGATAGATATAGATGATAGATAGATAGAGAGAGAGAGAGGACAGAAACCGTTAATATTCACATTGACGGTTTTTTTAAAGGTGTTTAAATGCATCGTCACTGTGTCGTTGAAATTCGTGCTGTCTGAAGGTTGACGGAGCAAACGAAGAGGATTTTGAAGAATGTAAACAAAAATATATGCGGAAAATATTACGTAACTGGCAACTCACCCCCCCCCCCCGTGAGAGAAAATGTTAGATAAATAATAATAATGATAATAATGGTATTAATAATGATGATGATAATAATGATAATAATAATAACAATAATAATAATGATAATCGTAATAATAACATAATAATAATGATAGTAATAGAATAATAATAATAATAATGATAATGATAATAGTAATGATTAATAGATAATAGATAGATTTAAAAATCGGGAAGTAATTGAAAATAGAAACAAGATAACAAAAATGTGATTCTTCCATCATGAAATATTCAAGATAAGATTGTTAAAACATTCAGTACATGTTTCTGACAAGTTCACTAAATATATTATGAAGAAAATACTAACTACATACGTATCGTAATAACACGATAACACAACAGTAAAGAGGGATAAGAAGAATGTTAGTCTGATAAGTCTCTCTCTCTCTCCTCTCTCTCTCTCTCTCTCTCTCTCTCTTCTCTCTCTCTCTCTCTCTCTCTCTCTCTCTCTCTCTCTCTCTCTCTCTATATATATATATATATATACCCCCTTTCCTCTCTCTCTCTCTCTCTCTCTCGCTGTTTCCCTTTCATTATAGTATGACCATCTCTCTCTGTTTCTCTTTCTTATTGCATCTGTCTTTGTATCTTTCTCTCTCTCTCTTCGTTGTTTCTTTCTTTCTCTCTCTCTCTCTCTCTGCTCTCTCTCTCTCTCTCTTCTCTCTCTTCTCTCTCTCTCTCTTCTCTCTCTCTCTCTCTCTCTCTCTCTCTCCCTTCTCCCCTCCCATTATTCACTCCACCTCCATCCATACATACCCCCTTTTTTCTCTCTGCTCTCACAACCACTATTCCCTCTCTGCTCTCACACCACTATTCCCTCTCTCTCACTCTTTCTCTTCTTATCTATCTATCTTTTCCTCTTGTCCCAACCGCCAAATCTTTCTTTCCTCTCCTCCTCCTTAAGTCCGCGTCGGATCTGTCTCTCTCTCCCTCCCCTGTTCCCTCCATTCCTCCCCCTCCCTTCCTCCCTCCCTATCTCCTCTCCTCCTCCCTACCCCTCCCCCCCCCTCTCCCGTTCCCTCCTCCCCTCCCTCCCTCCCCTCCTCCCTTCTTCCCTCCTCCCTATCTACCCTCCCCCCTCTCCCTCCTTCCCTCCCTATCCTCCATTCTCCTCCCTCCCACCTTCCCTCCTTCTCCTTCCCCCCACCCTCCCCAACCCTCTCCTCCACCTCCTTCCCTCCCTCCCTACCTCCTCCCTCCCCCCTTCCCTCCCTTCCCTCCTTCCCTCTCCCTTCCCCTTAATTCGCCGCACCCGAAATAATATTGACATATCGTTAGCAGCCATTCACACGCGGAAACGCACAAAACGGACACAACTTCCGATAATAATGGCGCCAAAGACCGTGTGTCATTAAAGGTAGGTCATCAACGCCGCTTCGACCGAAAGGTTAATTGGAGTAATTAGCGATTCATTTAGGTGAGGTAGTACGGTGGGTGGTGACGGGTGCGAGGTCGGTGGGGTGGGGTGGTTGTGTGAGTGGGTGGTTGTGGTGAATGTGGTGAATGGGAATGTGGTGGTTGTGGTGAATGTGGTGGTTGTGGTGAATGTGGTGGTTGTGGTGAATGGGCTGAATGTGGTGGTTGTGGTGAATGTGGTGGTTGTGTGGTGGTGGTGTGGTGAATGGGTGAATGTGGTGGTTGTGGTGAATGTGGTATGTGGTGGGCCCGGTCGGTTTATGTTCGTGTTTCGTATGCTATTATTCTACGTTTATTGACTATTATTTTGTTTGTTTATGCATATATGTATTCACCAATTTATGTATGGATGTATGTGCATATGTATGTATGTATGTATGTATGCATGTCCTTATGAATATATGTCTGTATGCATATGTGTATGAATGTATGTATGTATGTATGTATGTATGTATGTATACATACATACATACATAAATAATAAAAAGTATAATGATAAATAATACAATATAATAATGAAATACAAAATAATAAAATAATACAATATAAAAATAAAATAATACAATATAATAATAAAATAAAATAATATAATAGTATAATAATAGTTAAATAGTAGTAAATACATAAACAGTAAATAATATCTATTTATCCATCCGTAGACATGTTACAGCAAAAAACATTTTACCAAGAACAACAAAAAAAAGAAAAAGAAAAGAAAGATAAATAAAAGAAAAAAAGAAAAAGGAAAAAAGAAATAAAAATAAAAAGAGAAGAATAAATAAAAGAAAAAAAGGAAAAATTAAAATAAAAAGTAAAGAATAAATAAAAACAATAAAAAAAAAAAATAAATAAATAAAAAAAAAGAAGAAAAAAAAGAATAAATAAAAGGAAAAACAAGAAAAAATAAAAAAATAAAAATAAAAGAAGAATGAATAAAAGAAAAAAAGAAAAAGGAAAAAAGAAATAAAAAGAAAAAAGAAAAAAACGTTATGAAAACTAAGAACTCCTTGCTTGAAGTCACTCATTCTGGTGTATGCTTGAGGAAGCACAGATGATCGAGTACTTGGTTAAAAGTCTATTTGCTCATCTGTCTATTTATTTTTTTTCTCTCTCTGTCTTTCGATCTATTTATCTGTCAGTCTCTCTGTCTAGCTATTTATTTCTCTCTCTTTCTCTGTCCATTTCAATCTCTGTCTTCTCTCTCTCTCTCTCTCTCTCTCTCTCTCTCTCTCTCTATATATATATATTTTTTTTTATTTATCTCTATCTATATATATATATTTATCTATCTCTATCTATCCATATATTTATCATCTCTACCTCGCTCTCTCACCCAAATGCGAGGAGACAGAAGGCCGTGAAGTTCCTGAAGATTGTGGTCTGACAGGCTCTTCGCTGGGTCGTGTGGCCAAGGAGGTCGGCTCCGCTCTCTCTCGCGGGCGTGGCGGCCTTGCGAATGCGGGCGTGAGGGACTGGAATGGTGGGCGTGTAAGTTCATTTATTTCTTCCACGTTAAGGAGCACGTACTACCGCATACACATACACATATCTTTAAAGGTAAATATATGCGGTATATATATATATATATATATATATATATATATATATATATATATATATATATATATATTTGTGTGTGTGTGTGTGTGTGTGTGTGTGTGTGTTGTGTGTGTGTGTGTGAGATAGATACACAAATAGATAACAGTAAGAATGCGAAAGAAGGGCGACAAAAAAAAGAAATCTAGATTCGAAAAAACAAAATCAAATGAAAAGAAAACACATAATTGCTTTTATCATTTGTTATTTACGAGTTCCCAGTTATCAAAATGAATTAAGCCAGTTCTCACAATTGTGCCATTCATTGATCAGTCCCACAGACGAATTGCACTTCCTTTGTGGTCCCCCTTTCTCCAACCCGACACGTGCAGCGAGGGTGCTTCAGAACACGGCCGAGGAGTTCGTACGTCTCGGAAATGGCTTCACCGGCGAGGAGTTCGTACGTCTCGGAAATGGCTTCAGAACACGGCCGAGGTTCGTACGTCTCGGAAATGGCTTCAGAACACGGCCGAGGATTTACGTCTCGGAAAGGCTTCGAGGAATTTATGCGTCGCGGAAAGGCTTCAGAACACGGCGAGGAGTTCGTACGGCTCGGAAATGGCTTCAGAACACGGCCGAGGAGTTCGTACGTCTCGGAAAGGCTTCAGAACACGGCCGAGGAGTTCGTACGTCTCGGAAATGGCTTCGGAACACGGCGAGGAGTTCGTACGCTCGGAAATGGAACACGGCCGAGGAGTTCGTCTCGGAAATGGCTTCGGAACACGGCCGAGGAGTTCGTACGGCTCGGAAATGGCTTCAGACACGGCCGAGGAGTTCGTACGGCTCGGAAATGGCTTCGGAACACGGCCGAGGAGTTCGTACGTCTCGAAAGGCTTAGAACACGGCCGAGGAGTTCGTACGTCTCGGAAATGGCTTCGGAACACGGCCGAGGAGTTCGTACGTCTCGGAAATGGCTTCAGAACACGGCCGAGGAACGTCTCGGAAATGGCTTTCGGAACACGGCGAGGAGTTCGTACGGCTCGGAAATGGCTTCAGAACACGGCCGAGGAGTTCGTACGTCTCGGAAATGGCTTCGGAACACGGCCGAGGAGTTCGTACGTCTCGGAAATGGCTTCAGAACACGGCCGAGGAGTTCGTACGTCTCGGAAATGGCTTCGGAACACGGCCGAGGAGTTCGTACGGCTCGAAATGGCTTCGAACACGGCCGAGGAGTTCGTACGTCTCGGAAATGGCTTCAGAACCGAGGAAATGGCTTCAGAACACGGCCGAGTTCGTACGTCTCGGAAATGGCTTGGCGTCTCG